>CM068303.1:40096744-40491511 GCA_034768395.1 Linum lewisii
AAGGTGCGCAAAGCGGTTAAAGTATATAACTTGGAGGAATAATGAGAGAACTGGGATGGAAAGGTACTGAGAAGTATTTGTTTCGGCGGGTGTGGCAAACATTGAGAGACAAACCATGAGGAAGTTCCCTGGCTAAATCTGGTAAGGAGAAATCCTTCTATACCTAAGCACTCTATGTTTAGTTGGATGGTGGTCTCTGGACATATAACTTGCAGTGTTGTTTGGGCCCTAAATGGGGTATGACTACTGATATTAATTGTCTGTTGTGTAATCTGGGAACTGATGACCCGAGCATTTATTTCATGGGGGGTGCGTATGTTAAAAGCTGAAAGTAGCATGTTTCAAGACGGGGAGATTAAGTGCTTCGTACAGGGAAAAGGACGAGTACAAGGGTTTGTAAGGGGGTTTTTCTTTTTGGAATAAAAGGGGGGATGGGGTAAACAACTGTTTTTTGATTTGGCGGGCTGTTTTTAAAGTAATTTTTTGGGTACAAAACGGGTGGAGAAAATGCGGGGGAAAAAGGGGGACGACTGCGGAATTTATGGCTCAAGAACCCAACCCGAGAGTCTTGCCTCCAAAATGTCCTAAAGAGGGTTTTTCCCCTTTGAAAACCAGTGATAGTTTTTTCTTTTTTGTTTTTGGTTTAAATTCTGCCTGTTGTAAGTTCCTTTTCCCTTTTTTAGTGAGTCGGGACATCTCTTTATTTGGGGGGAGAAGGGTTTGGGGGTAAAAAGGGAAAATGGAACGGGTACGGGGGGGGGGTTTTGGAAAGTTTTTTTTTCTTCCTCCTTTTTTGAACCGGGAAACCCTTTTTTTAAAGAGGGAATGGGAATACGAAAAGGGGGATGGATTTCAGTTTTGTGTTTTTTTGGTTGAAAAGCCAAATTGGCAGGGGGGGGTTTTTTTTTTTCCTTTTGGGTTTTTCATTTGTTGGGAATAAAAAATCAAATTTAATTCAAAAAAAAAACCCAAACTTTGTTCCCAAAGGGAAAAGAAAAACTTAGAAATGGGTCTAGAGGGGAAAATATTTCTCCCCTTCTGCCTTTTTAAAAAATAAACCGTTCGGGGTTTTATTTAGTTAAAGACATGTACCCGGTTTTTTAAGGGTCTCTTTTTAGTAACATCTTAAATTTTTAATTATTAGTCTTTGGGGTTGCTGTTGGACTCTAGGTTGTTTTAATTGGCCAAATCCTTTTTTAAAAATTTGGTTAAAAATTTTTTAAAATTAAATCCTGTCATGTTTTCGGGTTTTTTTAAACCAAAAAAAATGGGGGTTGAGAATTAAAAGTTTCATTGTCCTTATAAATTTTCACAAGATATCCTTGTTTTTGGGTGTTATCTAATTTTTTGTTTTAAATTTAATGGTTTCAAAATTTTTTGGTAGTGATGATGGCGGAAACACAGTCTGCCGGGAATGGGAAAAGGGTTGGGGGAGAAGAAAAGCCCATTTTGTTTTATTTCAGGGGTGGGTTTCGTGTCTCCTTTGTTTCTTTTTTGGGAGGTTAAAAAGAATATTTTCATGTGTCATATTAAACTTAAGGGAAACCCTTTTTAGCAAATTTCTTTATGAAAGTTTAGACTCGGATATTTTTTTTTTAGTTGCTGCTGTTTTCATATTGTTGATGGAGTTTTTAAAGGGGAAAAAAACCATGGGGGGTCTTTTTGTTATGCATAAATTTTTTAAATCAAAAAAAACCCGATTTAGAATAATCTCAAAAAGGGGCCCAGCGAGCAAAAGCCATTTTAAATTAAAAAGGGGGAAGGAACATTGATGTTTGGGGACACTGTAAATAAAAAAAAAAATTTTGGTGGTAAAAGGAAAATTGGGGGGTTTTGATTTGTTTTGTTCTTCTATTTTCTGTTTAATAATAAAAAAATGATTTTTGGTTTTTAAAAATCATTTTGCGTGAGGAAAATTTTAAAAAAAAGGGGGGGCCCTAGGGGGAGATATTAGCCCTTCTGCCTATTTAAAAATTTGCTCGGGTTGGGGTTTTTTCATTTGAACCTTTGGGTTATGGTTATTGAAGGGCCCGGGTTGCTTTAATGCCTTCCCCCAAAAACTTATTAGTTGCCTAGGGAAAAATTTTTTGAAATGGGTCCTCTTGGGAGAAAATTTTCCCCTTCTCCTTTTCGAAATTATCAGTGTGTTTTTTTTGTCCTTGAGCCTTTAAATATGGTTTTTAAAAGGGGATCATTTTTGGGGTTAATCCCATCTCCAAACTTACTGTTCCCAAGGAAGAAAAAACTTAAAAAGGGGGTCCAGAGGGGAAATTTAAATTCTGCCCTTCTCCCTTTTTAAAAAAACCCACCATTTTGGGTTTTTTTTCTTTTTTGAGACAGGTACGGTTTTTTTTAAGGGTCTCTGTAGTAACGTCTTAAGTTTAATTATTAGTCTTTGGGGGGTTTGCTTTTGGGACTCAGGTTGCTTTTTCCCCCAAATTTCCATTTTCAAAGCGGGTTTAAAAGGTTTTAAAATTAAAGCCGTCATGTTTTCGGGTTTTTAAAAAAGGGGAAAAATGGTGGTGCAGAAAAATCGTTTCTTTGGTCCTTATGTTTTTTCACAAAGTTTCCCTTGTTGTTGGTGTTATCAAAGTTTTTGTTTAAAATTTTAGGGTTTTCAAAATTTTTGGTTTAGTGTGGGGGACTTTACCCCGTTCACCCTTGGAAAAAGGGAAAAGGGTTGGGGAGAAGAAATTTCTTTTTGCTTTTTTAATTTCAGTGGGGGTTTTCGGTGTCTCCTTTGTTCATTTTAAAGGAAAAAGGGAATATGTCAGGCTGCTCATCATTGATTTTTAAGGGAGTATCTTTTTGGGAAAATTTCTTTTAAAAGTTTAGTCCTCGGATTTTTCATTAGTTCCCTGCTTTTTTCCCAAAATTAGTTGATGGAGTGTTTAAGGAAAAAAAATTTGGAAAGGCCCTTTTTTGATATGCTTGGAATTTTGTCAAAAAAAATCGACATAGAAAAATCTCAAAAGGGCCCAGCGAGCAAAAGCCATTTAAATTTTTTTAAAAATTTGGGAAGGGTTTAATTTTTGTTTGTGTGACACTGTGATATAAAAAATTTTGAGGGGTTTTAAATTTGGAAATTGTGGGTTTTTTTTGGGTTTATTCTTCTATTTTTGGGTTTTAAAAATATAATGATTTTTGGGGTTTAATTTTAATCAGTTGCGTGAGGAAAAGTTAAAAATGGGCCCTGGGAAGGGAGATTTTTACCCCTTTTGCCAATTTCAAAATGATATTTTGGGGGTTTTTTCGTTGAACCATTGGTATGGTTACTTGGGGGGGGATCATGTTTTTTTAAAGGGCTTCTTAAATTATTAGTTGCCTATGGAAAATCTTAGAAATGGGTCCTTGAGGGGAGATATTTACCCTTCTCCCTTTTTTCAAAATGATCAGTTGTGTTATGGTTGTCCTTTGAGCCTTTGATATGGTTATTTTAAGGGATCATGTTGCGTTAAGGGCCCTTCTCCAAATTTCCCAAAAATATTTGGCAACACAAAAGTGCCCCTTATCTTTCCCTTTGGGTTTGTTGGGCGTATCTTAAAGGGTTCGCAAAGGGGTTTTTAAAGCTCTTTAACTTGGAGGAAAATTTGAGATGTACGGGTTTGGAAAAAGGCTGCTGAGAAGAATTTTTGTATGGCGTGTGTGGAAACCCATTGAGAGACAAACATGATGAAGTTCCCTGGCAAAATTTTGGTAGGGGAAAAAAAACCCTTTTCCCCAAGCCTCTATGATAGTTGGATGGGGGTCTCGGGGCATAAAACTTGCAGTTTTTTTTTGGGGCAAAAAGGGGTATGACTCCTGTTTTTAAATTGTCTGTTGTGTAATTGGGGAACTGATGACCCCGGGCATTTATTTAAAGGGTGTGCTTTATTTTAAAAAAAGTAAAAGTGCATGTTTAAAGACGGGGGATTAAGTGCTTGTTTTACGGGGAAAGGACGAGATACAAGGGTTTGAAAGGGGGGTTTTTTTTTAAAGACAATGATGAGTAAAAAAAACTGTTTTTTGTATGGGGGTTTTGTTTTAGAAAATTTGGTCAAAACCGGTTTTGTGGGGAAGAAATGCGGGGGAAAAGGGGGGGACGACCCCGGAAGTGAGGTTTTTCCAAAGAATCCAAGCCGAGTTTTTCTTGCCCTCCAAAATTTTCCCAAAAGGGTTTTTTCCCTTTTTGTAATCAGTGATAGATTTTTTTCTTCTTTTATAGTTTGATTCTGCCCTGTTGTTTAATTTTCCTTTTGCTTTCTTAGTGAGCTACTCTCTTTTGAAGGAGAAGAAAGGGTGCGAAAGAAAGGGAAAAGGAAAGGGGGACGGGGGGGGGGGTTTTGGGGTTTTTTTTTTTTCTACTCCTCCTTTGTTGAAACCGGGGACCCCTTTATAGATGGAGATGGGAATACGATAGGGGGAAAAGATTTCGTTTTTTTGTTGTTTAGAGTTTTGTAAAGCCCAAATTGGCAAAAGGGGTTTTTTTTTTTCCCCTTGGTTTCATTTGATGAATGAAAATCTAATTATTCATCAAAAAAAAAAAAATTTTCTATTTTCCCCGGAAGAAAAAAATTAGGAAAAGGGTCCCAGATGGGAATTTTCTGCCCTTTTTGGGTATTTAAAATACCAGTTTGGTTTTATTTTTAGTTTGGGCATGTATGGTTTTAAGTCTTTTCTTTGTAACAGTTTACAGTTTAATTTTAGTCTTTGAGGGTTTTTCCCCTTTTGGGCTCTGGTTGCCCTTTAAATTTGGCCCAAAACAAACTTTAAAGCTGGTTTTTAAAATTTAAAAATTTAATTTCCCGTCTGTTTTCAGGTTTTTTTAACAAAAAAATGGTGGTGCAGAAATACAGTTTCATTGTCCTTTTAAAGTTCACAAAAAATCCTTGGGTTTTTGGTTTTTTTAAGTTTTTGATTAACTTATGGTTTTAGAAATTTTTGGGAGTTTATGATGGAAATACACAGTCTCAGCCCTTTGGGTAAAAGGAAAAGGGGTTTGGGGGAAGAAAAGGTTTTATTTTGCTTATAATTTGGGGGTGGGCTTTGTGTCTCCTTTGTCTAAATTTGGGAAGGGGAAAAGAAAATTGTCATGCTGGTTTTATTGACTTAAGGGGGGTATCATTTTTAGGAATTTTTATGAAAGTTTAGATCCTCGGATATATTCATTCGTTTCTGCTGTTTTTATATTAGTTTTATGGGTGTTTAAGGAAAGAAAAAAAGGAAAAGGGCCTTTTTTATATGCATGAATTTTGATCTAAAAAAATCAGACTAGAATAATCTCAAAAAATGGCCCCCCCGCGAGCAAAAAAACCGTTAAGCATTAAAAATTGGAAGGTATATTGGTGATGTGACACTGTGGGTATAAAAAATTTTTGGGTGGGGAAATTTAAATTTGTGGGTTTGGGTTTGTTTATTCTTCTTTTTTCCCGGAAAAAAACAAAATGATTATTGTGGTTGTATAATCAGTTGCGTGAGGGGAAAAATTTTAAAAAAGGGTCCTAGTTTTGGGGGATTATTTGGGCCCTTTTTCTTTTTTTGAAATGATTTAGTTGTGGTTTTTTTAGTTTTAAACCCTTTGGTTTTATGGTTACTTGAAGGGATAAGTTGCTTAATGCCACTTAAAAATTAAAAGTTGCCCATGGAAAATCTTAGAAAAGGGTCCTAGGGTGGGAGTATTTGCCCTTCGATATTTCGAAATGATCAGTTGGGTTATGGTTTTCCGTTGAGCCCTTTTATAGGTTTCTTGAGGGGTCATGTTGCGTTAATGCCCTTTTAAAACCCACTGTTGCCGGAAAGGGAAAAAATTTGAAATGGGGCCTAGATGGGGGAAATTTTTCTGCCCTTTGCCTATTTTTAAAAAACACCCGTTCTTTTTTTTATTTAGTTTAGACAGTATCGGTTTTAAATCTCTGTTTTGTAACAGTTTACAGTTTTTTAAATTTTTAGTCTTTGACGGTTTTTTCTTTTTGGATCTAGGTTGCTTAAAATTTGGGCCAAAAACCCTTTCAAAACTGGTTAAAGTTTTTTAAAAAACAACCTGTCTTTTTTTCAGGTTTTAACAAGAAAATGGGTTGCAAAAAATTCAGTTTCATTTTCCTTTGATGTTCACAAGATATCCCTTTTTGTTGGGGTTATTTAAGTTTTTTTTAACTTATGGTTTTTGAATTTTGGTAGTGTTTATGGACGAACCCCGTTCAGCCCTTTGGGAAAAAGGAAAGGTTGGGAGAAGGGAAAAATTCATTTCTTATAATTCAGTGGTGGGCTTCTGTTTCTCCTTTGGGCCCCATTTTTAGGTAAAAGGGGTATGTCATGCTGCTCATCATTGACCCTTTAAACGGGGAAACATTTTTTGCGAATTTTTATGAAAATTTAGATCCCGGGGTTTTATTCATTGCTGTTCTGTTTTTATATTAGTTGGGAAAGGGGTGTTTAAGAAAAAAAACATGGAAGGCCCTTTTTTATATGCATGAAATTTTTATCTAAAAATCAGGGCTAGAATAATCTAAAAGTGGCCCAGTGAGCAAAAGCCGTTAAGCATTAAAAATTGGAAGGTATCAATTTTGATGTGACATTTTTTTATATAAAAAAAAAAATTAGTGGTGAATTGAAAAATTTGGGGTTTGAAATTTTTTTTTTTCTTCTATTTTTCGGTTTTTTTTTAAAATCATTAAAAGATTATTGTGGTTGTATAATCAGTTTCGTGGGAAAAGTTTAAAAATGGTTTCCCAGAAGGGAGTATTTTGGGCCCCTTTGCCCATTTCGAAAATGATCAGTTGTGGTTTTTTTTTAGTTTAACCATTGGTATGGTTTTCTTGAAAGGGGTCATTTTTGCTTTAATTTCCTTTCTAAACTTAAATTGTTTCCTATTTGGGAAAAATTTTGAAAAGGGTCCGATGGGAAGGGGTTTTTAGTTCTGCATATTTTGAAAAGGTTTAGTTTTTGTTATGGTTTTCCAGTTTAGCCTTTGATAGGGTTTCTTTAAAAAGGGTCATGTTGCGGGTTTAAGGGCCCTTTTCCAAAAACCTTTTATTGCCAAGGAAGAAAAAATTTGAAAAGGGTCCCAGTGGGGGAAAAAAATTGCCCTTCTGCCTATTTTAAAAAACACCCGTTCTGGTTTTATTCTAGTTGGCCCCCTATCGGTTTTTTAAATCTCTGTTGTAAAAGTCTTAAGTTTTAAATTAAATTTGTCTTTGACGGTTTGTGTTTTGGGCCCCTTTGGTTGCTTAATTGGCCCAAAACCATTTCAAAACTGGTTAAAGTTTAAAATTTTAAAACCTGTCTTTTTTTCAGGTTTTAACAAGAAAAAGGTTGGTTGCAAAATATTAGTTTCATTTTCTTATGATGTTCAAAGTTTTTCCTTTTTGTTGGTGTTATCTAAGTTTTTGATTTTAAATTATGGGTTTTTGAATTTTGGTTTTGTGATGATGGCCCTACACCCGTCTCCGCTTGGGAAAAAGGAAAGGTTGGGAGGGAAGGAAAAGTTCATTTTGCTTATAATTCATGGTGGGCTTTGGGTCTCCTTTGTCTCATTTTGGGAAAAGGGAAAAAAATATGTCATGTGCTTATCATT
Organism: Linum lewisii; assembly: GCA_034768395.1. Lineage (NCBI taxonomy): Eukaryota > Viridiplantae > Streptophyta > Magnoliopsida > Malpighiales > Linaceae > Linum > Linum lewisii. The sequence continues at coordinate 40,104,297 of CM068303.1, forward strand.
GACTTAAGCGAGTATCATTTTTAGCGAATTTTTTGAAAGTTTGTTTCCCGGATATATTCATTAGCTGTGCTGTTTTCAAATGAGTTGGGTGGGGTTTTGAAAAAGAACATGGGAAAGGGCTTTTTGAAAATTTCATGGAAATTTTTAACTAAAAAAACAGACTGAAAAAACTCAAAAGTGGCCCCCCGCGAGCAAAAAAAACCTTAACATTAAAAAATTTTGGGAAAGGGATCATTGATGAAGTGACCCCTGTGATATAAAAAATTGGGGGTGAATTTAAATGGTGGGTTTCATTTGTTTTAATTTTTTTATTTTTTTGGTTTTTAAAAAACATAAATGAATTTTTGTGGTTGTATAATCAGTTTGGGGAGGAAAAAATTTTAAAATGGGGGCCTAGTGGGGGATATTTAGCCCTTCCCGCCCATTTCGAAATGATCAGTTTGTGGTTTTTCAAATCGAACCCTTGGGGTTTGGGTTTCTTGAAGGGATCATGTTGCTTTTTTGCCCTTTTCTAAACTTATTTGTTTTCCCATGGAAAATCCTTTTTGGGAAAAGGGTCCCAGATGGGGGGTATTTAGCCCTTCTGCATTTTTTCCGGAAAAAATCCGTTTGTGTTTGGTTGTCCAGTTGGCCTTTTGGGTATGGTTTTCTTGAAGGGATCCCTGTTGCGTTTAAAAGGGCCCCTTTTCCAAAAATTACTGTTTCCAAGGAAAAAAAAAATTTGGAAAAAGGGTCCTAGATGGGGGGAAATTTTTTGCCCTTCTGGCCTATTTAAAAAAAATTCCGTTTGGTTTTATTCTGTTGAGACAGAAACGGTTTTAAGTCTTGTGTAACAGATTCCGTTAATTATTAGTCTTTTCGGTTTGCGTTGGGGCTTAGGTTGCTTTAAATTTGGGCCCAAAACCATCTTTAAAGCTGGGGTTTAAAAATTTTAAAAATTTAAACCTTTTGTTTTAAAGGGTTTTTTAAAAAAGAAAATGGTGGTGCAGAAAAAATAGTTTCATTGTCCTTTTGTGTTCACAAGAAATTTGTTGTTGGTGTTTTTTAAGTTTTTTTTTAAAATTAAAGGGTTTTAGAATTTTGGTTTGTTTATGAGGAGTCAAGTTTCAGTTGGGAAAAAGGGAAAAGGGTTTGGGGGAAGAAAAGGGTTTAATTTGCTTAAAATCAGTGGTGGGTTCTGGTCTCCCTTTTTTTTATTTTGAAGGGAAAAAAAAAATTTTTCGCCCCTCATCATTGACTTAAGCGAAATATCATTTTTTGCGAATTTTTTTTTTAAAATTTGATCTGGGGAAAATTCATTGTGCTGCTGTTTTTTTTGATTGTTGGAGTTTTAAGAAAAAGAAAGGGAAAGGTCTTTTTATATCATGAATTTTTTAAAAAACAGCAAAATAATCTAAAAAGGGCCCGCGAGAAAACCAGTTAACATTAAAAATTTTGGAAGATCATTATGAGTGACATTGATATAAAAAAAAATTGGTGGTAAATTAAAAAGGGGGTTTGTTTGTGTTTCTTCTTTTTTTGGTTTTAAAAAAATAAAAGATTATTGGGTTGTATAAACAGTTCGTGAGGAAAGTTTAAAAAGGGCCCAATGGGAGATATTTAGCCCTTCTCCCTATTTCGAAATGATCAGTTGTGGTTTTTCATTTGAACCATTGGTATGGTTACTTGAAAGGGATCATGTTGCTTTAATGCCTTTCTAAAACTTATTAGTTGCCTATGGAAAAAATCTTAGAAATGGGTCCTAGATGGGAGATATTTAGCCCTTCTGCAAATTTCGAAATGATCAGTTGTTTATGGTTTCCAGTTGAGCCTTTGATATGGTTACTTGAAGGGTCATTTTTGCGTTAATGCCTTCTCCAAACTTACTAGTTGCCAAGGAAGAAAAACTTAGAAATGGGTCCTAGATGGAATATTTCTGCCCTTCTGCCTATTTAAAAATCACCAGTTCTGGTTTTATTTAGTTGAGACATGTATCGGTTTTAAAGTCTCTGTAGTAAAGTCTTACATTTTAAAATTATTAGTCTTTGAGGGTTTGCTGTTGGACTCTAGGTTGCTTAATTGGCCAAATCCATCTTCAAAGCTGGTTAAAGTTTAAAATTCAAGCCTGTCATGTTTCAGGTTTTGAACAAGAAAAATGGTGGTGCGAAATATCATTTTCATTGTCCTTATGATGTTCACAAGATATCCTTGTTGTTGGTTTATCTAAGTTTTTGATTAACTTATGTTTCAGAATTTTGGTAGTGATGATGGAACGTACACAGTCTCGCCTTGGAATAAAGGAAAGGTTGGGAGAAGAAAGTTCATTTTGCTTAAATTCAGTGGTGGGCTTCTGTGTCTCCTTTTTTCTCATTTTGAAGGTAAAAGAATATGTCATGCTGCTCATCATTGATTAAGCGAGTATCATTTTTGCGAATTTTTTTTATGAAAGTTTAGATCCCCCGGATATATTCTTTTAGCTGCTGCTGTTTTCATATGGGTTGAGGGAAAGTGTTTAAAGAAAAAGAACATGGAAGGTCTTTTTGATTGCATGAATTTTGATCTAAAAAATCAGACTAGAATAATCTCAAAAGGGGCCCAGCGAGCAAAAGCCAGTTAAGCATTAAAAATTTGGAAGGTACATTTGATGATGTGACACTGTGATATAAAAAATATTGAGTGGGTGAATTTGAATTGGGGGTTTTGATTTGTGTATTCTTCTATTTTTTGGTTAAAATCATAAAGATTATTGTGGTTGTATAATCAGTTGCGTGAGGAAAAGTTTAAAAAGGGTCCTAGATGGGAGATTTTAGCCCTTCTGCCTATTTCGAATGATCAGTTGTGGTTTTTCAGTGAACCATTGTATGGTTACTTGAAGGGTTTCATGTTGCTTTAATGCCTTCTTAAACTTATTTGTTGCCTATGGAAAATCTTAGAAATGGGTCCTAGATGGGAGATATTTAGCCCTTCTGCATATTTCGAAAAGATCATTTTGTGTTATGGTTGTCCAGTTGACCCTTTGATATGGTTACTTGAAGGGATCATGTTGGTTAATGCCTTCTCCAAACTTACTAGTTGCCAAGGAAGAAAAACTTAGAAATGGGTCCTAGAGGGGAATTATTTGCCCTTCGGGCCTATTTAAAAATCACCAGTTCTGGTTTTATTCTAGTTGAGACATGTATCGGTTTTAAGTCTCTGTAGTAACAGTCTTACAGTTTAATTATTAGTCTTGACGGTTTGCTGTTGGACTCTAGGTTGCTTAATTGGCCAAATCCATCTTCAAAGCTGGTTAAAGTTTAAAATTCAAGCCTGTCATGTTTCAGGTTTTGAACAAGAAAATGGTGGTGCAGAAATATCAGTTTCATTGTCCTTATGATGTTCACAAGATATCCTTGTTGTTGGTGTTATCTAAGTTTTTGATTAACTTATGGTTTCAGAATTTTGGTAGTGATGATGGACGTACACAGTCTCAGCCTTGGAATAAGGAAAGGTTGGGAGAAGAAAAGTTCATTTTGCTTATAATTCAGTGGTGGGCTTCTGTGTCTCCTTTGTCTCATTTTGAAGGTAAAAGAATATGTCATGCTGCTCATCATTGACTTAAGCGAGTATCACTTTTAGCGAATTCTTTATGAAAGTTTAGATCCTCGGATATATTCATTAGCTGCTGCTGTTTTCATATTGGTTGATGGAGTGTTTAAGAAAAAGAACATGGAAGGTCTTTTTGATATGCATGAATTTTGATCTAAAAAATCAGACATAGAATAATCTCAAAAGTGGCCCAGCGAGCAAAAGCCAGTTAAGCATTAAAAATTGGAAGGTATCATTGATGATGTGACACTGTGATATAAAAAATATTGAGTGGTGAATTGAAATGTGGGTTTGATTTGTGTATTCTTCTATTTTTTCGGTTAAAAATCATAAATGATTATTGTGGTTGTATAATCAGTTGCGTGAGGAAAAGTTTAAAAATGGGTCCTAGATGGGAGATATTTAGCCCTTCTGCCTATTTCGAAATGATCAGTTGTGGTTTTTTCAGTTTGAACCATTGGTATGGTTACTTGAAGGGATCATGTTGCTTTAATGCCTTCTCTAAACTTATTAGTTGCCTATGGAAAATCTTAGAAATGGGTCCTAGATGGGAGATATTTAGCCCTTCTGCATATTTCGAAATGATCAGTTGTGTTATGGTTGTCCAGTTGAGCCTTTGATATGGTTACTTGAAGGGATCATGTTGCGTTAATGCCTTCTCCAAACTTACTAGTTGCCAAGGAAGAAAAACTTAGAAATGGGTCCTAGATGGGAATTATTCTGCCCTTCTGCCTATTTAAAAATCACCAGTTCTGGTTTTATTCTAGTTGAGACATGTATCGGTTTTAAGTCTCTGTAGTAACAGTCTTACAGTTTAATTATTAGTCTTTGACGGTTTGCTGTTGGACTCTAGGTTGCTTAATTGGCCAAATCCATCTTCAAAGCTGGTTAAAGTTTAAAATTCAAGCCTGTCATGTTTTCAGGTTTTGAACAAGAAAATGGTGGTGCAGAAATATCAGTTTCATTGTCCTTATGATGTTCACAAGATATCCTTGTTGTTGGTGTTATCTAAGTTTTTGATTAACTTATGGTTTCAGAATTTTGGTAGTGATGATGGACGTACACAGTCTCAGCCTTGGAATAAGGAAAGGTTGGGAGAAGAAAAGTTCATTTTGCTTATAATTCAGTGGTGGGCTTCTGTGTCTCCTTTGTCTCATTTTGAAGGTAAAAGAATATGTCATGCTGCTCATCATTGACTTAAGCGAGTATCACTTTTAGCGAATTCTTTATGAAAGTTTAGATCCTCGGATATATTCATTAGCTGCTGCTGTTTTCATATTGGTTGATGGAGTGTTTAAGAAAAAGAACATGGAAGGTCTTTTTGATATGCATGAATTTTGATCTAAAAAATCAGACATAGAATAATCTCAAAAGTGGCCCAGCGAGCAAAAGCCAGTTAAGCATTAAAAATTGGAAGGTATCATTGATGATGTGACACTGTGATATAAAAAATATTGAGTGGTGAATTGAAATTGTGGGTTTGATTTGTGTATTCTTCTATTTTTGGTTAAAAAGTCATAAATGATTATTGTGGTTGTATAATCAGTTGCGTGAGGAAAAGTTTAAAAATGGGTCCTAGATGGGAGATATTTAGCCCTTCTGCCTATTTCGAAATGATCAGTTGTGGTTTTTCAGTTGAACATTGGTATGGTTACTTGAAGGGATCATGTTGCATTAATGCCTTCTTAAACTTATTAGTTGCCTATGGAAAATCTTAGAAATGGGTCCTAGATGGGAGATATTTAGCCCTTCTGCATATTTCGAAATATCAGTTGTGTTATGGTTGTCCAGTTGAGCCTTTGATATGGTTACTTGAAGGGATCATGTTGCGTTAATGCCTTCTCCAAACTTACTAGTTGCCAAGGAAGAAAAACTTAGAAATGGGTCCTAGATGGGAATTATTCTGCCCTTCTGCCTATTTAAAAATCACCAGTTCTGGTTTTATTCTAGTTGAGACATGTATCGGTTTTAAGTCTCTGTAGTAACAGTCTTAAGGCGTTGGAACCTCGAGGAATCACACCGGAATCGATCCAAGGAGCCAATCAAGTTGAACCAAAGTCTGCCCCCATTTACACTAACATTTTCGGCGAAAATAACCTAGGGTTTTCGGCGAAAATGTTAGAACAAATCGACTGATGCCGCCCGAAGGAAGTTTTCGGCGAAAACACAATGTTTTCGGACCGAAACGAAAACTGCAGAAGAATCAGCCGGCGGTCGTCTCATTTACACTAATATTTTCGGCAAAAATACCTCAGTATTTTCGGCGAAAATATTGAACTGATCCGGCTAATTTAGGGTTAAGTATAAATACTTAACCGGCGGCCCAACAGAAGATATACCACATAATACCAATTAGTTTCAGAATTCTCCCGAGTTCTGGAGCAGAGAGTTTAGAGTTCGAAGAGCCGGAAAGAGATCGTGACGCCATCCCTTCCATCTCGGAGACTCGGAGCTAGGATTGAAGATTACCGGAGATTGAAGCTTCACGGATTCGTCAAATTAGGTTTTACAGTTCTTCTCTGTTCTTCCTACCTGTGATGTATTCCTTGTTTGTTTTCGATTCTCTTATTTCTGATATGAGTAGCTGAACTCGTAGAGCTTAGATTAGATGAACCCTAAGTGATCCAGGGCTTTAAAGCGGTCATGGATCGGCGGTAATTAGATTCAAAGTTCAATCAGTTTCTCTTTGCATGGTTGTTTTGTTCTTGATTGTTGTTCTGCGTTTCTCGTCTAGTTGACGCCTAGATTAGTTTCGTTGTTCTTGTGTTTCTTTTCTGGCTGATCGCCTAGATTAGGGTTTGTGTGAGCTAGGGTTTGTCGCCAGACAGCTTCCCTGCTTTAAACATAAAAACTTGTCTTTCTTGATCTTCTAGATTAAATTCTTGTTAAGCTGAGGATAGAAGCGAACGCTCGCCTCAGTTTAGAACATCAATTCAACCAGTTAACCTTATAATTGGAGCGTGCCTTTCGTAGGAACCGGTTAGGGTTAATCCACTGCAAGAATAACTCATAAATCACTAGTAATTGCACCAGTTAGTTAAGTCGTTGCGAGAGGCGACCGTACCCGGGCGGCTAATTAATCTTGGTAGTTAGATCGGATAGAGCGAACGTTCGCCAGTCTTAAACCTAAGGGTCAGGAGTTATGGTGGTGTTTAGAAATTGATTGAATGAGAATTGAAAACCGCTGATCTGTTAATTGCCAATGATCTGGTGAACGAAGGGGGATTCGAAATCTAAGCTTGTCTGTTGTCTGTTTAAACCTACAAATCATTCTGTCTTTTAATTTTGTTTTATTTTTCCTGTATCTTAGTCTAGAAGTCGTGGAACTCACACCACGCACAAAGTGTTTAAACCTGAGTGAATTGCCAGCTTTTTGAGTAGTCAATTGGAAGAAACCCCGTGGAATACGATCTACCCTAGCTTCTAGCTTGGTAGTATTTGATACCGCTAAAACTGCAGTTATCAAATTGGCGTCGTTGCCGGGGACTCTTCTAATTGTTTGAAAGAAGAGTTGGCATTTTATTCTTCTACTTTCCATCTTTCCTTTCCCGTCACACTTCGATTTTCCACCGGGTGTGCTTGTTTTTGTCTCTTGCAGATCATAGCAGATACAAAAAAAAAGCAAATCACCTCCGATCCACCTTCCCCCTACCGCAATGGCTGCTCAAAAGAGTCTTGCGGATTACAATAAGCCAAGTGCTACTAGTGTTCGTTCTTCCATCTTTGTGCCGCGCGATGAAGACGGTCCTGACTATGAGATCAAGATCCCCTTCCTGGAAATGATCTCTAGGGATTTACAATTTGAAGGCAGGCCATTAGACAATCCGTGCACGCATCTGGCGGATTTCCTTGATCTCTGCAACACTTTCAAGAATGGGAATCTCGACAAGAACACTCTTTGCTTGAGAGCTTTCCCGTTCTCTCTGAAAGGTGCAGCTAAGAGGTGGCTCACTGGTAGACCACCTGGTTACTACACTGACTGGGAGACTCTTGCTCAAGAATTCGTAGAGGAATATTTCCCTCCTTCTAGAACAACTGCTTATAAGAAAAACATCTCAAGGTTCAGACAGAGAGAAGGAGTAAGTTTACATGATGCTTGGAACGAATTCCAAGAACTCCTCCACAGCTGCCCTCATCATGGTTTCACTCAGAGGCAGCTAGCAGAGATATTTTCTTGGGTATGAACGAAGAGTTATCTGAATGGGTTAACTCCTTAGCTGATGGAGATTACACCGCACTTGCACCGGAAGCTGCTCTTCTTCACTTTGCAAAATGCGCATCTAAGTCGAGAAGCTGGGAGAGACAGTTTGGAGCAGCTAAGAGCCAACCAAGCCGTGAAGATCATATCAAGATTGAAGTGCAGAAAGAAATGAAGAAGATTTTCGGTAACTGTCTTCAGAGGAAGTGAACTTTATTGATGAAGGCTTCACCAACAATCAACAGGGCCACCCCGACTATCGTCAGTTCAGACAACCTCCTCAACAACAAGGAAGCTTCCAAGAGCGTCCTCCTTACAACCTCGGATACAACCAGAGTCAGAATCAGTACTTGGGCGATAGTTATCAAAATCAACCTCAGAGATCTACATCAAGGAACACAAGGGATATCGAGGTAGCCAAGACGCTCGACCTGATCATGGAAAGGCTCGATAAATATGAAGAACAAGTCAAGCTTGAAGCCGCCATAAATCAAGAACATGAAGCTCGAGGTCAACGAATGGAGAGCATGATAAATAACATGGTCAGCTTGATAACTAGTAGCCCCCTCCTTAATCAATCATCGGTTCAAGTCGACTCTACCATTAGGAGGGTGCACGTCAAGGCCGTCTCCACAAGAAGCGACAAGCAATCAGCTGATACTGTAGCTCCTGAACCAGCCATAATCCCCGAAGCTATAACCATTGACAAGCCAAAGATCGAGGAGGAGAATAGAGAAGAAGAAGAGGAGGTGACTGCCCTGCCTTCCCTGACAAAGACAGCACCTGCGCCACCTCTCCCTCCATATCAGCCTCAGATTCCGTTTCCTAAGGCCGCACAATCAAAGGAGAAAGATCATGATACCCGGTACAGAAAGTGGCATGGATACTTGAAGAACACGAATATGAATACACCAGTTACTGATGCTATCCAAGTAATACCGGAGGCTGACAAAATCGCAAGGGATCCTGCGAAGAACAAGAAGAAGAAAGAGTTCTCTCACGTCCCCCTCGAGGAAGAATGCTCTGCTATCCAGGGCCATGCGACACCCATACCACCCCCAGCTAAGTGTCGAGATCCCGGTGCTTTCACTTTGCCTTGCACTATTCATAATGTGAAAATTGATCGTAGTTTAATTGATCTAGGTTCTTCCATTAATGTCATGCCTACCTGCTTGTATGAGAAATTGAACCTAGGAGAATTGAAACCGATTAGCATGCATTTAGTGTTTGCCGACAGATCTGTGAAATTACCTAGGGGATTATAGAAGATGTGGTTGTCAATTGTGGTCCCTTTACTATTCTGGCTGATTTTATTATTATGGATACCCGAGGGAAGATGCCACTCTTCTCCTAGGCCGATCGTTTATGGCAACAGCCGGCATTAACATTAATGTCCCGAATGGCTCGTTGACATTAAGGGTCGGCAAGAACACCATGACATTCCGCCTCAAGGACGGTATGCAAGTCCCAGTCAAAGAAGAGATGCATTGCTTATCTGTTGAAGCTGTGGAGTTGGCTTCGGTCAACTCCGTTACTAATGAAAAATCTAGAGTTTCTGCAGAAATCTTCTGGCCAGGTGTTGGGGAGGTCCCTAATCTGAAGAATGAGCTGCCGGCACAAAGGCCGAGAAAGAAGGAGGATCCGACGGCGTCCCCTCATGAATCACCAAACGTTAAAGATCCTGGGGAGATAAAGGAGCAGAATAAAGAGAAGACGAAGGAGGTTTGGAAGCCGATTGCTCAGCCCCCGTCTACCGAGCCACCAGAACGAACCAAGATAATTCACGCAAATGGGAAGAAGTTCACACTTGCCGGAGGATCCCCAAGGCCATATTTCATGAACTCCGGTTCATGCCTAAGAGAAATCCTGAGTTGGGATGTCTCCTAACACCTTCCAGGTATCATCCGGCTCAAGGACGTTAAGCAAGAGCGCTTCGTGGGAGGCAACCCACGGCTGGAGTCCGTTTTCTTTTATTTATGTCGAACTTAGTGTTTTAGAGTCGGTTCGGGAGAGCCAAAAGTGTCAGTTTGTTTGATCTATTATTTTTCGTGTGTAGTATGTGTGTCGTAGTGTTAGTTACAAGTCGATTGAGGTCTTTTCGATTTTGTGGATTTAACTGTGATTTTCTGAAGTTGGCCGGATTTGCGAAAATATTTTCACCCGAGTAGTTCAAAATTTTCGGCGAAATCACCCCTATTTTCGGCGAAATCACCTTTTGAATTTTCGAACCCGGTCTCCTGTTTCATATTTTCGGTTCGAAAGGTTAAGTGTTTTCGGCGAAATTTTCTTTGAAAACCGGCAGTGATTTTAACTCTTAATTTCGGCGAAACATATGGGAATTTTCGGCGAAATTTTCTTTGAAAACCGGCAGTGCATTTGAACGTTTGTTTTCGGCGAAAACACCCTTTTATTTTCGCCGAAAATCCTTTTGAAAACCACCCAATCCTCCACTTAAAATTAGTCAAAATATTTTCAAAATTCCCCTAACCGTCTTTGTTCGACTTTTATTATGTGTGGATCCGGGGCACTTGTCCTGGTATGCTTTTGATCTTTTTGTTGTTTTTGTTTTTGTAGGAACTTGAGTAGCTACTCCGCTCCACTCCGGACTCTCCGTGTTCATCCACTACACCGACCATCTCATTCCAGGTTCTTCGTATATCTCTACTCTAGTTTAGTCCTGTGAGGACACAGTCCGATTTAAGTGTGGGGTAGGATGCTAGAGAACCTTGCATGAACTTGATTGCCCTTGATTGTGTTTTTGTGTGCCTCGTGATTCCATTCCAGTCTCTCTAGCATTAGAATGGCTCAGTTCTTGATTTTTGATGTTAAGTTGTTGTTCAATCTGTCATAATGATGCTTAGACTGCTTAACCTAGAACCTGAAAACCAACATGTACATTTTGATGCTAAATTGCCTGGTCAGAACAGATTTTTGAAAATCACACTTGTAGTTTGTAGCCTTGATTGCATGAAAATGACCAAATCTGACTAGCAAACCAACTGTGAGCTTTTGATCCATTGCACGTAACCTGCAATTTTAATTCTTTTGAGTGGTTTTCTGTTTACTTGAATGAGTTAGAATTTGCATGAGACCTACTCGAGACCACACTATGACGCGAGTTCTAGAAGGATAGGGGCACCTAGATTCAGCTACTAAGCCAGATAGCCTACCAAACGATAAATCCATTAGGTTTAAACCCTTGAGCTTGGCCTGTTCTTTCGGTTCGATAATACATTATAGCCATTTCCCATTCCTTCATTCCCCGTTGATCCCCTGTGGTTGTAGTTCTAGATTGACCTACCGAAAGTCGGTTTGTGGTAACCTGCCTATAGCCATTAAACAGGTGGTCTTAGCTAATATGTCCAGACGTGTAAATCCCTCTAGCAACTAAAAGAAAATCGGCACAAAAGAAAATAATAAAGTAAGAAAAGAAAAAAAATCTCGAAAAAAAAGTGAAGAAAAGAAAAATCAGAAAAGTTTCAAGTTTCTAGTTCAATAAAATGTTCTTCTCCCTACAAATGGAAGAACGAAGTCAAAAGAAAAGTTGAAAAGAAAGAAAAAATCGTGTAAAGAAAAAAAAAGTGCTAGGTTGCTTGGGGGTATCATAGGACGAGCGTTCATCATTCCACCCGTGTTTGGTTAGACGGTAGGAAGCCATAGATTAGATTCGAGGGAAGTTAGTCGAAAGCTACACCGCACAAAGCCATCATCATACATTCCCATCATCCATCTCATTATAAACCCATGTAGTGTAGAATTCGTTACAGTCCTAGCAGGGAAGTCCTTCTTGACTAGATACTCGTGTTGTCACAGTGGTGGAGATGTGGTCGAAATGCAAACTTATGACAGAATTCAGTGACAGAAAATGATTGAGAGCATAAACACGTCCTTAAACACAAAGAGTGAGAGTTCCCCATTTTACTAAATATTTCATGTGTGAGGAGTCTGGTCGGTCAGGTCAAATTCGTGCATAATTGGTTGCTAATTCCTTGTTGTGTGCAGTTTATTAGTGAGACCAGGTAGTTTGGCTGATCTATATGCATGTTAGGTTTCTTGTTCTAGGATCGATCTGTCTAATAATTCATTGTGTTTGATTGAACTCCAATTTAATCGATCTTATCATTTGTAAGCATGAGCGGTTCTATTCAGTTTGCTTGAGGACAAGCAAAAGCTTAAGTGTGGGGTATTTTGATGACACTCGATTTGACGTGATTATCAGCCTCATTTAAGCGACATTTCCTTGCTTAAGACATGGTTTTTAGGGTAGAATAGCGAATATTCAATCAATTGCCCTATCTCGTGCCATCTGTGTTACTTTGGCCCGTTTCTGGTCTATTTGATGGTTTTCTAGTGTTTTTATGTTAGCACAGGTTTTTGCCGTCAAATAAAGTAGCCAAGGACGTGTCTAAGGTGTTGGAACCTCGAGGAATCACACCGGAATCGATCCAAGGAGCCAATCAAGTTGAACCAAAGTCTACCCCCATTTACACTAACATTTTCGGCGAAAATAACCTAGGGTTTTCGGCGAAAATGTTAGAACAAATTGACTGATGCCGCCCGAAGGAAGTTTTCGGTGAAAACACAATGTTTTTGGACCGAAACGAAAACTGCAGAAGAATCAGCCGGCGGTCGTCTCATTTACACTAGTATTTTCGGCGAAAATACCTCAGTATTTTCGGCAAAAATATTGAACTGATCCGGCTAATTTAGGGTTAAGTATAAATACTTAACCGGCGGCCCAACAGAAGATATACCACATAATACCAATTAGTTTCAGAATTCTCCCGAGTTCTGGAGCAGAGAGTTTAGAGTTCGAAGAGCCGGAAAGAGATCGTGACGCCATCCCTTCCATCTCGGAGACTCGGAGCTAGGATTGAAGATTACCGGAGATTGAAGCTTCACGGATTCGTCAAATTAGGTTTTACAGTTCTTCTTTGTTCTTCCTACCTGAGATGTATTCCATGTTTGTTTTCGATTCTCTTATTTCTGATATGAGTAGCTGAACTCGTAGAGCTTAGATTAGATGAACCCTAAGTGATCCAGGGCTTTAAAGCGGTCACGGATCGGCGGTAATTAGATTCGAAGTTCAATCAGTTTCTCTTTGCATGGTTGTTTTGTTCTTGATTGTTGTTCTGCGTTTCTCGTCTAGTTGACGCCTAGATTAGTTTCGTTGTTCTTGTGTTTCTTTTCTGGCTGATCGCCTAGATTAGGGTTTGTGTGAGGGTTTGTCGCCAGACAGCTTCCCTGCTTTAAACATAAAAACTTGTCTTTCTTGATCTTCTAGATTAAATTCTTGTTAAGCTGAGGATAGAAGCGAACGCTCGCCTCACTTTAGAACATCAATTCAACCAGTTAACCTTATAATTGGAGCGTGCCTTTCGTAGGAACCGGTTAGGGTTAATCCACTGCAAGAATAACTCATAAATCACTAGTAATTGCACCAGTTAGTTAAGTCGTTGCGAGAGGCGACCGTACCCGGGCGGCTAATTAATCTTGGTAGTTAGATCGGATAGAGCGAACGTTCGCCAGTCTTAAACCTAAGGGTCAGGAGTTATGGTGGTGTTTAGAAATTGATTGAATGAGAATTGAAAACCGCTGATCTGTTGATTGCCAATGCTCTGGTGAACGAAGGTGGATTCGAAATCTAAGCTTGTCTGTTGTCTGTTTAAACCTACAAATCATTCTGTCTTTTAATTTCGTTTTATTTTTCCTGCATCTTAGTCTATAAGTCGTGGAACTCACACCACGCACAAAGTGTTTAAACCTGAGTGAATTGCCAGCTTTTTTAGTAGTCAATTGGAAGAAACCCCGTGGAATACGATCTACCCTAGCTTCTAGCTTGGTAGTATTTGATACCGCTAAAACTGCAGTTATCAAGGTGCCTTCATAAGTCGTTTCTAAAGTAGTCCAAACTTCATTTGCAGTTTCACACGAACTAATTCGATTATACTCATCGTTACACAAAGCACAATAAAATATATTTAAGGCTTTAGCATTCAATTGAACTTTCTTTCGTTTATCCTCATCCCAGTCATCATAATTTCCAGACAAATCGATTTCCCCTTTTTTCTACTACTTTCCATAAAGCAAGATCCATACCTTGGAAGAAGACCTTCATCCGATTCTTCCAGAACTGGTAATTACTTCCATCGAACCAGGGTGGTCTTGAGTGTGACAGACCTTCCACACTTTGTCCAGCAGTAGTAGCCATGTCCTTGATCCTTCCTGGCAGTTGTAACTCGTTTCAGAAAGCCACCTCTGATACCAAATAAAACTATAAGTTAGAAAAACCGAATTCAATTTCACCAGATTGAAAGACACACACTGAATGAGATTGAGAATCTGTGTGATTTAGGGTTTGATACGAAAACCCTAAATAGAGTTTACTCTTGTGAAGATGCTGAGCGATCAGCTTGACTAGCTGTTGAGGACAAGAAATCGCGAACAAAGAACAAGAAAGAGAAAGATGACACGACGCGATTTAACGTGGTTCGACAAGTCTTAACTTGTCTACATCCATGCTCGAGCGAGGCTCGAGATAGTCAATATTATTAGTAAAGACAGAACCCAGGATTACAAACCCAAACCCTGATAACCAGCCGTCACACCGCGGTTAAACTCCGATCACCGATACCTCACAAGCACCTGTGAGTGACAGCCAGAAAAACTTCTTTCCCCTTCGTTTTTCTTGCCGTGTTCTTGTCTTGATGATCTATTTAACCCGTTCCTTTTCTTTCTTCAAAACTCGATCAGTGGCTTGATTGTGCTTATTCCAAGACTTGATCTCCGTTGTATTGATTTAGGATGAAGGTCGGTGAGAGAGAGAGGAATTCCGTCTTTTCTGTTTCTTTGATTGAGTGAAAGAAGCCAAATCTCCAAGCCCGAGATATCCTGCAAAACAGATCACTCCCTTTCTCGGTTTTGCCCAGAAAATCAGACCGGTTAACCCAAGACGAAATTCTTTAACTCAACAGAGACATGTATCAGTTTTAAGTCTCTGTAGTAATAGTCTTACAGTTTAATTATTAGTCTTTGACGGTTTGCTGTTGGACTCTAGGTTGCTTAATTGGCCAAATCCATCTTCAAAGCTGGTTAAAGTTTAAAATTCAAGCCTGTCATGTTTTCAGGTTTTGAACAAGAAAATGGTGGTGCAGAAATATCAGTTTCATTGTCCTTATGATGTTCACAAGATATCCTTGTTGTTGGTGTTATCTAAGTTTTTGATTAACTTATGGTTTCAGAATTTTGGTAGTGATGATGGACGTACACAGTCTCAGCCTTGGAATAAGGAAAGGTTGGGAGAAGAAAAGTTCATTTTGCTTATAATTCAGTGGTGGGCTTCTGTGTCTCCTTTGTCTCATTTTGAAGGTAAAA
The DNA here is from genome assembly GCA_034768395.1 of Linum lewisii. Classification (NCBI taxonomy): domain Eukaryota; kingdom Viridiplantae; phylum Streptophyta; class Magnoliopsida; order Malpighiales; family Linaceae; genus Linum; species Linum lewisii. The sequence goes on from CM068303.1 coordinate 40,119,433, forward strand.
GAATATGTCATGCTGCTCATCATTGACTTAAGCGAGTATCATTTTTAGCGAATTCTTTATGAAAGTTTAGATCCTCGGATATATTCATTAGCTGCTGCTGTTTTCATATTGGTTGATGGAGTGTTTAAGAAAAAGAACATGGAAGGTCTTTTTGATATGCATGAATTTTGATCTAAAAAATCAGACATAGAATAATCTCAAAAGTGGCCCAGCGAGCAAAAGCCAGTTAAGCATTAAAAATTGGAAGGTATCATTGATGATGTGACACTGTGATATAAAAAATATTGAGTGGTGAATTGAAATTGTGGGTTTGATTTGTGTATTCTTCTATTTTTCGGTTAAAAATCATAAATGATTATTGTGGTTATATAATCAGTTGCGTGAGGAAAAGTTAAAAAATGGGTCCTAGATGGGAGATATTTAGCCCTTCTGCTTATTTCGAAATGATCAGTTGTGGTTTTTCAGTTGAACCATTGGTATGGTTACTTTAAGGGATCATGTTGCTTTAATGCCTTCTCTAAACTTATTAGTTGCCTATGGAAAATCTTAGAAATGGGTCCTAGATGGGAGATGTTTAGCCCTTCTGCCTATTTCGAAAGGATCAGTTGTGTTATGGTTGTCCAGTTGAGCCTTTGATATGGTTACTTGAAGGGATCATGTTGCGTTAATGCCTTCTCCAAACTTACTAGTTTCCAAGGAAGAAAAACTTAGAAATGGGTCCTAGTTGGGAATTATTCTGCCCTTCTGCCTATTTAAAAATGACCAGTTCTGGTTTTATTCTAGTTGAGACATGTATCGGTTTTAAGTCTCTGTAGTAACAGTCTTACAGTTTAATTATTAGTCTTTGAGGGTTTGCTGTTGGACTCTAGGTTGCTTAATTGGCCAAATCCATCTTCAAAGCTGGTTAAAGTTTAAAATTCAAGCCTGTCATGTTTTCAGGTTTTGAACAAGAAAATGGTGGTGCAGAAATATCAGTTTCATTGTCCTTATGATGTTCACAAGATATCCTTGTTGTTGGTGTTATCTAAGTTTTTGATTAACTTATGGTTTCAGAATTTTGGTAGTGATGATGGACGTACACAGTCTCAGCCTTGGAATAAGGAAAGGTTGGGAGAAGAAAAGTTCATTTTGCTTATAATTCAGTGGTGGGCTTCTGTGTCTCCTTTGTCTCATTTTGAAGGTAAAAGAATATGTCATGCTGCTCATCATTGACTTAAGCGAGTATCATTTTTAGCGAATTCTTTATGAAAGTTTAGATCCTCGGATATATTCATTAGCTGCTGCTGTTTTCATATTAGTTGATGGAGTGTTTAAGGAAAAGAACATGGAAGGTCTTTTTGATATGCATGAATTTTGATCTAAAAAATCAGACATAGAATAATCTCAAAAGTGGCCCAGCGAGCAAAAGCCAGTTAAGCATTAAAAATTGGAAGGTATCATTGATGATGTGACACTGTGATATAAAAAATATTGAGTGGTGAATTGAAATTGTGGGTTTGATTTGTGTATTCTTCTATTTTTCGGTTAAAAATCATAAATGATTATTGTGGTTGATAATCAGTTGCGTGAGGAAAAGTTTAAAAATGGGTCCTAGATGGGAGATATTTAGCCCTTCTGCCTATTTCGAAATGATCAGTTGTGGTTTTTCAGTTGAACCATTGGTATGGTTACTTGAAGGGATCATGTTGCTTTAATGCCTTCTCTAAACTTATTAGTTGCCTATGGAAAATCTTAGAAATGGGTCCTAGATGGGAGATATTTAGCCCTTCTGCCTATTTCGAAATGATCAGTTGTGTTATGGTTGTCCAGTTGAGCCTTTGATATGGTTACTTGAAGGATCATGCAGTTGAACCATTGGTATGGTTACTTGAAGGGATCATGTTGCTTTAATGCCTTCTCTAAACTTATTAGTTGCTATGGAAAATCTTAGAAATGGGTCCTGATGGGAGATATTTAGCCTTCTGCCTATTTCGAAATGATCATTGTGTTATGGTTGTCCAGTTGAGCCTTTGATATGGTTACTTGAAGGATCATGTTGGTTAATGCCTTCTCCAAACTTACTAGTTGCCAAGGAAGAAAAACTTAGAAATGGGTCCTAGATGGGAATTATTCTGCCCTTCTGCCTATTAAAAATGACCAGTTCTGGTTTTATTCTAGTTGAGACATGTATCGGTTTTAAGTCTTGTAGTAACAGTCTTACAGTTTAATTATTAGTCTTTGAGGGTTTGCTGTTGGACTCTAGGTTGCTTAATTGGCCAAATCCATCTTCAAAGCTGGTTAAAGTTTAAAATTCAAGCCTGTCATGTTTTCGGTTTTGAACAAGAAAATGTGGTGCAGAAATATCAGTTTCATTGTCCTTATGATGTTCACAAGATATCCTTGTGTTGGTGTTATCTAAGTTTTGATTAACTTATGGTTTCAGAATTTTGGTAGTGATGATGGACGTACACAGTCTCAGCCTTGGAATAAGGAAAGGTTGGGAGAAGAAAAGTTCATTTTGCTTATAATTCATGGTGGGCTTCTGTGTCTCCTTTGTCTCATTTTGAAGGTAAAAGAATATGTCATGCTGCTCATCATTGACTTAAGCGAGTATCATTTTTAGCGAATTCTTTATGAAAGTTTAGATCCTCGGATATATTCATTAGCTGCTGCTGTTTTCATATTAGTTGATGGAGTGTTTAAGGAAAAGAACATGGAAGGTCTTTTTGATATGCATGAATTTTGATCTAAAAATCAACATAGAATAATCTCAAAGTGGCCCAGCGAGCAAAAGCCAGTTAAGCATTAAAATTGGAAGGTATCATTGATGATGTGACACTGTGATATAAAAATATTGAGTGGTGAATTGAAATGTGGTTTGATTTGTGTATTCTTCTATTTTTCGGTTAAAAATCATAATGATTATTGTGGTTATATAATCAGTTGCGTGAGGAAAAGTTTAAAAATGGGTCCTAGATGGAGATATTTAGCCCTTCTGCCTATTTCGAAATGATCAGTTGTGGTTTTTCAGTTGAACCATTGGTATGGTTACTTGAAGGGATCATGTTGCTTTAATGCCTTCTCTAAACTTATTAGTTGCCTATGGAAAATCTTAGAAATGGGTCCTGATGGGAGATATTTAGCCTTCTGCCTATTTCGAAATGATCAGTTGTGTTATGGTTGTCCAGTTGAGCCTTTGATATGGTTACTTGAAGGGATCATGTTGCGTTAATGCCTTCTCCAAACTTACTAGTTGCCAAGAAGAAAACTTAGAATGGGTCCTAGATGGAATTATTTGCCTTCTGCTATTTAAAATACCAGTTCTGGTTTTATTCTAGTTGAGACATGTATCGTTTTAGTCTTGTAGTAACAGTCTTACAGTTTAATTATTAGTCTTGAGGGTTTGTGTTGGACTCTAGGTTGCTTAATTGGCAAATCATCTTCAAAGTGTTAAGTTTAAAATTCAGCCTGTCATGTTTCTTTTTGAACAAGAAATGGTGGTGCAGAAATATCAGTTTCATTGTCCTTATGATGTTCACAAGATATCCTTGTTGTTGTGTTTCTAAGTTTTTGATTAACTTATGGTTCAGAATTTGGTAGTGATGATGGACGTACACAGTCTCAGCCTTGGAATAGAAAGTTGGGAGAAGAAAATTCATTTTGCTTATAATTCATGGTGGGTTCTGTGTCTCCTTTGTCTCATTTTGAAGTAAAAGAATATGTATGCGCTCTCATGACTTAACGAGTATCATTTTTAGCGAATTCTTTTATGAAATTAGATCCTCGGATATATTCATTAGCTCTGCTGTTTTCATATTAGTTGATGAGTGTTTAAGGAAAAGAACATGGAAGGTCTTTTTGATATGCATGAATTTTGATCTAAAAATCAACATAGAATATCTAAAGGGCCCAGCGAGCAAAAGCCAGTTAAGCATTAAAATTGGAAGTATCATTGATGATGTGCACTGTGATATAAAAATTTGAGTGGTGAATTGAAATTGTGGTTTGATTTGTGTATTCTTCTATTTTTGGTTAAAAATCATAATGATTATTGTGGTTATATAATCAGTTGCGTGAGAAAAGTTTAAAATGGGTCCTAGATGGGAGATATTTAGCCCTTCTGCCTATTTCGAAATGATCAGTTGTGGTTTTTCAGTTGAACCATTGGTATGGTTACTTGAAGGGATCATGTTGCTTTAATGCCTTCTCTAAACTTATTAGTTGCCTATGGAAAATCTTAGAAATGGGTCTCGATGGGAGATATTTAGCTCTTCTGCCTATTTCGAAATGATCAGTTGTGTTATGGTTGTCCAGTTGAGCCTTTGATATGGTTACTTGAAGGGATCATGTTGCGTTAATGCCATCTCCAACTTACTAGTTGCCAAGGAAGAAAAACTTAGAAATGGGTCCTAGATGGGAATTATTCTGCCCTTCTGCCTATTTAAAAATGACCAGTTCTGTTTTATTCTAGTTGAGACATGTATCGGTTTTAAGTCTATGTAGTAACAGTCTTACAGTTTAATTATTAGTCTTTGAGGGTTTGCTGTTGGACTTAGGTGCTTAATTGGCCAAATCCATCTTCAAAGCTGGTTAAAGTTTAAAATTCAAGCCTGTCATGTTTTCTCGTTTTGAACAAGAAATGGTGGTGCAGAAATATCAGTTTCATTGTCCTTATGATGTTCACAGATATCCTTGTTGTTGGTGTTATCTAAGTTTTTGATTAACTTATGGTTCAGAATTTTGGTAGTGATGATGGACGTACAAGTTCTCAGCCTTGGAATAAGGAAAGGTTGGGAGAAGAAAAGTTCATTTTGCTTATAATTCAGTGGTGGGCTTCTGTGTCTCCTTTGTCTCATTTTGAAGGTAAAAGAATATGTCATGCTGCTCATCATTGACTTAAGCGAGTATCATTTTTAGCGAATTCTTTATGAAAGTTTAGATCTCGGATATATTCATTAGTGCTGCTGTTTTTCATATTAGTTGATGGAGTGTTTAAGGAAAAGAACATGGAAGGTCTTTTTGATATGCATGAATTTTGATCTAAAAATCAGACATAGAATAATCTCAAAAGGGCCCAGCGAGCAAAAGCCAGTTAAGCATTAAAAATTGGAAGGTATCTTTGATATGTGACACTGTGATATAAAAAATATTGAGTGGTGAATTGAAATTGTGGGTTTGATTTGTGTATTCTTCTATTTTTCTTTTGTTAAAAATCATAATGATTATTTGGTTATATAATCAGTTGCGTGAGAAAAGTTTAAAATGGGTCCTAGATGGGAGATATTTAGCCCTTCTGCCTATTTCGAAATGATCAGTTGTGGTTTTTCAGTTGAACCATTGGTATGGTTACTTGAAGGGATCATGTTGCTTTAATGCCTTCTCTAAACTTATTAGTTGCCTATGGAAAATTTAGAAATGGGTCCTGATGGGAGATATTTAGCCCTTCTGCCTATTTCGAAATGATCAGTTGTGTTATGGTTGCCAGTTGAGCCTTTATATGGTTACTTGAAGGGATCATGTTGCGTTAATGCCATCTCCAAACTTACTAGTTGCCAAGGAAGAAAAAACTTAGAAATGGGTCCTAGATGGGAATTATTCTGCCCTTCTGCCTATTTAAAAATCACCAGTTCTGGTTTTATTCTAGTTGAGACATGTATCGTTTTAAGTCTCTGTAGTAACAGTCTTACAGTTTAATTATTAGTCTTTGAGGGTTTGCTGTTGGACTCTAGGTTGCTTAATTGGCCAAATCCATCTTCAAAGCTGGTTAAAGTTTAAAATTCAAGCCTGTCATGTTTTCTGGTTTTGAACAAGAAAATGGTGGTGCAGAAATATCAGTTTCATTGTCCTTATGATGTTCACAAGATATCCTTGTTGTTGGTGTTATCTAAGTTTTTGATTAACTATGTTTCAGATTGGTAGTGATGATGACGTACACAGTCTCAGCTTGGAATAAGGAAAGGTGGGAGAAGAAAAGTTCATTTGCTTATAATTCAGTGGTGGCTTCTGTGTCTCCTTGTCTCATTTGAGTAAAAGAATATGTCATCTCTCATCATTGACTTAAGCGAGTATATTTTAGCGAATTCTTTATGAAAGTTTAGATCCTCGGAAATTCATTAGTGCTCTGTTTCATATTATTGATGGAGTGTTTAAGGAAAAGAACATGGAAGGTCTTTTTGATATGCAGAATTTGATCTAAAAATCAGACATAGAATATCTCAAAAGTGGCCCACGAGCAAAAGCCATTAAGCATTAAAAATTGGAGGTATCATTGATGATGTGACACTGTATATAAAAATATTGAGTGGTGAATTGAAATTGGGGTTTGATTTGTGTTTTCTATTTTTCGGTTAAAAATCATAATGATTATTGTGGTTATATAATCAGTTGCGTGAGGAAGTTAAAAATGGTCCTGATGGAGATATTTAGCCCTTTGCCTATTTCGAAATGATCATTGTGGTTTTTCAGTGAACCATTGGTATGGTTACTTGAAGGATCATGTTGTTAATGCCTTCTCTAAACTTATTAGTTCTAGGAAATCTTAGAAATGGTCGATGGGAGATATTTACCTTCTGCCTATTTCGAAATATCAGTGTGTTATGTTGTCCAGTTGAGCTTTGATATGGTTACTTTAAGGATCTGTTGCGTTAATGCCTTCTCCAAATTTACCAAAATTGAACCAAAATGCCCTATCATTATGGTGCGTGATCTAGTGGCAACGTTAAGCTCTAAACTTGAGTTAATTATTGACTTTGAGGTTTCTGTATCGGCTTTGCAAACATTAGAGAAAACAAGTGAAGTTCCTGTTTGAAGAAATTTCTAGATTATGTAGTCTGATTGTTCACAAAATTCTGTTGTTGTAAATGTTTATACTATGTTTAATTTTGTTGTGATTGGACGTAACTAGCTTTATGGTGTGGAGAAAAGTAAAGTTGTTTAACGGGGTTCTGTTCCCTCATGAAGGAGAATTCAAGGTTTGCTAAGGGTTCATTTATACAATTATAATTGTTTGATATGCAGGCTGTTTTATATATTGAGGGTGTGGAAAATGAGTTGAATGATATGTCAAAATCAACAGATTTCTCAAAAGTCCCAAAGAGTTTTCCTTTGAATCATGATAGATTTTTTTTGTTAAGTTGTTTGTGTATTCCTTTTTCTTAATCAATTTTATGAGGGAAAGATGCGAGAAAGAAAGGGTCGCGTGGAGTTTTTCTTCTCCTTGTGAACGGCTTTTAGTGAGATGGTACGAAGGGATATTTGTTTGTCTTTTTAAGTTGTAAACAATGGCAGAGGGTTTTTTTTTCTCTTGGTTATGTGAATAAACTATTATTCTAAAAAAACAAACTTATATTGCCAAGGAAGAAAAACTTAGAAATGGGCCTAATGGGAATTATTCTGCCTCTGCCTATTAAAAATACCATTCTGGTTTTATTCTAGTTGAGACATTATGGTTTTAGTCTCTGTAGTAAAAGTCTTCAGTTTAATTATTAGCTGAGGGTTTGCTGTTGGACTCTAGGTTGCTTAATTGGCCAAATCCATCTTCAAAGCTGGTTAAAGTTTAAAATTCAACCTGTCATGTTTTCTGGTTTTGAACAAGAAAATGGTGGTGCAGAAATATCAGTTTCATTGTCCTTATGATTTTCACAAGATATCCTTGTTGTTGGTGTTATCTAAGTTTTTGATTAACTTATGGTTCAGAATTTTGGTAGTGATGATGGACGTACACAGTCTCAGCCTTGGAATAAGGAAAGGTTGGGAGAAGAAAAGTTCATTTTGCTTATAATTCAATGTGGGCTTCTGTGTCTCCTTTGTCTTATTTGAAGGTAAAAGAATATGTCATGTACTCATCATTGACTTAAGCGAGTATCATTTTTAGCGAATTCTTTATAAAGTTTAGATCCTCGGATATATTCATTAGCTGCTGCTGTTTTCATATTAGTTGATGGAGTGTTAAGGAAAACAACATGGAAGGTCTTTTGATATGCATGAATTTTGATCAAAAAATCAGACATAGAATAATCTCAAAAGTGGCCTAGCGAGCAAAACCAGTTAAGCATTAAAATTGGAAGGTATCATTGATAATGTGACACTGTGATATAAAAAATATGAGTGGGGAATTGAAATTGTGGGTTTGATTTGTGTATTCTTCTATTTTTCGGTTAAAAATCATAAATGATTATTGTGGTTGTATAATCAGTTGCGTGAGGAAAAGTTAAAATGGTCTAGATGGAGATATTTAGCCCTTCTGCCTATTTCGAAATGATCAGTTGTGGTTTTTCAGTTGAACATTGGTATGTTACTTGAAGGGATCATGTTGCTTTAATGCCTTCTCTAAACTTATTAGTTGCCTATGGAAAATCTTAGAAATGGGTCCTAGATGGGAGATATTTAGCCTTCTGCCTATTTCGAAATGATCAGTTGTGTTATGTTGACCAGTTGAGCCTTTGATATGGTTACTTGAAGGGACATGTTGCGTTAATCCTTCTCCAAACTTATTAGTTGCAAGGAAGAAAAACTTAGAATGGGTCCTAGATGGGAATTATTCTGCCCTTCTGCCTATTTAAAAATTCCCAGTTCTGGTTTTATTCTAGTTGAGACATGTATCGTTTTCAAAGTCTTTGTAGTAACAGTCTTACAGTTTAATTATTAGTCTTTGAGGGTTTGCGTTGGACTCTAGGTTGCTTAATCTGGCCAAATCATCTTCAAAGTGGTTAAAGTTTAAAATTCAAGCCTGTCATGTTTTTCTGGTTTTGAACAAGAAATTGGTGGTGCAGAAATATCAGTTTCATTGTCCTTATGATTTTCACAAAGATATCCTTGTGTTGGTGTTATCTAAGTTTTTGATTAACTTATGGTTTCAGAATTTTGGTAGTGATGATGGACGTACACTAGTCTCAGCCTTGGAATAAGGAAAGGTTGGAGAAGAAAAGTTCATTTTGCTGATAATTCAGTGGTGGCTTCTGTGTCTCCTTTGTCTCATTTTGAAGGTAAAAGAATATGTCATGCTACTATCATTGACTTAAGCGAGTACATTTTTAGACGAATTCTTTATGAAAGTTTAGATCCTCGTATATATTCATTAGCTGCTGCTGTTTTCATATTATTGATGGAGTGTTTAAGGAAAAGAACAGGGAAAGGTCTTTTTGATATGCATGAATTTTGTTCTAAAAAATCAGACATAGAATAATCTCAAAAGTGGCCCAGCGAGCAAAAGCTAGTTAAGCATTAAAAATTGGAAGGTATCATTGATGATGTGACACTGTGATATAAAAAATATTGAGTGGTGAATTGAAATTGTGGGTTTGATTTGTGTATTCTTCTATTTTTCGGTTAAAAATCATAAATGATTATTGTGGTTGTATAATCAGTTGCATGAGGAAAAGTTTAAAAATGGGTCCTAGATGGGAGATATTTAGCCCTTCTGCCTATTTCGAAATGATCAGTTGTGGTTTTTCAGTTGAACCATTGGTATGGCTACTTGAAGGGATCATGTTGCTTTAATGCCTTCTCTAAACTTATTAGTTGCCTATGGAATATCTTAGAAATGGGTCCTAGATGGGAGATATTTAGCCCTTCTGCCTATTTCGAAATGATCAGTTGTGTTATGGTTGACCAGTTGGCCTTTGATATGGTTACTTGAAGGGATCATGTTGCGTTAATGCCTTCTCCAAACTTACTAGTTGCCAAGGAAGAAAAACTTAGAAATGGGTCCTAGATGGGAATTATTCTGCCCTTCTGCCTATTTAAAAATGACCAGTTCTGGTTTTATTCTAGTTGAGACATGTATCGGTTTTAAGTCTCTGTAGTAACAGTCTTACAGTTTAATTATTAGTCTTTGAGGGTTTGCTGTTGCACTCTAGGTTGCTTAATTGGCCAAATCCATCTTCAAAGCTGGTTAAAGTTTAAAATTCAAGCCTGTCATGTCTTCAGGTTTTGAACAAGAAAATGGTAGTGCAGAAATATCAGTTTCATTGTCCTTATGATATTCACAAGATATCCTTGTTGTTGGTGTTATCTAAGTTTTTGATTAACTTATGGTTTCAGAATTTTGGTAGTGATGATGGACGTACACAGTCTCAGCCTTGGAATAAGGAAAGGTTGGGAGAAGAAAAGTTCATTTTGCTTATAATTCAGTGGTGGGTTTCTGTGTTTCCTTTGTCTCATTTTGACGGTAAAAGAATATGTCATGCTGCTCATCATTGACTTGAGCGAGTAGTATTTTTAGCGAATTCATTATGAAAGTTTAGATCCTTAGATATAATCAGTAGCTGCTGCTGTTTTCATATTGGTTGATGGAGTGTTTAAGGAAAAAAAACATGGAGGGTCTTTTTTATATGTACGAATTTTGATCTGAAAACCAGACGAGAATAATCTTAGAAAGTGGCCCAGCGAAAAAAAGCCAATATTTTGGCACAGTGAGTCGTGAGAGCAGCGAGTTGACAGTGTTGCATTTGCTGTAGCCTGTATGTTGGTGTCAAGTTTGGTTTCATCATTTGTTGAAAGTCTTGTAATCCTAAAGAAGATTCCACAGTTTGTTGTAGTTAAGGATCCTTGGAAACGATAAGGAGATGTAGTTACAGGCTTTAAAACCAAATGGCCTGAAATGAAAAGCATGGAGCCCAACTTTTTATCATTAAACAGAAGGGTGCGATTTCGTAACTCGTAATAGGTTCTTGACCAAATGGATTATGGGACACAAACTCTTGAACGTTCCAGGTACTTACGGAGGTCACCTTATTAGCCTGCAGGAAGGTAGAAATGGTACATTCATTCGTTGAAAGCTTTCAACAGCACAATGATGCCCCATACAATGAACAAATAACAATAAGCTATTTTATGTATAGAACAGAAACTTCAGCATCAGTGCATTTGTACCTACGAATGGGGAAATATAGCAGTGTGCACCTGAACATCCGAGAGGAATTAGAAGCAGGTACCACAATTGGACCTATATACAAAATGTTTACTGGATTGCGTAAAGCATTGTATGGCGAATCATCCAACAATAACGTATTTGATGCATCCAAGGAAGTGCCTTCTTATTCCTCCATAGTCTTCTCAGTTCTTTTAGAACCAGAGTTGACAAAGCCTGTATGAGTGCAGTTTAATTGGCCTTCTTATTCATCCAAGTTGTGCTTCGTGCAAAGCTCTTTTTAAAGTAACAGAGATCCCTTTCTATAACTTTGTTTGTAAAGTGGCAACTAAAGATAAAAGAAACACTAAATTCCAGATTAACAAAGGTCAACCCAGACAGATCTGGCAACGTCTTAATCAAAGTACAATTACATATGATTAGCTCTTGCAATGATTCCAAGTTCTCAAGCCCCATAACCTCAGACAACTGCACACATTCAAGTATGTCTAGTTTCTTTAGTTGCTTGAGACCAGATAGGTTTGGCAACTTCCTAATTGCTGAGCAGCACGAAATATATAGCGATTCCAACAACTGCAATCTCTCAAACCCACAAACTTCGGTCAACCTTGCAGAACGGGTAATAGATAACATATTCAGATTGCAGAGAGACGAAAGATCCAGAAATTGTTCTCGTGACAAGACATGGTCGTCATCATTTCGGTCAAGACCCAAAAACAATTGTTCTCGTGACAAGATATGGTCGTCATCATTCTGGTTAAGACTCAAGCACAACTTTCTTAGCTTACTTAGGTTGGAGAGCGGAGGGAGGTAGTAGTTGTTCCATTGTTGCCGACAGTTGCAGGGATCCAAGGCCCTCTGTATATGCCAAGCTGGGACAATTGATAATTGTAAGACATAACAAAGACTCCACCAGTTTGCAGACCCCATGAAGTTGAGATATGAGCAGACAATGGGTGATCTCTAGCGTGTCCAATCCAACTTGGTCAGATTCATTAAGCTGGGAAGTTTTTCGAGTTTTCGATATTTTCAAGGTTTCCAGCATTCTCATCTCTCCCAGACCAGGAATTTCATGTACACTAGTTCCTGTCAAAACTAAGTCCGTCAAATTGCTGAGATTTGAAAGATTCGGCAGTCTCTCCAACATCGTCCATGGTCCAGAAGCTCAGCGGCATCTGTTACTACTAACCTTCATCTAATTATTACTCACATCACATACTTCTTTTCGGAATGATACATGTTCAACCAACGGCTAGTGGGCGGAAGATACAACTCAAAGACACAAAGGTCAGATTTTACTGTCATGTTTCGTTTTTAGTCACATACTCCTTTCTACAAAGTTACTTCTATTTTATTTCCACTGTCCTATTTTATTTTTATAAGATTATCATTACATTTCTTCCTAAATTAGAATTCCAACTTATCCAACAATTATCTTTCTATAACAATGATTTACTATATTAAAATATATATCAAATAATTTAACGAATAACCGTATTCTAAACACAAATATGAGAATTAAAGAGCTAGTTTTGCTTTGTATATTTTGGAATCTAGTTAGGTATAATACATCTCCTAATATAGGAGATTGGGCACAAATATGTAGATACAAGAATTCTCTAATTAGTTAATTTGTAGGAACTAATGAAACTAATATAAGGCTATGCACAACTAATAAGCTATATGTTGAACTATTAATTATTCGAATCAAATAGCTGGCTAGATATAATCGTTTTTAGCCAATATGGTATCAAACTAGTTGTTCCAACCTAGGTGTTGTGGCCACTCTTTTCATACCTCTAAATGTCTTCTCTTCCTCTGATAAAATATGACTTCTGAAGTTAAACTACATGCGTCTACTAAAGCTATTGTCAACACAAAGCCATCTTATTCTGCGAATCACTATGAGTCCTGCTCATGACCATTGGTTTGGCATAAGTTGGATGGACGAAATTACTTCATGTACTAGAAAAGTACTGACTTCAACAAGATACCTATTTAATCCATCATTAGGACACATAGAAGGGTGCCAATTTGTCCAAGAGGTTTATTAAAAAGGATAGGATTGTCTAATTTCACCTTGGCTTGACCTCATCTGGGTGATGCTAAGAGCCTCATCATGAGATCCAAACCAGTTTCGACACCAAAACATCATTCTCATAAATGCGACATGGGGAGGAAGACGACATCTAATGAAGCAAGAATAAAACTCATGCTAAGAGTTTAGCTAGCGTTTTTTTGACATCATGGGAGGTGTCTCGCCCATTGACAATGGTAGCATATATGAACTATCAATACCACATAGTAAAGAAACAAAGCTCCATTTTCTATGAGCACATGGCACACAAAGCTCCAATTGAACTCTAGCTCTTTCGTATGTAAATCTTCACCTTGGTATGGTTATAGCTTGAAGTGAACCCTACGAGCTTTGTGTTTCGCCTTTCTCTTTTGGTACACCAGACAAGTTGCCATGAACCGAACCCCATCCCTCTTCATACTAGAATACTAGAAGTGAGCCTTCAACGTGTTATACATCTTGGTTGTTCCAAGATGCATGATATAAATGGAGGAGTGTGTCTCTTAAGGTATTTCTCCTTTGAACCCCTCAACCTTCAGCACACACAAATGACCCAAAATTTTCAGCAACTCGTCCATTTGCTCAAAACCCAACTCCTTTGCTTATCCAAACTCTTCCCAGATTCCAGCCAACTTAGAATCTTTGGCCTGCCCTCCTCCAATTCGATATTGTAATAATGATCAGATACTAAGCTTGGAAAGTAACCACCAACATCCTCAAAGTTCATCAAATGAGATTATGACCACACATACTTCACCCCTTTGTTCAACAATTCGGTGAGCAAAGCAGTTATGGTGGAGAAGCCCTCCACAACCGTTGGTAGTACCCAAGCAAGCCTAGAAAAATTCCCAACCATTCAGCTCCTTCTAGTCCATTAGATGCTTCAAGCTCTTGTAACCCGTCAGGATCCTGAACGTCTCCCTGTACAAGTAATGGTGCCACAGTTTCAATGCAAACACCACCGCCACCAACTCAAGATCACGAGTGGGGAAATTCACCTTATGAACCTTGAGATGTCGGGAGGCATAAGCTACAACTTTTCTGACCTGCAATAACAAGCATCCCAATCTTGGTATGACGCATCGCTGTAAATCCTGTACTCACCACCCTCCACCGGCAGTGCAAGCATCGAATTCAACTTCCGTTTTAGCTCCTCAAAACATTTCTAACACGTCTTCGACCACTCGTATTTGGACTCCTTTCTCAGTAACTTGGTGAGCGGTGCAGCAATGGTGGAAAGCCATCTACAAACCTCCGGTAATATCCAGCTAAACCCAGGAAGATCTTTAGATGCGACACATCATTAGGTGACATCTAGTTAATCACCGCCTCGATCTTCTTCGAACCGAATTATACTCCCCTTCTCGACACCACATGCCCAGAAACAGAACCTCACTTAACCAGAAATTGCACTTTGAGAACTTGGCGAACAAATTATGCTCCTGCAAGGTCTGCAACATGATCTCAAGATGCTTCACATGCTCATCCTCACTTTTCGAATAAATGAGAATGTCATCGATGAAGACGATGAAAAAATTCTCCAGATACTCGTGGAACACTTTGTTCATGAGATCCATGAAAGCTGCGAGAGCATTGGTGTGGCAGAACAACATCACTAAGAACTCGTAGTGACCTTCTGTAATCGGTGCACATCCGCATCGACCCATCCTTCTTCATAAACAGAACTGGTGCACCTCAAGGAGATACACTCGGGATGATGAAACTCTAATCGAGCAATTAATTCTTGCAATTGCTCTTTCAGTACCTTTAGTTCAGCTGGAGCCATTCTGTAAGGCGAGATCGAGATAGGAGCAGTATCAGGTACTAGCTCTATTCCGAACACGTCAACAAATTTTCAATCTACCAGCAAGTACATTCTGTAGCTCCACTTCCTTCTTCTCTTTCACTTGAACCAACACATCTTCACAACCCTATTGCAGCAGACATTACTGAAATTATCTTCAAAGGAGCATATCCCCTTCTCCTCGCCCCTTGGAACCGAAACATAAACTCCTTCTTCTAAAAGTCCAAAAGAGCTCCATGCTTCACCAACCAGTCCATGCCTAGGATGACATCAAATTCATTGAAAGGTAGAACTACTAGGTCAACTAGTAGTTCTATTCTACCAACAGTCAATGCACAATTGTCCCCAACATCGTCTTCACTCCTCAACTACCCCCCAAGATACTAGATTCTACGTCCAAGCTACTCATTCACTTACAGAGATAAACAAATGGGTCGAGCTCGAGTCAAACAATGCATACATAGGACAATTATCAACAGAGATCATACATGTCACCACGTAATTTTTCGCCTTAGCAACTCCCTTCGTAAATGCATACAACCTCCCTAGACTTATGCCACCACCCAAGGGAGAAGAGTTAGCTCCAGTAGCTGGACTGCCTTCAACTATCCCGTGACTGAACACCTCCTCGGCTGCCACGGCTCTCAGATGGAGCTACATGACCTCTCACCTACCCCACTGACTGATTCAGAGATGCTCTCATTTGTGGACAATCTCAACTGTAGTGACTTGGCTAGTTTTACATGTAGAAAACCACTAGGGTGTGCCTCAGAAGTTGGAACTCCCCAAAGTAAGGCTTACACAAGTAACATAGACTGGCAACCTAGAAGATGAGCCCTTTGACTGAATCGGCCCTAATGGCCTAGCCCTGCACCACTTACTCATATGGCATAGTTGACCACAATTGAAACAACGTACACTCTATTGAGGTACAAACTATACGCTCCTCTACTCAGAAAACATGGGATGCGCTCTATTAGCTGGCTGAGTCACATGAGAAGGCTGAGAGGTGGCCTTACTTTTCTTCTCCTCCCTCCTCTTCGACACAAGTGTCTCCCTCTTAGGCACAAGTTTGTCACGGTTTACATGTAAACCGTGACAAAGTTAGTCACAGTTCATGTAAATTGTGACAAAATTTGTCACGGTTTACATGTGAATCATGCAAATTTAGTCACGGTTTTCTAATCCGTGACTAAAAAACTGTGACAATTGTTCAATTTTCTTGTAGTGATTGACTTATCTCCCAGCTCTAACTCCCCACCCTAGACGACCCAGTTAAACCACATGTTTAACCCATGTATTACTAATGAGGTGCCACAGACCCGACCAAACACACAATGATCACATGAACAAAAGACTGAATCAATCCAATAAGAAGGGAAATTGCCAAACCGACATAACCAGAATCAAAAATCAATTACAACTAATAACCAATAACCAATCAGAAAAAGGGAAAGGAAGAACCAAGAACAAATCCAGTACATCCATAATCCATAAACCAGAAAGAAATTCCCTGAAAGCCCGGTCAAAACCGATAAATAAAAAATGGGTCTGAACATCCTGGTAGCACCTAGCATTAACCGACTCGTCGGCATGAAGGGCAACGCCTCTCCTCAAAACTCTCCTAGGTGGCAAGGTGACCTGCTCACCATACCCCAAATGAATCAGCAAAGAAACAAAAGAAAGAGGGGTCAGTGACATGGACTGAGTGAACCTGTACGAAATAATAATCCCACATGATATGAAAGCCGTAAAACCAGAAAGCCAAACAGATTAAAGAAATATCACATCAGTTAGAGGTTGGTAGCCCGAAAAATCCCTATCTCGATCCTTTAAAAGGACCCCTTAAGCCTGTAAGGTCTATTGACCATCCCAGTGCGATATAGGCCATGTTCTCGGCCATTAAGACCCCTTTTAGCCCTTTCATTACCTAGGGGATTGCACAATCCATAATTGATCACCCGCGCTCACACCTAATTCCAACCCATGAGATCAGTCTAAACATAAATGTAATCACTATAGATATCAATCAAGGTACAACCTAAGCCTGAATTACATAATAGGATGTAATTCAATAACAACATAACAAAGAGCAATAACACCTGGGTATGGATCATAGCAGTTAAAATGACATTTCACTAAAAAACCCCTCACAATTTCCTTGGTCGATTCTTGAATCCGGACTGACCAAGATAGCTTTTAACCCCAAGCACTTCACCACAACTTTCCTACACAGGTTTCCAACCAACCACAACCATAAGAACTGATCTAATTAGAGAATAACACCAAAACCCCCAAACCGCAGAACCCTAGCTGGCAAACACGAATCCGATTGGAAGAGAAGGATTTACCTGTATCAGAGTTTGGGCAATTGACCTAGATTGATCCCTTCACCTTTCTTCACGTCCCCTCGCTGATCCAACGATCCTAACTCCAAATTCCCACCTTGAACCCTTGTTGTTCGTCAAACAGGTTTGAAAGAGAAAAGAATTAGAAAGTATATATGTTGACTAATTCCGATTTCACTGTTTTATACTGAACTGATGTAACAGTTGTCACATGTTATGTAACGCCCGTTACATGTGACAAACAACGGTCGTTACATGTTATGTAACGCTTGTTTCATTAGGGGTTACAATGACCGTTACACAATGTGTAACGTCCGTTACACTCATCAGTTCTGCAGAACACAGCAGCTGCAATGTGATAGCAGATTCATCAACATATCCAATTCAACTCATTTCAACCCAAAACAGAAGCTAGAACTTGATCGATAACGGGACGTTACAACTCTCCCCTGCCCTTCAAATAGGTTTCTTCCCAAAATTGACTTAAACCCCTCCTTTAACCAGTGAATGCACTAAAGAGGAGTGAAACCTTACATGAGAGATATGCATTCACCAAGTCGGGATACTTTTGTTTCATGAAAGCCACAGTCTCCCAAGTCGTCGCTTCGACTTCTTGGTTCCTCCAAACCACCTTGACCATCAGTAAGCACTTACTCATGAGCTGGAGAAACTGATGGTCAACAATCTAAACTAGCACTTCCACAAAAGTGAGATCCTCATCTAGGTCAACCTCATCCGGCCTAATCACGTGATCAGGCTAACCAACGTACTTTCTGAGTACACTAACATGGAATACATTATATTCGATCCATCTCTCCCGACAATGCCAACTCATAAGCCACTGTCCAACCCTCTTTAAAATCTCATAAGGACCAATAAACCTAGGCGCGAGTTTTCCTTTCCTGCCAAATCGCATAACGCCATTCCAAGGTGAAACCTTGAGGAAAACCTTCTCTCCAAGGTGAACCTCTCGAGCCTTTCCATCCGCATACTGCTTCTGTCAATTCTGAGCTACACCAAGCTGAGCTCGAATCGACCTAACCTTGCTTGCAGTTTCTTCTACAATCTGAGCTCCTGAAACCAACATGTCCCTTTCTAATCCCAAAAGATATGCGTTCTGCACTTCCTTCCGTACAAAGCCTCAAAAGGAGCCACTCGTATATTGTTGTGAAAAGAGTTGTTGTATGAAAAATCCACCAAAGGCAACAACTTGAGTCATGGCTCCTCAAACTCCAAAATACAAGACCGAAGCAGTTCCTCCAAAGTGAGGATCTTCCGTTCAAACTGTTCATCTGTCTGAGGGTGTAAGATGTAGAGACTTCCAACTAACAAAGTCCATTGTTAAGTCATCAAACTTCCAAACTGACACTGACAGCGACTGAAGTAAACCCCCTGATGCTCTATGCTCTACTTTAGCCTTCTGACATATTAGACATCTCACCACATGGTTAGCCACCTCATTCTTCATTCCAGACCACCAGTATTGAGGCTTCAAGGTCCGGTACATCTTGGTTGCACCAAGATGCATAACATAGACGGAGGAATGGGCTTCATCCTTGATATCCTTTCTCAGCTCCTTAGCATCAGGAACACTTATCATTCCCTGCAAAGTGACCAACCCATTCTATACCAAGAACAAACCTGCATTCCCTTCCTCAACCAACCTAGGATCCTCCAATTGAGCTTAGCGGATCTGATTAGTCAACAAGGGTCTAACAACTAACCGAGCTATCAACCCTCTTCCTTCCTCAAATAAAAGATCAACCCCCAGCTTCCTTAACTGACCCAACTCAAACGATTTACCCTTTCAGCTCAAGGCATTTGCCACCTCATTAGCTTTCCCTGGATGATTCTCAATGGTACAGTCGTAATCCTTGTGTAACTCCACCCAACGCCTTTGTCAGCTATTCAGCTCCTTCTACTCTATTAGGTACTTTAAGCTTCTATGATTGTTCTTTATAAAAAAAAGTTTCCACATAGACGTAATGCCTATAAAGCCTAAGTGCAAAGACCAGAACAGCCAACTCCAGATCATGCACGGGATAATTAGCTTCATGTGTCTTTAGCTGCCTTGATGCATAAGCAATCACCTTGTCATTCGACATGAACACACATCCCAACCACTGGTAGGAGGTGATAACGTGCAGAACAGGGTATCAAATACTAACCTGCAAAAGTAGGATAGATCGTATTCCACAGGTTTTCTTCCAATTGCTTACTCAAAGGAATTGGCAATTTATTCGGGTTTTAAACTCAAGTTACATGGTGAGAGTTCCATGACTTCTAAACTATTATGCCAAGGAAATTGAAAATGAATTAAAAGCATATTGATTGATTGAGGTTTGACTAACGATTGGAAGACAAAAGCTTAGACTCGAATCCCCCTAAGATTACCAGGACATTGGTGATCACGAAACCGACGACTTTCAATCCTAATTCATTCAGTTCTTAAACACCGCCATAACTCCTTACCCTTAGGTCTAAGTCTGCAAACGTTCGGTATATCGGATCTAACTACCAAGATTAATTAACCGTCCATGCGTTCACTTCTGCAACCGATAACTAATTGGTGCATCTGATTGATTTTAATGAGCTGTTCTATAAACGGATTAACCCTAAAGGGTTCCTACGGAAGGCATAATCCATTAAATAAGTTAATTAATTGATTTAAGGTTCTAAAACAAGGTGGACGTTCGCCAACTATCCTTATTTGAACAGGAAACTAATCTAGGTGATCAAGCTAGAAAAGAAACACAGGTTAAGAACAAACCAATTATGAATAAGAAACTGTATGAATTAAAATCTAATGACTGTCGATTCGTGACTGCTTTAAAGCACCGGGTCACATAGGGTTCATCTAATCTAAGCTATAAGAGTTTATCTACTCATGTCTGATAACCAAGATTAAAAAACTACAGAAGAATTCATCTTAAAACAATGGAAGAACAAAAGGAATCTGAAAAAACCTAATTTCGGATGATTTCGTGAAGCTCTGATCTGGAAAATCTGCAACTCCTAGCTCTAAGCATCTTCCGGGATGGATTAGTGGTGTCAGGATCTCTCCAATTGCTCTGAAATAAGCTCTCAACTCTCTTTAGGTCATGGAAAATCTCCCAATTGAATCATCAATGAATAATGACTCTTTTGGGGTTTTTTTTTTTTGGATAAAGACTCTTTTGGGGTTTAAATACCCAAAATCCGTCCAAACCCGGAAAATTGGGAAAAAGTAATTCCAACTTCTTATTTTGGCAATTCCCGCTCCGTCTGAACTCCGAATTGGTCCCTGTTTGAAGTGCTGGACTCGTGAGAGAGTCCTATAAAATGTGGTAACCTGGAGGCTCAAGAAAAAACTAAAAAACAAGGTAAAAATAGACAAAATTTGGACAATGTACTCACTTGGAGCCTAGAATCGCATAGTTAACACATTTACACCAAATACTCATCATAATTGCATCCATGGGTGTAAAATGTAGTTTAATATGTGAATATAAACACTATAAATTTAGTGTCATTAGGAGGCATCACTGTACAACACATACTCACCCACACTAACCAGCAAGGCCAGCACCGGTGTTGTAGTGAGTTTGTCCTTTAACTCACTGAATCTCACCTGACAAGTCTTGCTCGACACAAACTTGCTTTCCTTCCTAAGAAACTTGTAGAGAGGTCCTGATGACTTGGAAAACCCGTCTACAAACTGCCTATAGTACCCTGCCAAACCGAGGAAGCTTCTGACTTGAGCCACATTATGAGGAGTCGCCCACTTCACAACTGGCTCGATCTTCACTACTTCAATCCCTTTACCCGAAATCAGATGCCCAAGGAAGAGAACCTTCTTCAACCAGAACTCACACTTAGGAAACTTAGCATACAGCTGCTCCTCCCTCAACTTTACCAGTACCAGCCTCAGTTGCTTGTTGTGCTCCTCCTCGGACTTAGAGTACAACAAGATATTAGAGTACAACAAGATACTATCAATGAACATGACGATGAACTTGTCGAGGTAGTCACTAAATAACTTGTTTATCATGACCATAAACGCAGTAGGGGCATTAGTCAAACCAAAAGGCATAACCAGGAATTCATAATGCCTGTAACTTGTCCTAAAAGTTGTCTTATGGATTTCTCCTTCAGCCACTTTCAGTTGATGATACTCAGATATCAAGTCTATCTTAGAAGACCGAAGCTCCTTGCAATTGATCAAACATATCTTCAATCCTTGGAAGAGGATTCTTGTTCTTGACAGTAACCCGATTGAGACGCATTTAGTCAATGCACATCCTTATGCTCCCATCCTTCTTCTTCACAAACAGAACCGATGCTCCCCATGGAGATACGCTTGGACGAATGAACCCCCGGTCTAGAAGCTCCTGCAGCTTCTTCTTTAGCTCCTTCAACTCAACTGCTGCCATTCAGTAAGACGGTATTGAGATAGGCACGATACCAGGCACCGGTTCAATGTCAAAAACCGCTTCCCTCTCCGGCGGAACACTTGGAAGATCCTCTGGGAAGATGTCCTGACACTCCTGCATAACTCTTACATCATCTACGTTCAAGGTTGGCTCCAAGATCACATGTTCTAGAAAGGCTTGACATCTTTTATGCAGCAACCTGTGAGCTTTCAAAGATGACAAAAATGGCATCCCGCACTTCCCAACTGTCTTCAAACCCTTTAGAAACTTCGTGTTATCATAACATCGGGATAAATAGGAAAACTTTTCTATAATTGAATAAAAGATTCTTTTATCTGTGCCCGTTAGAGGAATGAGTTCTAAATTTCCCCGAGAAAGATAAAGAGAAGGGAGAGTTTCATTCCACAAGAAAGCTTTTTCTAGTCCCAACCGTTGCCAGTCTAGTTTAGTAGGTCGGTCAGCTAGTCTTTCATTTATGAAAAGTTCTCCTCGATGACTTCCTCCTTTGCACCAGGCAACAACTCTATTTCCTTGTTCCTATAGTCATCCAAAGCTCCATGGCTTGCCAGCCAATCCATCCCCAAGATGAGATCAAACTCATCAAAGGGTAGCAACATCAAGTCTGCTTCAAACACCTTTCCTGTTATCTGCAAACCTAAACCTCGAAGAATAGAATCTACAACGAGAGTTCTCCCAACCGGATTACTCAACCTGAACACCTTACCCAACCTACTAGGTCTAACCCCGAGCAAAGAAGCTACACTAGCAGATACAAAAGAGTGGGTAGAACCCGTATCAAACAAAGGGTAAAGAGTAAAATCGTACCACACTACAAAAAAAATACATTTGGCGTCGGTTAGACCGGGTTTTTAGCGTCGGTCATAGCTGACGCCAAATACAAGTTGTGTCGGTCGGTCAAACCGACGCGAATAACCACGACGTTAAATGATAGCGTCAGTCGAAACTATAACCGACGCCAAATAAAATCCAACCAACGCAGCATCGGTCCAGCAACCCACAGATGGGTTAACCGGTCAGGTTAGTTTAGGGATTTTGGCGTCGGTCGGAACCGACGCAAAATACTTTCAAACCGACGCCAAATTTTGGTTCATTTAGCGTCGGGCTTGACCGACGCGAAATGTTAATGTCTGACGCAAATTTATGGGTCCATTTAGCGTCGGTCATGACCGATGCTAAATGTTATTGACCGACGCGATTTACAGATTACAGTACACCTATTTCCCTGCTTTCTTATCATTCTCATACTCTTCTAGTGCCAAAACCTGCATACAAAGCACATTTTTCGCTATCCCATTTTCACGACAACCCATCACAAACGGGAAATCTAAAACTAAATATTACTAAAACAACTAATATACCGATAAAACATCCAACATGTGTAAATAACATCATCCAAAACTAAATAAGCAACACAACTAAATATAAGTGTTTAGTCCTATCTACTCATCATCGGTGTCATCCTCCTCATCATCGGTCGCATCCTCATCATCATCGGTCTCATACAACCCCTCATCCTCGTCTGCATGATCATCTGGTCTCATATTCTCCTTCCCCTTCCTCGTGGATGATGAACCTCCATCTGCAACCAACTGGCTGAGGCGCAGAACCGCAGCCTCGAGCCCGCTCAGTCGCTGAACCTCAGCCTCCAGCGTCCTCATACGATCCTCAGCAGGACAAAGACCAAAGACATGAGTAGTAGTAGCTGAACTACTACTCTGACTGGCTCCACCACGCTTCCTACTCATATTAACCTACATGGAAAGTACAGATAATCAGAAAATTACTATTTAAGTGTTAGTATAAAATAATTTCCAAGTATATACCACAATACATACCATAGAGGGGGTGACACCAGATCCGAGCCCGCGAACCTGACCACTATGCTCTTTCGGATAGACCAGGCTTAGTGCATCGTTCACTGAAGGCTCTATTGGGACGGAGGGATCACGTGTGTACTCTAGAATTTGAGGCTACACATTGAAATGAAAAGAAAAAAATTAAAAACCCCTAATCTGATTAGATACACACCACTTCATATAGATGAAACAGGACTTACCACGTTAGGATCGGTGTAAGTGTTGTCCTTCCTCGTGTGAGTGATAGCATACAGCTCACCTTTAGATGGCACCCTCCCCCGTTCTTTTGCCTACTTGTGCACGAACTAAACATGTTTAGTAACTTTCTATAAACATAAAGACATAAATAACTAGGAATTAAATCTGGATTATTACCAACTCAAACCCTCTAACCCGCAGCTTCTTCGAACCTCCAGTGTGGGGTGACTTATGGTTCCTCTTAGCGGCAGAGTTCTTGCGAGCCAACTCCTGCAATTTGAACATTCAATCCATATCAGTATTGCAACAGAATCAAAGTCATAAAATACTTTTAACTCATTTCCAATTTCAACTCTACTTACCACCATATCCGGCCGCAGTCTCAGATCCACGAACTGTGCCCACATAGGAGGAGGGATCCTAGACGGCTTGTGCTCTAGTGCCCACGCCCTCGTAGGCACCACAAACTCGTTCTTGTCGAACTCCTTGCCAGCCGCTTCAGCATCCTTCTTCATCTTTGCCTTAAGCGTGTTAACCGCATATCCGGTCCACATTTTGGTTTTGAAGTCCCGCCACTTCTTGTTTAAATCTGTCAAGATGTAAGAACTGACCAGTGATTTCATCTCTGGCGGCTCAATCACAATACATCGCTGCATCAAATTCATTATCAATTCATTAATAGTATTCAACTCAAACTAATTGACTACCCATACTAATTAGAGTTCATCACTTACCCATACGATCTCCATCAAATCATTCTTCTCTTGATCTGTTACTTTCTCCCACGACTCGTAGGTAATTGAAATGTAGTTGTGATCCTTAGCCAGCGCGCCTAAGAACCCGCCCAACAACGAAGCTGGACCAATACCCTCAGGTCCTAGGCGGCTAAAAGGGATGACAACCTTCTTACCATCTCGAAGGCGGCTCAACAACTGGCTCCCGGATACCTCATCTACAGTCTTAACTCCAGCAGGATCAACTAGCTCAACCTCCCACTTATCTCTATGTGCAGAAGCCATGTCTGCATAAAAAAAAACCGAATTAGGTCAAACATGCAATCATTATTTAGAGTTCACTAACTTTGTAAACAATGTAATTAACGAACCCTAATTAATCATCAAACTCTGCAGTTCCAGGCCTGGTTAGGGGTACAACAGTGGCATTATCAAAATCCTAAAACTCTGGATTCACAAGCATATCAGATTCATGAACGGAGCTTCCTTCGTGCTCTCCCATGTCATACACTTCTCTAGGTTTGATATGTATAGGAACACACCATCCCTTCTCCACTTTATCTTCGACATAGTAGACCATTCGAGCATCCTTTGCTTCAATATATGGCTCGTCGTCTAAACGACTTCCAGTATACAGCAAGTGTGAGAAATTAAGCAGTGAACCCCAACTTATCTGTCTTCACATACCTAGGATTGTGTGTATTAGCCCATTTGCACTTGAATAATACCACACGAAATTCACCATAGTAATTCAACTCAACTATGTCTTCTAATTTGCCATAATAAGCTAGTTCGCTTGTATGAGGTCGATTGTCCACAGAACTTGCGTAACTGTGAGTTTCATAACTAGTACACACCACTATTCTGAGTGTTGAGACCCTTATCACGAGCACTGGTTCGAAACCGATAACCATTAACATCAGAACCATTAAATCTGAAAGCATTCCGAAGAGGGCCTCGAGCCAACAATCTTAGATTTTTTGAATGGACTACTTGGTCGTCATGTAGAATCTGTTGAGAATGAAATAATAACATCCTAAGTAGATGATATAAAAATAATAACATCATAACATCCTACGTACTTGGTCATAAATGAGGTTTGGAGAATACTTACTCGAGTCCTAAACCATTGCACGAAGTCCCTATGAACAGCCTTTTCAACTTCCGCTAATGGTCTACCACGAAGTCGTTGTCTAGTGATTTCTTGGAATTCTCTAGTAATTCCCCATTACCACCAAAGTATGAAATTAAAAGAAGATACTAGACACGGTAAGATTTCATACAATTCAGTTTTGTACTTACTGGAGAAATGGCCCAACTTCAGTGGCACCTATAAGAACATGTCGGTGTGTTTGTAGCCACTCCGTATCTGATAACTTGAATGGGTGTTCACCACCAACATGACGCCCAATGAAAGGGAACATACACGTGTCACGTGTTTCATCTTCCACTTGTTCATGGAGCCGAGAACCACGGTTGAATCGAGTTTCAATCCCAGCTTCATAATATAAGGAGGTGAAAGTAAAGATCTCCTCGGAAACCCATACTTCAGCAATTGAACCTTCAGGCTGGGATCGATTTCGCACAAAAGATTTCAACTTGCCAAGAAATCTGAATATGACAAAGAGTATAATCAGTAACAATCACTGTCAATGATTGCATAACAGGGTAACTGATTGTAATCATAACTTTCTATAGGATACATCCAACGGTAATAGACTGGTCCTCCTAGTCTAACTTCTTCAACCAAATGAACCACTAAATGGACCATTACTGTGAAAAAAGATGGGGGAATAACATCTCCAAACGACACAAAGCTACGACAATCCGTTTTTCGAGTGCATCTAACCCATCAATATGAACCACTTTCGAGGATACTTGCTTCAAGTATGAGCTGAATTCAACTATTACTGAGGATACTTGCAATGGCAATACGTTCCGAATGGACAATGGTAGTAGTTCATGCATTAAGATATGACAGTCATGTGTTTTCAACCCTTATATCTTGCGGTTTTCCACATCAACACAACGAGATATATTGCTCGAGTATCCATCTGGTACTGTAAGGTCCTTCAAGGTCTCGAGCATTGTTTGGATTTCCTGTTTGCCCATTGTGTATATAGCCGCTGGACAAGTTTTCCCATCTTGTCTTGGCCAGAGGTCCCTTCTAATTTTCATTATTTTCAAATCCATCCTTGCTTTCAGGTGATCCTTACTTCGATCTTTCTCGTTTATTAAAGTGTATAAAAGATTATCGCACACATTCTTCTCGATGTGCATAACATCAAGATTGTGTCGCAACTTATTGAACTCCCAATAAGGTAACTGGAAGAAACAACTCTTCTTCTTCCACTGTTTTACCTTCTTTTGTTTCCTCCATCACTTTTTGACTTCTTCTTAGCTGGTCCACCTTTGTCACTCTCATTCGTCTTTCCAAAAGTGACATTGATGTTCTCAACTTGGCTCAAAATTTCAGTGCCAGATAATAGTTTGGTCGGCTCCCTTAAATCAATGTCACCATTGAATTTGGTTTTCTGCAAACGAAAAGGGTGTTCTGCAGGTAAGAAACACCGACTTCCTATGAAACAATTTTTCCCACTTCCCGCCAAACGTACGGTTCTTGGTCGAAATTACAAGTGGGGCAAGCCTGACCTGTATAAGTGTTCCACCCAGATAATAAACTAAGTCCATGAAAATCGCTTATTGTCCACATTAAAGCTGCCCTCAACAGAAATGGTTCTTTCTTCACTGCATCATATGCTTCTACGCCTTCCCACAACATTCTTAGCTCATCAATTAAAGATTGCAGGTAGACATCGATATCATTTAAAGGAGCTTTCTTTCCTGGAATAATACTAGACAACATCATACCTGTTGATTTCATACATTCCCAAGGAGGCGTGTTGTACGGCATAAGTATAATTGGCCAAGTGTTGTGACTAAGGCTCATATTCCCAAAAGGATTGAAACCATCAGTAGCCAGACCAAATCTAATATTTCTAGGATCTGAAGCGAACTCAGGATACCTAGTGTCAAAGTCAATCCACGCTTGACCGTCTCGTGGATGTCGTGACATTCCATCAGTACTTCTCTCTGTAGAATGCCACACCATGCTCTCAACTGTTGTAGGGCACATGAACAATCTTTTCAGTCTTGGAATTAGAGGAAAGTAGCGATATATTTTCATCGCCTTTCGTGTCTTCTTACTTCCAGCAACTACCTCATCACCACCATCATCCTTGTATCTAGACTGCTTACAAATTCTGCAAACAGTCTCTTTCAAGGAATTCCCCCAATACAACATACAGTCATTTGCACAGGCATCAATCTTAGTGTACCCCAGACCAAGATTTTTTATCATTTTCTTCGCACTGTATCCTGTTGGTGGTATGTTGGCAAACCCAAAAGCTTCGTGCAACAACTCAATAATCATCGACATTGCTTTGTCACTGATGTTATGCATCCCCTTGATATGATAAAGCCTTAAAATGAAGGATAGTTTTGAGAACTTTGTACATCCTTCGTATAATGTTGTTTCCCCATCTTTTAGTAAATCCCTCAAATTAATATTCTCCTCTACCGGCTCATCAACTGGCTCCTCCATGTCATTAGGGATGTTCATGTTACTGTATTCGAGCATGGGACCATTATTTTCATTCATTTGATCCTCCTCGTTTATACCTTCAGTAATGACACCAAAAGCATCAGTAGTCTCAGGCACCTCCTCAGTAACGACACCAAAAGCATCATTAATCATTACACGGAGGGATCCTGTAGGATCATAGTTATGAACCCTTGTAGGTGGATTAATCCCAGAAGACGATGCGAAATTACGTTCTCCATGTCGATCCCAAATACTATAGCCTTGAGGAAATGGCTTTCGAAGTAAATGTTCGTAAACATCATCCCTACATAGCCATTTCTTAAATCCACATTTTGGACATGGACAGAGAATTTGTTCCCCTCCA
Source organism: Linum lewisii (assembly GCA_034768395.1). Taxonomy (NCBI): domain Eukaryota; kingdom Viridiplantae; phylum Streptophyta; class Magnoliopsida; order Malpighiales; family Linaceae; genus Linum; species Linum lewisii. Next base: position 40,147,700 of record CM068303.1, read on the forward strand.
TTGTTATTGGAGAAAGCAAAATTCAAGAAGCTTTATAAGCCAGCCATATACTCCGGTGACAATCTCGGTTTGTATATCCAAGATTTGTCCATTGGGATCTACCTGATTTAGTTTATAGCAAAAGTGTTCAGCGGTGGAAATCCTAATCTACATTAATTAACGTAATCAAAAAGATAATATGTTGTAGGATATACTATAAAGTCCCTAATAAGTAGCTAAGCTAAGAATACACTATTAACTAGTCTTTGTAAGAAATTATCACTATATATGCTTACATTTTATAAGAGTCATAGGCATACATGTTATAAGAAATTATCAATTATTAGAGGCATAGGCAGAAGCAAGCATACATTTTCCTACAAATTAGTTATATATAATTAGCTATAATTACAATTACTCAAAATTTATAAACTAATCTTAACAGGTTGAATCACACTAATCATAATTACAGCTAATGATGAACTACTAACAAACTAACATCAGTAGAAATTAATCTTAACAGGTTATAAGAAACTAATCTTAACCGGTTATAAGAAATATTAGATCCATGGATATGAACAGGCATTATACACCAATTAGAAAATCCCATTGAACACACAATTAAACACCAATTATAGTCCGCAAGAAAATCGCATTCAACACCACCAAGATTATTCATAAACTTTCTCATCCACATTAAACGAAATTCCGAATAAAACTATGAATACGACATTCCTTTGAAGGTACACAATCATAAAAATATTAATTAACTATGAAGACAACATACCTTGTCAGAAGAAGAAGAAGAGAGCAGTAGGCTTTCAAAGCTTCTGATTGTGTGTCTACCTTCAAGCAGAACATAAAAAATTCATTACCAAACAGCAGTTAAACATAAATTCAATCAGAACATCAGAAATTCAATCAGATTCAATCAGAGCATCGAGTCGGAGAGAGTTCAATCATAAATTCAATCATAAAGTCAATCATAAATTCATTCCGATCACTGACCTGTAGACTTCTAAGTACGAGAACTGATGCTTGAGTGGGAGCTCCTAGTAATGGAGATTGTAATAATGACACTCGATTTGACGTGATTATCAGCCTCATTTAAGCGACATTTCCTTGCTTAAGACATGGTTTTTAGGGTAGAATAGCGAATATTCAATCAATTGCCCTATCTCGTGCCAATTGTGTTACCTTGGCCCGTTTCGGGTCTATTTGATGGTTTTCTAGTGTTTTTGTGTTAGCACAGGTTTTCGCCGTCAAATAAAGTAGCCATGGACGTGTCTAAGGCATTGGAACCTCGAGGAACCAAACCGGAATCGATCAAAGGAGCCAATCAAAGTCAAAGCAAATCCCTACCCGACTACAAAGATATTTGCGCCGAAAATACCCTATTGATTTCGGTGAAAATAATAGTACAAACCAACTGATGCCGAGTCAAAGGTATTTTCGGCGACATTGATTAACTCTTCGATCCGAAAATAGAGTACAGAGAAATCAGCCGGCGGTGTCTTCAATTGCAAGAATATTTTCGGCGAAAATACTTCATTATTTTCGGCGAAAATAACAGAAGGAATCCGGCGACTTAGGGTTTAAGTATAAATACTTAACCCGGTGGCCCAAAAGGGGAATCAATTCATTATTCATCTTTTCACAAATCAGAATTTTGAGAGTCAGCCGACTCTAGGGTCGATAGATAGAGTTTAGAGAGTTCGAAGAATCGTGGAGAGATCGTGACGCCATCCTTCCACCTCGGAGAACTCGGAGCTTAAAGTTGAAGATCCAGGAGATTGAAGCTTCGCGGGAGTCGTCAGAATTAGGTTTTTCAGCTCTTATCTGTTCTTCCTCTGTATGATGATCTTCATTGTTGCCTTTGATTCTCTTCTTTCTGATATGAGTAACTGAACTTGTAGAGCTTAGAATAGATGAACCCTAAGTGACCCAGGGCTTTAAAGCGGTCACGGATCGGCGGTGATTAGATTCGAAGTTCAATCTGTTTCTCTTTCATGTTTGATTTGTTCTTCATTGTTTATGTTTCATGTCTGGATTGATCACCTAGATTAGATTCTTGTTAAGCTAAGGATAGAAGCGAACGCTCGCCTTACTTTAGAACATCGAATTGAACAATTAACCTTATAATTGGAGTGTGCCTTTCGTAGGAACCGGTTAGGGTTAATCCACTGCAAGAGTAGCTCATTAATCATTAGTAATTGCACCAGTTAATTAAGTCGTTGCGAGAGGCGACCGTACCCGGGCGGCTAGTTAATCTTGGTAGTTAGAACGGATAGAGCGAACGTTCGCCGGTCTTAAACCTAAGGGTAAGGAGTTATGGTGGTGTATAGAAACCGATTGAATTAGAATTGAAAACCGCTGATTTGTTGATTGTCAATGCTCTGGTGAACGAAGGGGGATTCGAAATCTAAGTTCGTCTATCTTCTCGTTAGTCAATCGTTTTAATCTTTCTGTCTTTTATCTTCCTTTGCTTATTAGTTTAGAAGTCGTGGAACTCACACCACGCACAACGTGTTTAAACCTGAGTAATTTGCCAGCTTCTTCAAAGTAGTCGATTAGGAGAAACCCCTGGAATACGATCTACCCTAGCTTTCCAGCTTGGTAGTTATTTGATACCGCTAAAACTGCAGCTATCATACAACATCTGACCAGACAAACCACAATTTCATTAATTTGCAAACAATCTGACCAGACAAACAACAAAAACATAGGGCAGAATTTTAAATTCAATATTAAAAATGAGCAAAATCGACACAAACCCCAGACATTCATATATCATATTCAAAATCATTCATCCAAACATTAACAACCCGAAAATACACCCTATGTCCCGAATTCTCCAAAACCCACCAGCAAACCCCAAGATCCACAAACACCCTAAATTCGGATCTTAGACCTGAAATCAACCCAACCCAAACGAAACACACATACTAGCATACCAACAAAGAACCAAGCTTTGCTACACAACCTTAGGAAGCAAGATATCACAAACAAATCAAAGAACAAAACTTTCATCAAACCTACAAGATCTGACCGGAGAGAGAAATCAGAGAGGAGAGCGGCGGCGTGTGAGCGGTGGCGTCTGACCGGCGGCGTGTCAGCGGCGGGGTCTGACCAGTGGCAAGACGAGTGGCAAAGAGAGCGGCGGCGAGGGAGGGTTTCATTTCCGGAGAGAGAGATCGGCGAAGATTATGCACAAATGAGTTGATTTCGTCGATTAGGACTATTTATATGAACTATATTTGGCGTCGGTCATCGACCGACGCTATTTACCCGTGTAAATAGCGTCGGTTAATAGCCGACGCCAATTACTTTCTCAAAACTGACGCCATCTTACCCGTTGGTTCAACCAGCAAATCTGGTCAGAATGTGTATTTAGCGTCGGGCTAGGTTTTCACATTTAGCGTCGGGCCTTTAACAACCGACGCCATATACACGGGTCAACACGCACATTGTATTTTGCGTCGGTCTTTGACCGACCGACGCTATCCACTTTCGTTTCAACCGACGCCAACTCCCCTGTTTTTTGTAGTGCCAGTCACAGTGTCCGGAGCTACCTCTAACTCAACTCTAGTCATAGCAAAGACTCAAGAATGTACCTTTATGTTACGACCATGCTCAAACCTAGCACCCAACGGATGAGTGCTGGCGCTAGTCGATGGTCCTCTACCTTCACCACGTCTAAACCTACTCCCAGATGGAGCTCTATTCTCCTGCACTGTGGCCTCCAATGCAGCTCTCCCAACACCACCAAACCTATTAGGTCATTCCCTCTTGAAATGATCTGACTCACCACACAAGTAGCACCCTCCTGTCCTGCACCAAGCTCCAGGATGCAACAAGCCACCCTTCTTGCAAGGCGGACGCCCACCAGTCTGTGGAATAGTGTGTGGCTGTGACACCGGTGGTGCGGACCTCCTAGTATGCTGGCTTGCAGCTCTTTAAACTCCCTTCTTCTATGTTGGATAGGATCAACAACAGTCCAGCCAAACTAGCTGACTTCCTCTTCTTCTCTTCCTGTCAAACCTTCGCTCTTCCCTGCGCTTGTTCTCCAACAACTCAATCCTCAAAGCAGCAACCTTGACATCTGCAATCCTACCCATGTCATTAGAAGTGACACCGGCTTGGATTGATACCTTCAACCCCTCCAAGAATTGTTGCTTCAGCTCATCCTCCTTAAGTTCTGGAGCTCCCTGATACCATGTGCTAAGGCACACAAACTCCTTGTAGTACTCTGTTATAGACGTGTCTCCCTACTTCAAGATCTGAAACTCTAACCTCTTAGCCATTTTCCAGGTTGCGGACATGTATTCATCTCTGAATACTAGCTTGAAGCCCTCAAAACCTATGGAAGAAAGATCATCCTCCACAGCCACCAGGTTGCTCCACCACTCTTTGGCATCTCCTCTTAGCAAGAAGATTGAGTATCGCAACTTCTGCTCATCAGTACCTCCTAGAAAACTGAAAGCATGCTCGTTCTCCCTCAACCACTCCATGGCTAGTTGAGAATTTGAGGTGTTCCCCTCAAATGTATTGCCTCCCATCTCCAGGAGTCGCCCAAAATCCAACGCCGGAGCAGGAGGATCAGTAGCAATAGAGTTCTGGCTACCAGTGGTGCTATCCCGATCGCTACAAAAGAGTAGAACATCCAGTTACCCAATTAAAGTTGATTCGTTTTAAAATCTTTAGACTTTAAATCCTTTGAAACCCCTTTTCCCAAAACCATTTTCACATAAGCAGCAAAGCGGAAACCACCCCTTGGAATGTCTAGTGCTGACATGGGAGTGGAATACTAACTCTATCTATAAAGTTCATGATGCCTTGAGAAAGTAAGTAGGACAACTATGTAGTAGAAGACAAACCAGGCTCTAATATCCATTGTAACACCCCACCCTAGACGACTTGGTTAAACCATAGGTTTAACCCATGCATTACTAATAAGGCGCCACATACTCGAACCAAGCAGACAATCATACATATCATCACATGAACAAAAGACTAAATCAATGCAATAAGAACGGAAATGACCAAACCGGCACAACCAGAATCAATAATCAAATTACAACCAATAACCAATGAGCAAAAGGGAAAGGAAGAACCAAGAACAAATCCAGTACATCCATAATCCATAAACCTTAAAGAAAATCGCTGAAAGCTCGGTCAAAACCTATAAGTCAAAAGTGGGTCTGAACATCCTGGTAGTACATAGCATTAATTGACTCATCGGCACGCAGGGCATCACCTCTCCTCATAGCTCCTAGGTGGCATGGTAACTTGCTCACCATACCCATACCTCAAAGCCCTCAAAACCAATGGCAAAAGGAACATCCTCTACAACCGCCAGGTTGCTTCACCACTCATTGGCATCTCTTCTTAGCAAGAAGATTGAGTACCACAACTTTCTGCCCATCAGTAGCTCCCAGAAAACTGAACACATGCTCCTTCTCCCTCAACCACTCCAGGGCTAGTTGAGAATCTTAGGTGTTCCCCTCGAATGTAACGCCTCCCATCTTCAGGAGTTTCCCAAAATCCAATGTCGGAGCAGGTGGACCAGCAGCAGTAGCGTTCTTGATACTAATGATGCTAAAATGATTATTACAGAAGAGTAGAACGTTCAGTTACCCAGTTAAATTTGACTTACTTTAAAATCTTTAGACTTTAAATCCTTTGAAACCCCATTTCCCCCAAAACCATTTTCACGTAAACAGCAAAGCGAAAACAGCCCCATACCTCAAAGCCCTCAAAACATAACTGATGTACACATTTTCGCGTGTTTGTCAAATAACTGCCTTACTAAAAGTAAGACAGATCGAATCTCTCGAGGTTTCCTCTAATTGACTACTCAAAGAAGTTGGCGATCTATTCGGTTTTAAACACGTTGTGCGTGGTGTGAGTTCCACGACTTCTAAACTATAAAGCAGGAAAAATGAAATGAAAACAAAAGACAGAAAGAAAGATTGGTTGACTTGACAAGACGACAGACAAGCTTAGATTTCAAATCCCCCTAAGATCACCAGAACATTGACAATCACAAGACCAGCGGTTTTCAATCCTGATTCAGTCAGTTCTCAGACACCACCATAACTCCTAGCCCTTAGGTTTAAGTCCGGCGAACGTTCGCTTTATCCGATCTAACTCCCAAGATTAATTAACCGTCCGTGCGTTCACTTCTGCAATGGAAAACTAACTGGCGCGATTACTAGTGATTTATGAGTTACTCTAGCTGTGGATTAATCCTAAATGGTTCCTACGAAAGGCACACTCCATTGAACCACAGACAATCAAGAACAAACCAAACATGCAAGAGAAACTATCTGAATCTAAATTTAATTACCACCAATCTGCGACCGTTTAAAGCCCCGAGTCACTTAGGGTTCATCTAATTTAAGCTCTACGAGTTTAGCTACTCATATTCAATACAAGAGAATCGAAAAAAATCAATGAATACATCTCAGGTAGGAAGAACAGAGAAGAACTGTAAAACCTAATTTGATGAATGTGTGAAGCTTCAATCTTAAGAATCTTCAACTCCTAGCTCCGAGCACTCTGAGGTGGAAAGATGGCGTCACGATCTCTCCGAGAACTCTGAGGATGCTCTCAACTCTCTCTCGATTAAATAGGGTTTTTCCGAATAAGTGTATTCGCCTCCCTTAAATAGGGTTTTTCCGAATCAGCGATGGAAAAGGCAGGACTTCACGGCGAGAACCTTGAAAGTTCTCGCCGAGAACTTTAGTTCAAAAGCCTCCTATGTCTGTGTCTTCAATAGTTCTCGGGGAGAACTTTAGAAGTTTTCGCCGAAGACTTCTTTGGTGATACCTCCTGTGTCTCTGTTTGTGAAACTCCTCAGCGAGAACTTTGGAAGTTCTCTCTGAATACTTCAGTTGTGGCAGAGGAGGATTTGGTTTCTGACTTGTGTGATTTCTGGATCGATTCCGGGCAATTCCTTTACGTTATTGATGGCAAAAACCTGTGCATTCACAAAGCACTAGAAAACACATCAAATAGACCCATAACAGGCGGAAGTAACCAAAATGGTAGAAATAGAGCAAATGAGTGAAAACACCCTAAACTACCAAAAAAACCGTGTCTCAAACAAGGGAATGTTGCTTAAATGAGGCTGATAATCACGTCAAATCGAGTTTCATCAAAAACAATGAGCAATAAAAGCTCGGTATGGATCATAACATTTAAAATGACATTTTAGTGAGAACCCCCTCACAGTTTCCTTGGTCGATTTTTGAATCCGGACTGGTTGAGATAGCTTCCAACCCTGAACACTGCACCACAACTTTCCTACACAGGTTTCCAACCAACCACAACCATCATAACTTATTTAATTAGAGAAGAACACCAAAATTCCCCAAACCGCAAAACCCTATCTGGCAGAGCCGAATCCGCTTGGAAAAGAAGGATTTACCTGAATTAGAGTCAGGGCGATTGACCTAGATCTATCCCTTCACCTTCCCTCGCTGATCCAACGATCCTATCTCCAAACACCCACATTGAACTCTCGCTTTTCGTCAAAGAGGTTTGAAAGAGTAAAGAATTATAAAGTATGTTGACTGATTCCGATTTTACTGTTTTATACTGAATTGATGTAACGATCGTTACATGTTCTGTATTGCCCGTTACCTGTGAAAGACAATGACCGTTACATGTTATGTAACGCCCGTTGCATCTTGGGTGACAATGGCCGTTACACTCATCAATTATGCAGAACATAACAGTTGCAATTTGATAGCAGATTTAGGAACATTTCCAATTCAAGTCATTTGACCCGAAACAGAAACTAGAACTTGGCCGATAACAGGATGTTACATTCAAGTTCGCAACTCCCTATTGATGGAACCGTCGTTGTGCTGAGCTGGTTCTATCAAATTGGCGCCGTTGCCGGGGACTTCTTTTGATTGTTGAAAGAAGATCTGGCAATTTATTCTTCTATTTTCCATCTTTCATTTTTCCATCCACTTCGATTTTACACTGGTTTTGTTTGTCTTTGTTATCTGTAGGTTTACAGGTGTATGCCTCACCGTCCTTGGACTCGCTCTCAGACCGAACAGGCTAAGATTGCAGGGAATCCAGGCAGTTCTGCTACACCTCTACGATCATAGATTCTGAAGGAAAGCAGATCCAATCCATTCATCACTCCGATCAAGATCGAGGAACCGAAGGAGAGTTCCTCATCTCCGTCTTCACCACACTCTTCATCCGCTTCATACACCGAGTCACTTTCACCGCCTCCATCTCCCACCATGACCGATATATTACCACCAAATGGCGATCAACCGCCGCCACCCCCACCTGCACAGAAGAGTCTAGCAGACTATAACAAGCCGAGCGCGACTAGCGTTCGATCTGCCATTGCCGTTCCGCGCATTGAAGGAGATCCTGACTATGAGATCAAAATTCCATTCTTGACCATGATCTCTAGGGATTTACAGTTTGAAGGCAGGCCCCTAGACAATCCGTGCATTCATCTTGCAGACTTCCTTGATCTCTGCAGTACTTTTAAAAACGGAAACCTAGACAAAAACACTCTTTGTCTGAGAGCTTTCCCGTTCTCTTTGAAAGGCGCTGCTAAGAGGTGGCTTACTGGCAAACCACCTGGCTACTACACTAACTGGGATACTCTGGCTCAAGGACAGCATCGCCAGATTCTCCCAGAAAGAAGGAGAAAGTTTATATGATACTTGGAATCGTTTCCAAGAACTTCTCTACACCTGCCCTCATCATGGATTCGAGCAGAGGTAGTTAGCTGAAATCTTCTCTCGAGGACTTAGAGAAGAATCTGCCAAGTGGGTCAATTCTCTAGCTGAAGGGGATTGCACTACACTCACTCCGGAAGCTGCCCTTCTGCACTTCGCAAACTGTGCCTCCAAGTCAAGGAACTGGGAGCGACAATATGAAGGATCGAGGAGCAAGCTAGATTTCGAAGCAGCTATCAAGGCAGAGGTAGAGAAGCATTTGAAGAAGTCTACCACACCAATCAAGCCACCGGCAGCTTCTGTCCATGTTGCCGATTGCGAGTGGTGTGGAGCTTGCGCGCATAATGGAGGCCGTTGCCAGAACTTTGGTAAGACAGACGTCTGGTCTGCAGAAGAGGTAAATTTCGTGCAACAAGGCTTCGTTAACAATCAGAATGGTTATGCTGGTTATCGTAACTTCAGACAGCAAGGGAACTATCAAGACAGACCTCCCTATAATACTGGCACCAATCATAACCAGAACCAGAACAACCGCCCGGCTGGTCCAGCTCAGGATCAGAAGCCTAATCATCCGCCGGCAGGTGTCTACCAGCCGCCGCATCGCAATCCGGGTAACTATGGAACTGCTCCTGGCAATCGCCAGAACCAATACTTCAATAATACCTATCCAGGACAGCAGCAGCAAAGAGAGAACAATGTCAGTGACCTGGATAAGAAGCTCAACCAGATTATCACCAGACTCGATGATCACGACAGTCAGTTCAAGGCTCAAGCTCTTCTCAATCAAGAACAAATAGCATCTGGACAACGGATTGAGCAAGTCGTGAACAACATCTCGAGCATGCTAGCATCTGGTCGACCATTTGGCCAGCTTCCAAGCCAGACAGAGCCAAACCCGAGAAAAGAACAGGCTAAAATGGTAACTGCTCGAAAACTTCCGAACTTAATTACTGATGCTTTTTCTGTTTTACGCAGGATCGCTGAAACGCCGGAAGAAGAAGAAGAAGAGGAGCGGGAACCAGCGCCTAAGGATGATCCTCCTCTTGCACCATACGTCGTGAAGCCTCCTTTTCCTAGAGCACTGCTGCCAAACGCAAGGATCGAGACTGGCATGAAGGGGAACAAGGAAGGATACCCCGACATTCGTGCTAAGAAACCCGTTTCTCCATATCCAGCTAAGTTATCTGATCCTGGTTCTTTTACTTTACCCTTGGTCATCAATGATGTTGAAATTGAACGTTGCTTAGTTGACCTAGGAGCATCTGTTAATGTCATGCCTGTGAGCTTGTTTAAAAAGTTAAACCTAGGAGAACTTGAACCACCTAGTATGTAACTTGTCTTTGCTGATAGATCGCTTAAAACCCCTAAGGGGGAAATCAAAGATGTTGTTACAAAATGTGGTCCGTTCACATTTCTAGCTGACTATGTGATTATGGATACCGGTACAGAAGATTCAACCATTCTTATAGGTCGACCATTCATGGCTACTACTGGAATGAATATTAATGTTCCTAATGGTTCTTTGACTTTAAGAATTGGTAAAGAAACAAAAACGTTCCGTCTTAAAGATGACATGAAACATGACTTTAGGAATGAAGAATCTCACTGCCTTGCTGTTGAAACTGTGGAGTTGACTCCGGTCAACTCCGTTACTAATGCTTCTTCCAGTGTCTCTAGATCAGTTGTTGCTGCAGGTATTAAGCAGGTTATAAGGAAGAAGCCAGAAGCCTCGGTTCAGAAGCCACAAAAGAAGAAGGAACTGCAAGCCTCTTCAAAACCGCCACACAAGGAGTCGGGTAGATCAAGGAGGAAGAATCACAAGGAGAAGCAAGTTCAAATGGTCTGGAGACCAAAAATTCCGCCGTCTTCCACCAAGCCAGCTGCACCACCAATTCGTTCCGAGAAACCGGCGCCGGAACAAGTATGGAGGGAGAAGCCGAAAGCCTCTCCTAAGGAAGTACTAACGATCACCGATCCTGGTGATACCAAGCCGAAGACTGAAGTTAAGAAGAAGCCGACAGTCCTCATTCCTTCCATCGTCATACTCAAGAAGGATGATCTCTCTAGAGAGCTGTTCGGACCATTCAAGTTCGTTGATCATCTTCCCGACGGACGTACCAAGCTTTTGCATGCAAACGGGAAGAAATTCACGTTTACCGGAGAAGTCCCGAAGCTGTACTTCATGAACTCCGACGCGAGCGTGAAGGAGAATCTTAGTTGGGATGTCTCCTAATACCGTCCAGGTATCGTCCAGCTCAAGGACGTTAATAAAAGAGCGCTTCGTGGGAGGCAACCCACGGCTGGAGTCAGTTTTGTTTTGTTTCAACCTTGGTCTTTTAGAGTCGGTTCGGGAGAGCCAAAAGTGTCAGTTTGTTTGAGTTATTATTTTTCGTGTGTAGTCTGTGTGTCATAGAGTCAGTAGCAAGTTGATTGAGGTCGTTCCGATTTTTCTGGATTTAACGGTGATTTTCTGAAGTTGGCCTGATTTGCGAAAATATTTTAAACCCGAACAGTTCAAAATATTCTGCGAAACTACCAGTGTTTTCGGCGAAACCGATTTTTAAACTTCGAACCTTTTTTCTCCTGTTTCTCTTTTTCGGTTCGAAAACTTTATGATTTCGGCGAAACCACTTCAACCAAGATTTTCGGCGAAACCAAGCTTGAATTTTCGGCGAAACCGCCAGTTGAAATCAGCCAATTCTTGTTAACCTGTAGTTTCGGCGAAACCACTGCCTTATTCTCGCCGAAACCGATTTGAAAAAAAAAAAACCCAACTCTCCCCATTTAAATCCCGATTTTCGGACAACCTCTCTCATCCCTTCTCCCATTTTCGCTCACACAACACCCGAAACCCCCCCTCTTTAAAAATATCACCGCCGACCATCCATTTTCAAACCACCGCCACCATCGCCGACCACCGCCGCTCACTCCCTCTTCCCTGTCCGATCATTTCAAGCCCAAGAACAACCAAATCGGAGCTTTGCAGCTCCAGTTCACCGAAAACCTAGTTTTCAACGTTTTTCACCGATTCCTCCCAACCCGTTCAGTTTTTGCTTCCATGGCTTCAAGGTAAAGTGTACAACTTTTCAATACGAATCTTTTGACATATGGATTGCTGAATTTCGTTGGGGTTGACTTTCGGTTGACTTTTCAGTTTACCTCGTTTTGCGTGCCGACTGTTTCGTGTGAACTAGGACTGACTGAACTTATAGAACTGTTCCAGGATGCTTAGGGAGTTCCGTGCTTAATTTCCATATCATTTGGTCATGTGTTGCTATGCGTACGATTGATTTGTTGTTTTGTTGACTTGTGAGATATGTCGGTTTGCCGTTGACTTGTTGTTGATCGTTTGGCTATCATAAGTGTTCATTCTTGTTCATATTATCGTGCCGCCATTTGAAATCTCATGATACCGTTAATTTCCAAGTTGTGATAGTCTTGCCATGATTGATGGAACCGTCGTTGTGCTGAGCTGGTTCTATCAAATAACTATCAAGCTCAAGAGCTAGGATAGATCGTATTCCACGGGCCTTCAATTGATTGGCTACTTCAGAACTAACAAATTACTCAAGGAAAACACGTTGTGCGTGGTGTGAGTTCCACGACTTCTAATTCTAAGGAATGCAGAAAAATTAAAACAAATTAAGCTAAAGCAGATTGAGAATTAGGGTTTTGAAACAAGAAAGACAGACGAACTTAGACTTTGAATCCCCCTTCGTTCCCCCGAGCATTGGCAATCAACAGATCAGCGGATTTTGATTCTTATTCAATCAATTACTAAAACACCACCATAACCCCTTACCCTTAGGTTTAAGACCGGCGAACGTTCGCTCTATCCGTTCTAACTACCAAGATTAACTAGCCGCCCGGGTACGGTCGCCTCTCGCAACGACTTAGCTAACTGGCGTAATTACTAGTGATTAATGAGTTACTCTTGCAGTGGATTAACCCTAACCGGTTCCTACGAAAGGCACACTCCAATTATAAGGTTAATTGTTCAATTCGATGTTCTAAAGTAAGGCGAGCGTTCGCTTCTATCCTTAGCTTAACCAGAATCTAATCTAGGTGATCAATCCAGACAAGAAACATAAACAATGAAGAACAAATCAAACATGGAAAAGAACTGATTGAATTTCGAATCTAATCACCGCCGATCCGTGACCGCTTTAAAGCCCTGGGTCACTTAGGGTTCATCTAGTCTAAGCTCTGACGAGTTTAGCTACTCATGATTATTACAAAAGAAACAAAGAAAAAGAAAGAGTTCACCATTCAAAGGAAGAACAGAAAAGGATCTGAAAAACCTAATTCGGACGACTCTGACAGACTCCGATCTTCGGTAAGTTACACTCCTAGCTCCGGTTCTCCGAGACGGAAGGGATGGCGTCACGATCTCTATCCGGCTCTTCGAACTCCAACTCTTCGAGAAATCTGATCTCGAAAAGTTATGTTTTTCGAATTATGAATTGTATCCCCTATATTGGCCGCCGGGTTAAGTATAAATACTTAACCCTAGTTGGGCCGGGCTGAGATGGTATTTTCGCCGAAACCATAGGGGTAGTTTCGGCGAAAACTCTTGTGTAAATGGCCATGATTTCTCTGCCTTGCATTTTCGGTCTGAAGGGCTTAATGGTTTCACCGAAATCAGTCTTCACTTGGCATCAGTTGATTTGAACTGCTGGTTTTCGCCGAAACTGGAGGATCATTTTCGCCGAAACTGTAAGTGTGAATGGCAGATTTTCGGTTTGACTTTGATTGGCTCCTTTGATCGATTTCGGTTCAGTTCCTCGATGTTCCTATGCCTTAGACACGTCCATGGCTACTTTATTTGACGGCAAAAACCTGTGCTTACGCAAAAACACTAGAAAACCATCAAATAGACCCGAAAAGGGCCAAGGTAACACAAATGGCACGAGATAGGGCAATCGATTGAATATTCGTTATTCTACCCTAAAAACAATGTCTTAAGCAAAGAAATGTCGCTTAAATGAGGCTAATAATCACGTCAAATCGAGTGTCATCACCTATCCATGGTATCCCTCCAAATGCTCAGACAGAAATGCTGCAGAAACTCACATTAGAACTCCTCAGATCATTCCACCAAACCAGCGCATGCTCGTTCAGTAAAAAAGTGAAGATTTTGCACCCTCTCCAACTCCCCAGCAGCCATCTTCTCACACTTGTAGGTTCACTCATCCAACCACTGTTCCGCCACAGCAAGATAGACACCCTCACCACTAAACTCCTAGAAGTTTCAGGCCTTCAACTCATCCAAGATGAACTAGCGAACACCATGATGCCTTTATGGCGCGGACTGTTGGATCTCCTCATTACTGGTGGACACAAAAAGAACACGTTTAGTTGACAATTTCTAAAATGACAGCTTATCTCAAAATAATGGGTTATTATTTCCAAAAAGCTCGAACTTTGGCGATTTATTTTGGAAAGCTCCAAGTTTAAAAAACCCCAAATCTATCTCGTATTTAATGCCATTAGTCCTTTTTTGTAAAATTTTAAACATTTTGCACCAAGTGGCTAACGGAATTAATTTTTGAATTTTTGTCTTCTAAAAATAAAACTCGGGTTTGCCCACATTACATTTTGGACCCTAATCAATTTCATCCCTTACAAATCATCCCAAAGGCCTAACTGAAACGAAGAAACGAAGAAACTCATAAACTTCAACTAACCGGCATCAATCACAGCGTCCCAATCAGTTTCGGCTGACACTCCGCCTTTCCGAAACTACTTCAAATCCCAAGTCCCTTTCACCCAGCGACTATCCACGAACTTCTTAACTTCCACCACCGCTCTCCCCGCCTCCGCTACCGCGATGACAGCGTCGAGAACTTCGGTGACCCCTGCGGCAGCGAGACAAAATGAGGACATGTCTTTTGCGGCGGATCTGAGGATAAGATCTGGCCGAGAAGAGACGCGGCGAGTGATATGCTCCGCCGCCGCCTTTGAAGAAGAGCGTTTTGAAAATCAAACACTACGACGCCATTTCCAGTATGGCTCTAGAAGCAGATCTGGATTTGTTATACTCCGGTTCTTGGGACAAAACGTTGAAGGTGTGGCAGATATCTAATAACGATTCCTCCGATTATAAATATTTGGAGTAAATTAACGCTCACGACAATGCAATTAACGACGTCGCAACCGGATTGGGCAACCGGATCGGTCGATGGGACAGTGAAGGTTTGGAGACGAGACGAGGACGAGGACGAGGAAGGGAGATTTAGACATTCATTTGTAGAGACGATTTTGGAACAAGAGGAGGCGATGATGGCCCTGGCCATCAGCGGCTCCGTCGGCGGCGGAGGAGAATCGGTGTTGTACTGCGGATCGTCGGACGGGATGGTGAATTTCTGGGAAGGAGGGAAGCAGATGTTGTACGGCGGAGCTTTGAGAGGGCACAAGATGGCGGTTCTCTGCCTGGTCACGGCAGGGAATTTGGTACTAAGTGGGTCCACTGACAACACGATTTGTGTGTGGAAGAGTTGAAGCCTCCGATTTTTGGCAGAGTTGACATGGCGGCGGCGGTGCAGACGGTTGAGAGAAGAGATGATCGGAGAAGGTTCGTTTGGGAGCATTTGTAAGGGATTGAATTGAGCAGGGTCCAAAATGCATTTCGGAAAACTTGGGTTATTAATTTTAGAAGACAAACAACTTAAAAATAATTCCTTTAGCAACTTGGTTCAAAATGTTTAAAATTTTACAAACAAGGACGGTCTTTCGGAGTGCCCCTTGTACCTTCAGAGGTCTTTGGAGCCACATCATTAGCAACCTGCTTCTGAATCCATTCTTTAACAATACTAACTGCATTGCAGCCACCAATTTCATGGCCGAATGCATTACACTTAGTACAAAGCAAAGGGAGGTTTAGATATTCGATACCAATCTTCAGGATACCACCACCATCAACCGAAACTGGTAAAAACCTTGGGAAAGGCCTACTAGCTGACATTAGGACACAAATCTTCAGCACTTCCTGCCCTACTATTGTGCGTGCCGAGAGATCCATGTTCAAAGGCTGACCCAGCAAACTAGCAAGCATACTCAAGAAATCTTTAGATCTTAAATCAATCGACACATTCCGGAGATGAATCCAGACAGGAGTCTCAGCTGCAGCAAGAGGTATTGGCTTAATACCAGGAGCCCACCGCCGGAACACCATCGGAGTGTTCGCCATATGCCATGGCCCACTGGAGATCACCCAATGAGTGACATTCTCCGAGGGGAACAGAAACAGGTAAAGCAACAAATCACTATCCGGAAGTACCGAGACTCGACAGTCTATCCCTCCCCCACAGTCGATTCGCTATCAGATGAAGATCATTTTCCATCGGAACCGTGCCCAAAAATTGACCAACCAAACAAGTAGTTAATCGAGCTCTACCAACCGCTAACACCGATTTCGGCACCTGAAGAATGCCATCGACGACCTGAGGCTCGACAAAGCGAAGAGAAAGATCCTCTGGGACTCCAAAAAGCTTGACCCAAATCTTGGCGTCCTCGGAGACCGACGAGCCCGATGACATGAAGGGAACTACAGAAAGAAAGATAAACAGAAGAACCGGGCGGTAGAAGACCTAAAAGCCGGCGACTAAAGAAACAACGCCTGCCAAAACGGCTGACGAATGCGGAAAGCAAAACCCTAGAACCCTTCAAATTTCAGAGAAAAATACGTACAATCGCCTAAACTTTGAAGGTGAAAATCCATACAGCCCTTTCATTTCTGTTAAATAAGTTTGGACTATTATTTTTTAAAATTCTTTATAGCATTATTGTTAGGATTTTTATAAGAATATTTTTTGAAACATTTGGTTCATTTAGATATCATTTTCTAATTGAATAGGACTTAAATTTTTAAATTAAATATACCGGCTTTACAAAAATATCCCCAATTATAATCTCGGAGAAAATAAATTTTAAATTAAAATAAATAAATTATTTATGGTTATAGAGCATTATCTCTTAAATAATATAAAATTGAATACTCATGTATTTTTAACCAAAAAAATCATATTTTTATACCATATAATAGCATTTATTGAAATATAAAATGTAAATTTTTATTTTGATATATTTAATTATTTTGTCAAGATATGTATTAATAGGCCACATCTCGATTAAATCACAGGGCCTCCGAAATTCATGGGACGGCTCTGAGTAGCATATTCCATGAATTATCAGTATGATCATGCTTCGAGTCCAGCTTCTAGCTTCGGGAAACGAACCTTGTCCATTGCTTACGGTGGTCCCGACGCGGCAGCGGCAATATGGCTCGGGATGAGGCCTCGAGAGCGCCAACGGCGGATCTAACAGAAAGAAGATCGAACAACGGTGGCCCGCGACAAGCTCTTGGTGGCACGGATTGGAGAATGACAGTGGTGGGCTATGTGACAGTGGCGGTTGGGTTCCACTAGTTGAGAACGCCATTTTTTTGCCTGATTGTATTTTTTTAGGGTTTATGGTAAAACCCTAATTTGATTTACTATATATACTAGTCCTCAAATGACTTTTTTCGTTTTAATCTAGTCCATTGAATCTAGTTCCTAATGTAATTGTTCTTAATAGTGTCCTAATATAAGAACACTAATATGTGTCCTAATGATAGTAGATCTCGAGCGAGTGTATCACTCAGATTGAAGGGGATATACGAGTTTTTGCAAACGGGAGAGAAGATGAAACAAGGATTTTGAGTTATATGTAGAGATAGTGGTTTGTAATTATTGTCTTTGCTCCTTTTTGCAGTATGTACTCTGAATGTATTTTTTGACAAAATGCTACCTCTTATTCAAAAATAAAAATTGCGGACATAATTTTTTTGTCAAATTTTCATCGACTTTTTTTCGATAAAATTTCAATAAAAAAATTCCACTACCATAATTTATACCGACGGAGTTCTACTGCCAAATTTGTAACATCAAATTCCTTTTAAAATTTAGGGTTCTAACGCCAAATTCCGAATTTATGGCTTAAGCTGCGGAAGGTTAGGAAAGTTAGGCGACGTTAAAGAAAATCCGGCGGCAAAAATTTACCGAAATCGATAAAAATCTGACTGCCAAAATCCAGCAACGAAAGTGTGGCTGTGTAGAAAAAAATCTTACGATGTCGATGGAAAGCAAGCGACAAAGTTTGACGGCGGAGGCAAAAGTCCGACAACATCAGTGAAAGTCATACGAAATCAGTGAAAGTTGGACGACGTCAATACAAATCTGGTGGTGAAAGTTCAGCAATGTCGACTAAAATCTGACAAAAAAAAGTTAGACGGTGGCAACGAAAATATGGAGAGGAAAGTCTGTTGACAGAAATCCATCACCAAATTTCAACGAAGTCGACGAATATTGATTCATTCATTTAAATTGAATATCCATTTACATGAATATCGCTAAAATGAATCAGATTGATATCCACTGATTTGGCCTTTATTCACCCGTTTACTAGGCGTGGTTTGGCGATCTCCACTCGCTAAGTAATTTCTTAGGCTTCAGATCAATTGGAATATTAAGGATATCATGTATGGCTCATTTGACATACGTAGGAGTATTAGTGGAGAAGAAAAAGAGCCAATTTCTTATCATTAATCGACTGCCCTCATAAGTAGCTGGAACACCAACTTGATTAGCTTCTCAAATTGTGGCCTTGTTGAATACAATACAAGACTATCAATCTATCATCAACAACTAGAACGTGGGAGAGATCTGGGCATCCATAGTTCAGTTTAATGTCTGTGAGCAGAGTTCAAATCCTACTGGATAAATCACATGAACACATTGCAGAAACCACATCATGCTGTGTAAAGAAGAAGAAGAAGAAGAAGAAGAAGCATTCATTCGATTGGAACATAATGGTATAAGAAAGAAAGAAAGAAAGCCACATCTAATTATATCATTACAAATCCATACATGCATGGTTTGTTGTTGCAGCAGAAAATCCTTTTTACATTAACCCCACTAATATATATTTACATTCCCATGACACAAGAGGAGGAGGAGGAGGAGAAACACACACTCCCATCCCATCTCATATGATCAAAACCAACATTTTAAAACTACTTTTGGAAGGTGTCATGGAAATCATTATATGTGACACTCTTATTTGTTCCCAGTTCATACAGTCTTCATTCAAACATCGGCTCCATGCAGAACAAGGCAATTTTAACAAACATGATTAAAGAAGAAATGACTCACTCAGTCTGCTCGCTCGCTCGCCCCGCTTATGCCATCCATCTATTATATATCTTGTTTTGTATTATCGCCACACTCCTACCATTATTGTCTTGTGCAGTCCTTTGATTACGAGCAGCAATCCTGACACCTCATCAAGCCATTCTCATTGCAATCCAAGCACCGCTTGGGTAACCCTTCTTCTTCATCGAAGATCTTCCTACTCCCACTACAGAATCCACATGGAACAAACCTCACATCACCACAACCTTGGCATACAAACCCAGGCTCTCTCCTTGGAAACCCATCAAGTACTTTTGCCAACTCTGCTGTCTCGAACATCTGCTTTATCACCTCTGCACCACCTACATGTCTCCCTCTAATGAACACCTGAGGCAGCGTCACAGCCTTCTCCCCCAACACGCTCTGCAATTCCTTCCTGTAAGCTGAATCCATCGAGATATCCCTCTCGTCAACCCATACCCTAAACCCTCTAAATATCATCCTAACAGCATAACAATCCTCGAATGTTCTCCTCACCCCTCTCAAGCTGGTGAAATAAACCACAATTCTGTCCTCCGTACCTGGCAACAGCACCACCCAATTGCTGTTCAATATGTTGATGTAACGATTATGATCAGGTGCCAATGACTTTATGGACAGCAGCTTCCCAGAAGGAGGCAGCTGCGATTGCGATTGCGATTGCGACGGTGCTTCATCGCCTATGGACTTGGACGCTTTGGATGCTTCGAACAGGTTGCGGATTTTTCTGACCTTACCCTTCATGGAGTCGAAGGAATTGGTGAATCGGGAAGGTGATTGAATGTAGGGCTTAGGGGTGGCTCTGGCTGCTTGAATTGTGAAAGATCGGTGGAAGAAAGCGGTGGCGGAGGAGGTGGGGCTGGATTTGGGGTTGGCTCTCGTTTTCACAGATAAATCCATGTTGGTATTGGTGTTGTTCTCGAATTCCGCCATGGTTTCCACCCAGATCACGAAACACGAGAACCAACGAATCTAGGTAGGGTTTGTTCGCACTTGTCCAAAGAGAAGGAAAGAAAACTCTTTTGATCTTGAAATACAACAAGAGAATCACCGGAAATGAGGAAAACTTGATTTTCTGGGTTTTGTTTTTTCAGAAAGAGAGGAAAAAGCAGAAAAGTGAACGGATGGGAAGCAACGAGAAAGAAAGAGAAACAAACAACTGATCGGCGATGAATTTGGAAGAAGAAACCCCCCACCTGAAAACAGAAAACAGAAAACGGAGACGAAGGAGAATTGGGATTATGCTTCTTGGATTAGGGTGGGGGAGGAGGAGGAGGATCGAGATTGCTTGAAAAATGGGCAATATCCCGATTGCCTCCTTTTTGGCTTTCGGTTTGGGTGTCGTTATCTGGTGGAGAACAGAGAGAGAGAGAAAAAAAAACAGAGGAAATTTGGCGGTGACGATGAACAACAAAAGAAATTCAGAGAGAGAGAAATGGTGAGTTTTTGGGTTTGGTTGGTCGGTCTTTGTTTTGTCTGTTTGTTTGTTTGCTTTGCTAATACGGATCAAGGAATAAGGAGAGGGCGGCCGCTGTGGAGGTCCTGCTTTAGGCGGTGGGTACGCACCACACTAAATGGGACGCCTGATGATAATGCTGAAATTTGTACCCATATATATTTATATGGTGAACACTCCGTTGACGCGCGTCACCGGTTACATCGCTACGTGGCAGTGCGTCATTGGTCCACTTAATACTAATAGTTTTAGCTTATATTTAGTGTGTTAACTTTTCTGGATGTATTAAAGGTCACCCAATTCAATAAAATAAACAATTTATTTTTTCATCCAGTATTTCATCTATTAAGTGAATGACATGTTTGGACCACACAATTTATCTACCTTTCCAATCAAACAATCAGCTGTGAGTGTATTACATAACGCGCAACAGACATTGGAAGCTCCTCTTGGATAAAGAAGAATGCTCCTGCATCCGCTGCACACCAACTGACTCTGCATAACTGCATTTTGAGAATGAAACAACGTAAGAACAATTTCACAAGCTTCAAATTCTACTGTATAATATGAGCATCCTACTCTGCCTGAAGGTTATGCAATAAGCATATCATTATACAATAAGGAACTCCATGCTTTGTGGGACATGGACCGAGTAACTAAGGAATTAGCCAATTTAAGAAGAACTGGAAGGATGATTGGGTATTTCACTAGGAAAATCCTTTCAACCCTGGGGAATAATAAATTCGCATGGAGTATCTCTTATGTTGATGTATTCCAAGGATTTGAGGAGGCGGCTCATGAAGGAGGATGTCTGTAAAGTCCTCGGCATTTTGAAGGTATAGTTCTGAACTACTTTCACCTCTTTGAATTGTAGGAGATTTAACATTGAACTGCAGACTTAGCAATGGAATAGTGTTTGAACTTTGATGGAGCTATGGTGTTGTGGTGGTATTGGTTTTCAATTGTTTCAGGTTTCAGCAGCGATAGGGTTTGATGCAGGGATGTTATCATGTTTGGAGTACTTGGAAGCTGCTCCATGGGCAGAAGACGAGGAAGAGAAAGTGGCTTCACTACTATCCGAGAGCTTCGGCTCAAAGGGATTGGGGCTAGGGATGTTCTGAAGAGGGTATCCATTGAAGTTAACAACATTGGAGTTGAAGAGAATTGTGACAGTGAGGAAGTGATTGTCAAGCTCCTACACGTTCTCCTCGAGGGAAAAGACGAGAAGGCTAGACGAGAAATGAAAGTGTTGTTACCCTGGGGAATAATAAAGCCGCCTCCTCAAATCCTTGGAAGGATAGATTGGATACTCATGTGACAATTCCAAGCACAATTCGCAGTAGAAGAATCATATAAGAAATTACGATAGTGATACTTAGGGGAGGAACAGCAAAAAAATAGAAATACAAGGGAGAAGAAAATCACATGGGAAAGGCGAAGCTGTGAGTTTACCTCAGCAAAGGATGACGACGGTGATGGTGATGGTGATGGTGGTGGTGGAGGAAGAAGTTAGCGGTAGATGGAAGATCCAATGTTTGAATCTGGAGAGGGAGGATGAGACGGATGAGAATCCAATAATCAAAATTGTCATTCACTCAACAGATGGAATACTAGATGGAAAGATAGATTGTTGATTTTATTGACTTGGGTGACCTTTTAATACATTCAGAAAAGTTAGAACACTAAATATGAGCTAAAACTATTAGTATTAAGTGGCCCAATAACGCGCTACCACGTGTCGGCGTAACCGGTGACGCGCGTCACCGGAGTGTTCACCATATTTATATTTGCTAATTAATTTGGCATTATTACAATTTCTGTCAGTAAACTTCTAAAACTTATTACATCAGTCACTTAATAAGTTTGTAAAAATAACTTGTTAATCACTTCCATTCAAGTTCGTTTTATTTATCCATCTGAAAGCCTACAAGGACATATGACGCACATACACTAGTTGATCATATAAAATTGTCAGTCATGTCGAGGTTCTCAGCTAGTGTCAACAAGCCTCTAGAAGAGCAGTTGTAAAATTTGGCAGAGTAGCAAAAGTTGTTTTGTCTTTGTAAGTTGTAACCCTAACTGATTTGAAAGTGCTTGATTGCTCTATCTAACTTCAATACATTGACTATTCCCTTGTTGTAAGTGCTCTTTTTTTATAAGTTGTTGGTAATACATTTGGGGTCGTTTGTTATAGAGAAAATTTTACTGTGTTTTTGGAAAACTTTGTATTATGAGATATCCTTGTTTGTTGTCTGATGAAGTTGAGTTGAGTTTGTGTATTTCATATAGCTAGAGTTTCTTATTTCCCCCAGAATGTGTATTCTCAAACTTTAATTCGTTACATAGTGATCCTATTACTATGATACGTGTTACAAAGTAGCTCTAATAACGTCATCCATTTACTTTTTCATTCATTTCGCCATGTCACCGTTAACATGTCAACAAAAACTTAATTTAAAATTCAGTGATTTTCGGATAGTTTTTAGAGATTAATGACATGCAAGCTAAAAGAAAAAACACAGTGATCACAAATGTAATAAACCAATTAATTTTACCAAATATATCTTCTTTTTAACGAATGTTTGTTGTTTCCATTTCCATACGGAATTCAAAATTTTGGGAGGAGCTGGTTATCTGATTTCTGTTACTTTTATTTATTTATAATAATAAGTTTCTTTCTATATTTGTGATTAGACATTTTGGGTATATTAATGATATTATATATAATAGATAGGAGGTAAGATGACGAGTATGGCAACATATATACACGCGCGGTCCGCTTTGCCGTCTAGTTTCAACTTTTTGAATAAGAAAACGCGGTTACATTTACGCATCAGAAAATGACCTTCAATATTTTTTAAGGAAAAAATATTAAAGGGAAAATGCTATTTTGTCTCATCTACTTTGCCAAGTTAACAAACAGTCCCTTATACTATGAAATGATTAATTTACTCCTCCTATTATGCCAACCTAACAAACAGCCCCTTTCATCAAAAGTTTCGTTAAGAGATGACTCACCAATATGACTCATCCACAATTAATGACAGTACATTGCCACATCATCAACTTTCATCCATCTCAACTAAACTAAAAAGAGAAAAACAAAAATTATAAAAAAAATTAAATTTAATTCATAAATAAAATATAAAACATAAAA
Organism: Linum lewisii; assembly: GCA_034768395.1. Classification (NCBI taxonomy): domain Eukaryota; kingdom Viridiplantae; phylum Streptophyta; class Magnoliopsida; order Malpighiales; family Linaceae; genus Linum; species Linum lewisii. Next base: position 40,171,223 of record CM068303.1, read on the forward strand.
ATTTTAAATGTTTCGTTTATGGATTTTAATATTAAAAATAAAATAACATTTTTTCTAATAAATATAAAATAAATTTCTAAAATAACTTTAAACTTTTTAAATACAAAATTTTTATTAAATTTAATTGAAAAATTTTTAGAAATAAAAATCCATAAAAAATTAAATATATATTATTTAATTTATAAATTTAAAATTACCATATTTATTTTGTTTTAAAATTTTAATTTAGTTGAGCCACTAAAAAATATGGATGAAATTTGATGATGTGGCAATGTACTGTCATTAATTGTGTATGAGTCATATTGGTGAGTCATCACTTAACGGAATTTTGGATGGAAATTTGGATGCAAGGGGTTGTTTGTTAGGTTGGCATAGTAAGAGGGGGTAAATTTATCATTTCATAGTATAGGGTTTGTTTGTTAACTTGGCAAAGTAGAGAAGGGCAAAGTACCATTTTCCCAATATTAAAATATATACATATTTCACCTTCTAATTGCTCGAATTGCACGTTTGTAATAAGGTGTTCATTTGCTTGTAACATTCCCCATAAAATGGCATGTGATCGGGAGCGCAGTTCCGGAGACAGTTGCTATCTCTAATGCAACATCGATCTCAGTCCTTCATTTAATCTAATGGTTATTAATTTCTTCTTGTTCTTTCAAATTCTCCAACTTATATGAATAGGATATATTTTCAAAAAACTATTTTTTCGGCCAAAATAACGAGTTGTTGGGATAGAGATTTCAATCTTCGGGACATCGTTTCTGCATGGCGACTCCCTTTGTGATGGAACGTTGAATTTATTCGTCTATACAGTATGTACAAACTTCATACATAGTGTACATCATATACAAGTTGTACGATTCGCATATGAAGTACGGATTTCATAAAGAATGTATACAGTTTGTATGAATTGATTACAACCCTACCGTACAGAAAAAAATTGCACATAAATAAATACAGAGTGTATACAACTCTCATATAGATTGTACAAAAATAAATACAGAATGTACTAATCTCGTACGAAGTATATACAATTTGTATACAACTCCAGTATAGACTATACACAAATAAATAAAAATTTTACAACTCATTGATGACACTCGATTTGACGTGATTATCAGCCTCATTTAAGCGACATTTCTTTGCTTAAGACATTGTTTTTAGGGTAGAATAACGAATATTCAATCGATTGCCCTATCTCGTGCCATTTGTGTTACCTTGGCCCTTTTCGGGTCTATTTGATGGTTTTCTAGTGTTTTTTGCGTAAGCACAGGTTTTTGCCGTCAAATAAAGTAGCCATGGACGTGTCTAAGGCATAGGAACATCGAGGAACTGAACCGGAATCGATCAAAGGAGCCAATCAAAGTCAAACCGAAAATCTGCCATTCACACTTACAGTTTCGGCGAAAATGATCCTCCAGTTTCAGCGAAACCAGCAGTTCAAATCAACTGATGCCAAGTGAAGACTGATTTCGGCGAAACCATTGAGCCCTTCGGACCGAAAATGCAAGGCAGAGAAATCATGGCCATTTACACAAGAGTTTTTGCCGAAACTACCCCTATGGTTTCGGCGAAAATACCATCTCAGCCCGGCCCAACTAGGGTTAAGTATTTATACTTAACCCGGCGGCCAAAATAGGGGATACAATTCATAATTCGAAAAACATAACTTTTCGAGATCAGATTTCTCTGAAGTTCTGGAGCGAAGAGTTGGAGTTCGAAGAGCCGGATAGAGATCGTGACGTCATCCCTTCCATCTCGGAGAACCGGAGCTAGGAGTGTAACTTACCAAAGATCGGAGTCTGTCAGAGTCGTCCGAATTAGGTTTTTCAGATCCTTTTCTGTTCTTCCTTTGAATGATGAACTCTTTCTTTTTCTTTGTTTCTTTTGTAATAATCATGAGTAGCTAAACTCGTCAGAGCTTAGACTAGATGAACCCTAAGTGACCCAGGGCTTTAAAGCGGTCACGGATCGGCGGTGATTAGATTCGAAATTCAATCAGTTCTTTTCCATGTTTGATTTGTTTTTCATTGTTTATGTTTCTTGTCTAGATTGATCACCTAGATTAGATTCTGGTTAAGCTAAGGATAGAAGCGAACGCTCGCCTTACTTTAGAACATCGAATTGAACAATTAACCTTATAATTGAAGTGTGCCTTTCGTAGGAACCGGTTAGGGTTAATCCATTGCAAGAGTAACTCATTAATCACTAGTAATTACATCAGTTAGCTAAGTCGTTGCGAGAGGCGACCGTACCCGGGCGGCTAGTTAATCTTGGTAGTTAGAACGGATAGAGCGAACGTTCGCCGGTCTTAAACCTAAGGGTAAGGGGTTATGGTGGTGTTTTAGTAATTGATTGAATAAGAATCGAAATCCGCTGATCTGTTGATTGCCAATGCTCTGGGGAACGAAGGGGGATTCAAAGTCTAAGTTCGTCTGTCTTTCTTGTTTCAAAACCCTAATTCTCAATCTGCTTTAGCTTAATTTGTTTTAATTTTTCTGCATTCCTTAGAATTAGAAGTCGTGGAACTCACACCACGCACAACGTGTTTTCCTTGAGTAATTTGTTAGTTCTGAAGTAGCCAATCAATTGAAGGCCCGTGGAATACGATCTATCCTAGCTCTTGAGCTTGATAGTTATTTGATAGAACCAGCTCAGCACAACGACGGTTCCATCAAATTGGCGCCGTTGTCGGGGACTTCTTTTGATTATTGAAAGAAGATCTGGCAATTTATTCTTCTATTTTCCATCTTTCATTTTTCCATCCACTTCGATTTTACACTGGTTTTGTTTGTCTTTGTTATCTGTAGGTTTACAGGTGTATGCCTCACCGTCCTTGGACTCGCTCTCAGACCGAACAGGCTAAGATTGCAGGAAATCCAGGCAGTTCTGTTACACCTCTACGATCACAGATTCTGAAGGAAGGCAGATCCAATCCATTCATCACTCCGATCAAGATCGAGGAACCGAAGGAGAGTTCCTCATCTCCGTCTTCACCACACTCTTCATCCGCTTCATACACCGAGTCACTTTCACCTCCTCCATCTTCCATCATGACCGATAGATTACCACCAAACGGCGATCAACCGCCGCCACCCCCACCTGCACAGAAGAGTCTAGCAGACTATCACAAGCCGAGTGCGACTAGCGTTCGATCTGCCATTGCCGTTCCGCGCATTGAAGGAGATCCTGACTATTAGATCAAAATTCCATTCTTAACCATGATCTCTAGGGATTTACAGTTTGAAGGCAGGCCCCTAGACAATCCGTGCATTCATCTTGCAGACTTCCTTGATCTCTGCAGTACTCTTAAAAACGGAAACCTCGACAAAAACACTCTTTGTCTGAGAGCTTTCCCGTTCTCTTTGAAAGGCGCTGCTAAGAGGTGGCTTACTGGCAAACCACCTGGCTACTACACTAACTGGGATACTCTGGCTCAGGACTTTGTTGAAGAATACTTCCCTCCGGCCAGAACGACCGCCATCAAGGACAGCATCGCCAGATTCTCCCAGAAAGAAGGAGAAAGTTTATATGATACTTGGAATCGTTTCCAAGAACTTCTCTACACCTGCCCTCATCATGGATTCGAGCAGAGGCAGTTAGCTGAAATCTTCTCTCGAGGACTTAGAGAAGAATCTGCCAAGTGGGTCAATTCTCTAGCTGAAGGGGATTGCACTACACTCACTCCGGAAGCTGCCCTTCTGCACTTCGCAAACTGTGCCTCCAAGTCAAGGAACTGGGAGCGACAATATGAAGGATCTAGGAGCAAGCTAGATTTCGAAGCAGCTATCAAGGCAGAGGTAGAGAAGCATTTGAAGAAGTCTACCACACCAATCAAGCCACCGGCAGCTTCTGTCTATGTTGTCGATTGCGAGTGGTGTGGAGCTTGCGCGCATAATGGAGGCCGTTGCCAGAACTTTGGTAAGACAGACGTCTGGTCTGCAGAAGAGGTAAATTTCGTGCAACAAGGCTTCGTTAACAATCAGAATGGTTATGCTGGTTATCGTAACTTCAGACAGCAAGGGAACTATCAAGACAGACCTCCCTATAATACTGGCACCAATCATAACCAGAACCAGAACAACCGCCCGGCTGGTCCAGCTCAGGATCAGAAGCCTAATCATCCGCCGGCAGGTGTCTACCAGCCGCCGCATCGCAATTCGGGTAACTATGGAACTGCTCCTGGCAATCGCCAGAACCAATACTTCAATAATACCTATCCAGGACAGCAGCAGCAAAGAGAGAACAATGTCAGTGACCTGGATAAGAAGCTCAACCAGATTATCACCAGACTCGATGATCACGACAGTCAGTTCAAGGCTCAAGCTCTTCTCAATCAAGAACAAATAGCATCTGGACAACGGATTGAGCAAGTCGTGAACAACATCTCGAGCATGCTAGCATCTGGTCGACCATTTGGCCAGCTTCCAAGCCAGACAGAGCCAAACCCGAGAAAAGAACAGGCTAAAATGGTAACTGCTCGAAAACTTCCGAACTTAATTGCTGATGCTTTTTCTGTTTTACGCAGGATCGCTGAAACGCCGGAAGAAGAAGAAGAAGAGGAGCGGGAACCAGCGCCTAAGGATGATCCTCCTCTTGCACCATACGTCGTGAAGCCTCCTTTTCCTAGAGCACTGCTGCCAAACGCAAGGATCGAGACTGGCATGAAGGGGAACAAGGAAGGATACCCCGACATTCGTGCTAAGAAACCCGTTTCTCCATATCCAACTAAGTTATCTGATCCTGGTTCTTTTACTTTACCCTTGGTCATCAATGATGTTGAAATTGAACGTTGCTTAGTTGACCTAGGAGCATCTGTTAATGTCATGCCTGTGAGCTTGTTTAAAAAGTTAAACCTAGGAGAACTTGAACCACCTAGTTTGCAACTTGTCTTTGCTGATAGATCGCTTAAAACCCCTATGGGAGAAATCAAAGATGTTGTTACAAAATGTGGTCCGTTCACATTTCTAGCTGACTATGTGATTATGGATACCGGTACAGAAGATTCAACCATTCTTATAGGTCGACCGTTCATGGCTACTACTGGAATGAATATTAATGTTCCTAATGGTTCTTTGACTTTAAGAATTGGTAAAGAAACAAAAACGTTCCGTCTTAAAGATGACATGAAACATGACTTTAGGAATGAAGAATCTCACTGCCTTGCTGTTGAAACTGTGGAGTTGACTCCGGTCAACTCCGTTACTAATGCTTCTTCCAGTGTCTCTAGATCAGTTGTTGCTGCAGGTATTAAGCAGGTTATAAGGAAGAAGCCAGAAGCCTCGGTTCAGAAGCCACAAAAGAAGAAGGAACTGCAAGCCTCTTCAAAACCGCCACACAAGGAGTCGGGTAGATTAAGGAGGAAGAATCACAAGGAGAAGCAAGTTCAAATGGTCTGGAGACCAAAAATTCCGCCGTCTTCCACCAAGCCAGCTGCACCACCAATTCGTTCCGAGAAACCGGCGCCGGAACAAGTATGGAGGGAGAAGCCGAAAGCCTCTCCTAAGGAAGTACTAACGATCACCGATCCTGGTGATACCAAGCCGAAGACTGAAGTTAAGAAGAAGCCGACAGTCCTCATTCCTTCCATCGTCATACTCAAGAAGGATGATCTCTCTAGAGAGCTGTTCGGACCATTCAAGTTCGTTGATCATCTTCCCGACGGACGTACCAAGCTTTTGCATGCAAACGGGAAGAAATTCACGTTTACCGGAGAAGTCCCGAAGCTGTACTTCATGAACTCCGACGCGAGCGTGAAGGAGAATCTTAGTTGGGATGTCTCCTAATACCGTCCAGGTATCGTCCAGCTCAAGGACGTTAATAAAAGAGCGCTTCGTGGGAGGCAACCCACGGCTGGAGTCAGTTTTGTTTTGTTTCAACCTTGGTCTTTTAGAGTCGGTTCGGGAGAGCCAAAAGTGTCAGTTTGTTTGAGTTATTATTTTTCGTGTGTAGTCTGTGTGTCATAGAGTCAGTAGCAAGTTGATTGAGGTCGTTCCGATTTTTCTGGATTTAACGGTGATTTTCTGAAGTTGGCCTGATTTGCGAAAATATTTTAAACCCGAACAGTTCAAAATTTTCGGCGAAACTACCAGTGTTTTCGGCGAAACCGATTTTTAAACTTCGAACCTTTTTTCTCCTGTTTCTCTTTTTCGGTTCGAAAACTTTATGATTTCGGCGAAACCACTTCAACCAAGATTTTCGGCGAAACCAAGCTTAAATTTTCGGCGAAACCGCCAGTTCAAATCAGCCAATTCTTGTTAACCTGTAGTTTCGGCGAAACCACTGCCTTATTCTCGCCGAAACCGATTTGAAAAAAAAAACCCAACTCTCCCCATTTAAATCCCGATTTTCGGACAACCTCTCTCATCCCTTCTCCCATTTTCGCTCACACAACACCCGAAACCCCCCCTCTTTAAAAATATCGGCGCCGACCATCCATTTTCAAACCCGCCGCCGCCGCCGTTTCACTCGCCACCACCATCGCCGACCGCCGCTCACTCCCTCTCCCCTGTCCGATCATTTCAAGCCCAAGAACAACCAAATCGGAGCTTTGCAGCTCCAGTTCACCGAAAACCTAGTTTTCAACGTTTTTCACCGATTCCTCCCAACCCGTTCAGTTTTTGCTTCCATGGCTTCAAGGTAAAGTGTACAACTTTTCAATACGAATCTTTTGACATATGGATTGCTGAATTTCGTCGGGGTTGACTTTCGATTGACTTTTCGGTTTACCTCGTTTTGCGTGCCGACTGTTTCGTGTGAACTAGGACTGACTGAACTTATAGAACTGTTCCAGGATGCTTAGGGAGTTCTGTGCTTAATTTCCATATCATTTGGTCATGTGTTGCTATGCGTACGATTGATTTGTTGTTTTGTTGACTTGTGAGATATGTCGGTTTGCCGTTGACTTGTTGTTGATCGTTTGGCTATCATAAGTGTTCATTCTTGTTCATATTATCGTGCCGCCATTTGAAATCTCATGATACCGTTAATTTCCAAGTTGTGATAGTCTTGCCATAGTTAGGGTTCAATATGACTTAATGTTGACTTTCTAAAATTGTCGGTTTGAATTTTTGAACTCTGATTGTGCTTACCTAATTATAGCTGCTCTTAAGACATGTGTTTTACTGTCTATAATTACCGGTTACTCCGCTTTACTTACCCCACTTAGTTTCCCTCGTTTCTTTGTGAAATTGAGTTTTTCTACTAAGTGTGGGGTAGGATCTTAGTTGACTAATCTGGTTTCATTCTGGTTTTAGGAACACTTTTGAGCGCAGGACTAAGGCACGCCTCGATGGCGCCTCGAGCTCAGGAGCTGCCGCTCCCGTCACACCCGCCATTCTGGGTCCTCCACCTGCACTCCCTCGCCATGCTGGATACCACCCCACCATCGCCCGTCTTCCGGACTTCTACTTTGAGAACTTCCAGAAGATCGCGCACATCCGGGGAGCTGACGTGCGTCCTTTATCCATGGAGTCTCTCCAAGAGCATAATGAGGATTACTTCCGGAACGTGCATGACGCCTTAGCACCGGCCGGTCTCCTAGAGCTGACCACTATAGCCGCCGAGTTCCCAGACATTGCTCTCCAGGAGTTCTGGGCGACATTTGACTTGGACGAGCATAAGAAGAGACGGGGCCAGAAGGTGATCACTTTCTTTCTTGGTGGGGTGCAAAGGCAGCTCACCTACGATGAGTTTGCCGCTCATCTGGGCATCCCCTACGAGCACTATCACGATCACCACCTCAGTTGGGCGAGGATGATGACGACGAGGCATTGCACGCGCTCTGGAGCCACATGACAGGCGTGCCTGGCGATCGCCTCAGGAAGAACAACTCAGTTAAGTCCCTCTCTCACCCGCTCTATAAGTTTATTCATATGGTTTGGCGGAGGTCACTCTTATATGTCAGAGACAAGGATCGCCACCATATCCTTAAAGAGGAGCTCGTGCTTCACCGAGCCATCCGAGAGAGCTACCCTCTCCACCCCGGCTGGGTGCTAGCTCACATCTTCAGTCAGAGGACCAAGAGGAAGAAGCAACCACGCAAACTCCTGGGAGGCAACTTCATAGGACAGCTCATCCTCTCCTTCGGCATCGGCCATGAATATGGCCCTCACATTCCACGACATCCAGTTCGGACCGTTGGAGGAGACTTGGCGGTCGAGTACGACTTAGATCTCGACCTCAGTCCCCATGTAGCAGCAGATCCTCCACTCCAACCTGCGGTCGAGTCGGAGGACGAAGATGATGCTGAGGAGCAGCAGCAGCAGCCGCCGCCTGAGTTTCAAGATCATATACCCTCGCCACACCATCAGGCAGGGTACATTCACCAGTCGCCGCCGCACATTCCAGATCCATTTCCGGCGCATACTCACCAGCCGCAACACCACCCCGCGGACATTGGTGAGTTGTACGAGCGACTACAGGAGTGGCGCATCACCGACAACGCCACTCAAGAGGCTAGGTGGACTATTATGCAACAACACATGCGCCGCGCCGACCGGCGATATGAGCGACAGCTGGAGTGGCAGCGACAGCTCGGCGATTACTTCCACTTCCCCCACCCCGACACCTCTGACCAGTGATGATCAGGTGGTGTCCTTTTCCTTATCCTTTCTTTTTATTTATTCTTTTCGGACTTCGGTCCAACTTTTTTCTGTGTGGATCCGGGGCACTTGTCCCGGTTTCCTTTTTATGTTTTATTTGTTTTTGTTTTGTAGGCAGTTGGGAGATTCCCTTTGCTTCACTTGGGTAGATTACCTCCGCTCCGAGGATCCGTGCTCATCCACTACGCCAATCATCTCGGTCCAGGTTCTTCCATTCCACTCTGAACTCTAGAATTAGTCCTGTGAGGACACAGTCCGATTTAAGTGTGGGGTAGGATGCTAGAGAACCTTGCATGAACTTGATTGCCCTTGATTGTGTTTTGTGTGCCTCGTGATTCCATTCCAGTCTCTCTAGCATTAGAATAGCTCAGTTCTTGATTTTTGATGTTAAGTTGTTGTTCAACCTTTCATAATGATGCTTAGACTGCTTAACCTAGAACTTGAGAACCAACTTGTATGCTTTGATGCTAAATTGCCTGGTCAGAACAGAATTTTAAAATCACACTTGTAGTTTGTAGCCTTGATTGCATGAAAATGACCGAATCCGACTAGCAAATCAACTGTGAGCTTTTGATCCATTGCACGTAACTTGCAATTTAAATTCTTTCTGAGTGGTTTTCTGTTTACTTGAATGAGTTAGAATTTGCATGAGACCTACTCGAGACCACACGATGACACGAGTTCTAGAAGGATAGGGGCACCTAGATTCAGCTACTAAGCCAGATAGCCTACCTTAACGATAAAATCCACTAGGTTTAGACCCTTGATCTTGGCCTGTTCTTTCGGTTCGATAATACATTACAGCCATTTCCCATTTCTTTCATTCCCCATTGATCCCCTGTGGTTGTAGTTCTAGATTGACCTACCGGAAGTCGGTTTGTGGTAACCTGCCTATAGCCATTAAACAGGCGGTCTTAGCTAATATGTCCAGACGTGTAAACCCCTCTAGCAACTAAAATAAAAAAATCGGCACAAAAGAAAAAAAAAATTTGAAAAAAAAGAGAAAAGAAGAAAAATCAGAAAAAGTTCAAAGTTTAGTTCAAATAAAACGTTCTTCTCCCTACAAATGGAAGAACGAAGTCGTAAGAAAAGTTGAAAAGAAAAATGTATGCAAAAGAAAAAGAATAAGTGCTAGGTTGCTTGAGGGTATCATAGGACGAGCGTTCATCATTCCACCAGTGTTTGGTTAGACGGTAGGAAGCCATAGATTAGATTCGAGGGAAGTTAGTCGAAAGCTACACCGCACCAAGCCATCATCATTCATTCCCATCATCCATCTCATTATAAACCCGAGTAGTGTAGATTTCATTACGGTCCTAGCAGGGAAGTCCTTCTTGACTAGATACTCGTGTTGTCACAGTGGTGGAGATGTGGTCGAAATACAAACCTATGACAGAATTCGGTAACAGAAAATGATCGAGAGCAGAAACACGTCCTTAAACACAGAAGAGTGAGAGTTCCCATTGTACTATACATATCCTGTGTGAGGAGTCTGGTCGGTCAGGTCAAATTCGTGCATAATTGGTTGCTAATTACTTGTCGTGTGCAGTTTATTAGTGAGACCAGGTAATTTGGCTGATCTGTATGCATGTTAGGTTTCTTGTTCTAGGATCGATCTGTCTAATAATTCATTGTGTTTGATTGAGCTCTAATTTAATCTATTTTATCATTTATGAACATGAGCGTTTCTATTCAGTTTGCTTGAGGACAAGCAAAAGGTTAAGTGTGGGGTATTTGATGACACTCGATTTGACATGATTATCAGCCTCATTTAAGCGACATTTCTTTGCTTAAGACATTGTTTTTAGGGTAGAATAACGAATATTCAATCGATTGCCCTATCTCGTGCCATTTGTGTTACCTTGGCCCTTTTCAGGTCTATTTGATGGTTTTCTAGTGTTTTTGCGTAAGCACAGGTTTTTGCCGTCAAATAAAGTAGCCATGGACGTGTCTAAGGCATAGGAACATCGAGGAACTGAACCGGAATCGATCAAAGGAGCCAATCAAAGTCAAACCGAAAATCTGCCATTCACACTTACAGTTTCGGCGAAAATGATCCTCCAGTTTCGGCGAAACCAGCAGTTCAAATCAACTGATGCCAAGTGAAGACTGATTTCGGCGAAACCATTAAGCCCTTCGGACCGAAAATGCAAGGCAGAGAAATCATGGCCATTTACACAAGAGTTTTCGCCGAAACTACCCCTATGGTTTCGGCGAAAATACCATCTCAGCCAGGCCCAACTAGGGTTAAGTATTTATACTTAACCCGGCGGCCAAAATAGGGGATACAATTCATAATTCGAAAAACATAACTTTTCGAGATCAGATTTCTCTGAAGTTCTGGAGCGAAGAGTTGGAGTTCGAAGAGCCGGATAGAGATCGTGACGCCATCCCTTCTATCTCGGAGAACCGGAGCTAGGAGTGTAACTTACCGAAGATCGGAGTCTGTCAGAGTCGTCTGAATTAGGTTTTTCAGATCCTTTTCTGTTCTTCCTTTGAATGATGAACTCTTTCTTTTTCTTTGTTTCTTTTGTAATAATCATGAGTAGCTAAACTCGTCAGAGCTTAGACTAGATGAACCCTAAGTGACCCAGGGCTTTAAAGCGGTCACGGATCGGCGGTGATTAGACTCGAAATTCAATCAGTTCTTTTCCATGTTTGATTTGTTCTTCATTGTTTATGTTTCTTGTCTGGATTGATCACCTAGATTAGATTCTGGTTAAGCTAAGGATAGAAGCGAACGCTCGCCTTACTTTAGAACATCGAATTGAACAATTAACCTTATAATTGGAGTGTGCCTTTCGTAGGAACCGGTTAGGGTTAATCCACTGCAAGAGTAACTCATTAATCACTAGTAATTACGCCAGTTAGCTAAGTCATTGCGAGAGGCGACCGTACCCGGGCGGCTAGTTAATCTTGGTAGTTAGAACGGATAGAGCGAACGTTCGCCGGTCTTAAACCTAAGGGTAAGGGGTTATGGTGGTGTTTTAGTAATTGATTGAATAAGAATCGAAATCCGCTGATCTGTTGATTGCCAATGCTCTGGGGAACGAAGGGGGATTCAAAGTCTAAGTTCGTCTGTCTTTCTTGTTTCAAAACCCTAATTCTCAATCTGCTTTAGCTTAATTTGTTTTAATTTTTCTGCATTCCTTAGAATTAGAAGTCGTGGAACTCACACCACGCACAACGTGTTTTCCTTGAGTAATTTGTTAGTTCTGAAGTAGCCAATCAATTGAAGGCCCGTGGAATACGATCTATCCTAGCTCTTGAGCTTGATAGTTATTTGATAGAACCAGCTCAGCACAACGACGGTTCCATCACTCATACAAAGTGTATATAGTTTGTATACACCTTGTACAACATCAATACAAATTGTATACAGTTGTACAAACCGCATACAAACTATACGACTAGCCGCCGTGGAAATTGTCAGAAAAAAAGTATTTTTTTCAGAAAAAGTATTTTTTTCTAAAAACATAGATCTAATTACGGTGATCACGTGAGTGAAAAAATTTCCGTCAACGGAAACTCATGTTATCGGGAAGTTCGCCGGGAAACTATTTGGTGATAAAAAATGAGATGAAACTTCAACAAAAGAAAATAACTTGGTGGTATAAACAAAAAATTGTAGCCACATGATCAAATAACTAAGATCTAAAGTAGGAGATTGATGATTTCATCGGATGCAACAAACCAAGAGTATTGTCACCAGAATTGTATGCCCAACCACAATACGAAGATGGGTATTTTTGGGATTCCGAAAAATGAACCTAACCTAAATCCCTTCCGCCAGTCGCACTCATCAACCCTTCGTCATCGCCGAGTTCATCGTCGGCCTCTACTTCCTCTACATCACTGTTTGGTGTCCTCGCAGTCATCAAATATAATTAAAGAGCTAGGTTGTTGCCGATATCCGCCCCCTGCCCTTGCTGCATCAGCGTCATCATCAACTCATCTCCCATGTATCCCATTTGTTGTTTCGTACGTCGGGTCCACCATCACCTCTGTAACCATTGCATACCAGCACCGACTAATAGTAGTATGCTTAATAGGAGTATTCAGCATTGTGCTTAACCCCATAACAGTTGTCCGATTCATCCTACGGTTCAAGATGGAGCTAACCCGCGAGGGTATTTTGGGCAAAAAAAGTATTAAGAATCTGACACGTAAACAGTACGAATCTGACATTTTCTATCACTATATAATTGAGAAACCACCATTGTTTCTCTCTCTATTTTCAAAATTCAAAATTCTTCATTTCCTTCTCTTTTCTCTCTCCTTTTTTCTCTCAAATTTTCATGAACAAAGAAGAGATTTGTGTGTTCATTATGTCGGGAAATAGAACGTCGGAGCTAGATCTACGTATGAAAACGCGGGGGAGTGCATACAACCCTCACAATGTGTACGAATCTCTGTATTTTCATATTTTTTAGTTAAAATTTACGGATTTTCGTGTTACTCATGTTCTTTTCTTGTTGGAGGGTGCCAAAAATTGATTTTGTGCTCTTCATGTTACTTTAGTTGCTTTTATTGTTTGTTTTGATTGTGTATTCATAATCTTTCGTAGTCGTTCGTTGAGATAAGTTGGGTTTCGTAACATTTGATTTTTGTTTCGTATCTGTTTTCGTAATGTTTTTATATGTTTTCGTAATACTTTCATAGTTGTTTCGTAATATCTATTTTTCGTAATATTTTTTATCTATTTTCGTAATGCTTTCGTAGCTGTTTCGTAATACTTTCGTACTCTTCATGTTACTTTAGTTGATTTTTGTTTCGCAATATTTTCCATCTATTTTCTGTAATGTTTTTCATCTATTTTCGTAATATTTTTCATCTATTTTTGTAATTTTTTCATTGTTTTCATAATATATCAATGTTACGAATTTACAAGTTATTCAAATTAAGTAATCAAATGTTACAAATTTGAAAAAACTTTCTATATGTTCATTTCATTCATTTTATTCTAAATTTTATACAAAATTGGTTCAATTTTGTTTCCTAAATTATCTATAGATGTGTGTTCATTATATTGTTATGTTCTTCTTTCGTCCATTGGTTTGCAATGTACATGACTATAAAATTTTTCTCATTATTTCGTTACTACTCATTGTTTTTCTGCTCAAATTGTTCATGATACAAACGAATGGTTAGTATTTTATGTGTTCATTATGTTTCGTGTTCAATTAACTGGAGTAATCTACTCATGAAAATTGGGATGATAAAATCACATTGTAGAATTTTATTTTCATTTTTGTTAATTTTGTTTTGGTTCTCATTTTTGACTGTGTTGTTTATTCTGTTTGTTATAATTTAATTGATGTTTCTTATTTTTGATAGTTTAGTAAAATTAAATCAAAATGTACAAGATATCGCGTATAAATTATTGTGTATCATGACATCCCCATGTGATACGAACCTGAATAACCAACAATTACGATCCTCCCAATAAACTAATACGAAATTGGTTCTCAAATGTTACGAAACATGTTATGAAAATCATACAAATCATGCTATAAAACCATACGAGATGTCCCTCTAAATGATAATGACATCCTCATGTAATACAAACCTACATGACCAACAATTACGATCCTCCCAATAAACTAATACGAAATTAGTTCTTGAACGTTACGAAACATGTTATAAAATCATACAAATCATGCTATAAAACCATACGAGATGTCCCTCCAAATGATCATGACATCCCCATGTGATACGAACCTACCTGACCAACAATTACGATCCTCCCAATGAACTAATACGAAATTGGTTCTCAAATGTTACGAAGCATGCTATAAAACCATACAAATCATGCTATAAGAACATCACAATTCTCATGTCACCAACTCACCATACAATTTCCAAGTCCAAATGAAAGAAACTTAAAGCTAGTTACTTTAAAAGCACTTTGACTTTCCAATACCCAGCTCGTGCTAAAGTCGAATTTATGAACATCAAAAGGGGTATGCAACTCAACATTTGTCTTGACAGAACTTTAGTATGAGTTTGAAGGAATTATTGTAGATTAAGCACGATATTCTGAACCATTGGTTTCAAATGTGAAGCATATCATTTTTACATTTATATACCTAGCAAGAGAAGCTACTTCCTACCACAGAATATGCATACACCATAAACACTATAGAATAAACCACCAGTGGTGGATAATCCATATATACTGAGAAGAAAAGAGAGCATAAGTTTCATTGAGAAATCCTGAAAAATCCAAGAGAGCATAACCATTCTGAAAAATCCTCTTTATGCTTTATTGAGCAGAGTATATAATCTAAAATAGATGGAAAACAAATACGAAAAATAGATGGAAAACATTACGAAAACGGATACGAAACAACTACAAATTCAAAAAAAAATTCATATATTTCCCTAATATAATCAAGTGTTACGAATTAAGTACCAAGTATTACGGATTAAGTAATCAAGTGTTACGAATTAAGTTTATAAGTATTACAAATACGTAAATCAGTACTTAGAGTCTGTATTCTTTGTTTGTTCGGTATGTCGTATCGAAGCTGATCGAGTCCCCAAACACTGACGAAAACGGATACGAAACAGCTACGAATTCACATTGTTTTTCATATATTTTCGTAATGTAATCAAGTGTTACGGATTAAGTAACCAAGTATTACGAACCCAATAAACTAATATGAAATTGGTTCTTAAACGTTACGAAACATGTTATAAAATCATATGAATCATGATTCACAGCTTGAATCAACTAAATTCGTAACATCATACGGATTCCTAACATAACTAATACGAATTCCTAACATAAGTGATACGGAATCTAAAAATCATTAATTTCTTAAACACTATCAAGAGTGATATCATTAGATTCATAATTTAATTAGAAGACTTTTGGTGTTAAAATTATTGAAAAATCATTCAAATCGTAAGAGTTATGTTAGTTTTTTATCATTAGAAGAAAGATAATAGAATAATAGAGCACTCTCTTTCCTACTTTTCTGTCACTTTCCCCACCACAATAATACATTTATGAGATTACTATTTTACCCTTCTGACACTCCCACTACATATATTTGATTATAGCCGTTGATCTTGGGTCCACTAACATAGACGGCCGAGATTTCATTAAGCACGGATTCATCACCCATCCGAATAAGCATCTGACTAATTTCCACCAGCACCAACGTCACCTTCAACAATTCGTGGGGCCACCTGATTGGTACCCAAATCAACGATCAACACCATAAAATTCCCACCGTCGAGGCTGAGTTCCACCAAGCGCTGATCAATTTCCTAGGTTGTGGAGAAGGGATTTAGGTTAGGCGGAAGGTATTTAGGTTAGGATATTTGTGAGTCCACCTAATTTACGCAAAAAAACTTCGGTCAGTGGTGGACATAAGCGAAAAAGAGGCAGAGGAGGTATGTATAAGCAAATTACAGTGGCCTGGATTTGAGAATATGATGCTTATTACATGGTGTTTTTTTTATTATGATGATGCTGCTTATTAGTGTCGTACATGGAGGTCAAATTAAAAATTAGAGATGGGTGAGCATAGTCACTAACGGCGGCGATTAAGGTGGATGACAGGGAAAGATGCTTAGGGGTCGTTTGGTTGATGGAATTGGGTCAGGGAATTGAGACCCAATTCCCGATCCACTGGAAATTAACTCAAATAATTGCACTACAATTCTCATTAGGCCGGGAATTGAAATCACAATTCTCAGACCCAATTCTATCAACTAAACCAAGTAGCAGACAGAAAGCAAGGTGAATGAATGGAATCCTACAAAAATGAGATGAAAGCCACATCAAAATGATGGAGAATGAAAAGGCTCTTCATTTCTTTGTCCTTTTCAAGTTCTGGTCTTCAATCCCCACTACTCCCTACTCCTATGAGGAAAATCATACAAACACAGGAAATGGAAAATATGACAAAACATCTGACTTTTGGAGACTGTTTGGGTTGATTAGGTGAGAAGGACGGTGGTGAAAATTTGAAAATTCATATCATAATAATGGTGATGATCCGTTGGTGTTATTGGTGTTGTTTTTTTTTTTATGACAGAACTCCAAAACAAAATAGCCAACCTCCGGAACTATCCAATTCTCAGTCACCCCCCCCCCCCAGCATCGTAAACCTCCCAACGCTTAACTTCCGGATATCATCACTGCAAAGGGTTGTCGATCCCACAGGGATGGAATGGCCCTTGTTGGCCAAGTAATCAGTGAGGTGATTAGCCTCGCGGTAAACATGCACGAGCCGCGTCTCCTAGTCTCTCGCTCTGAGTCTCTGGAAGCGGGTCACCAGACTAGCATGCTGGTGTCCCAAAACACCCTGAGTAAGAATGTTAATTGCTGCTGTCGAATCTATCTGCACTTCGAGTCGCCTCACCCCCAAATCCCAAGCCTTCTTCATACCTTCGACAGCTCCCCTCATCTCTGCTCTGGTAATTGAACAAGAACCAAGGTTGATTGCTGCAGCATGCTGAACACGGCCCCGACTGTCCCGGATAACCAAGCCCGCCACAACTGAGCGATTTTCACTAAGGATAGACCCGTCAGAGTTAAGCGTGGTCCATCCATCACCCGCCGGCTTCCAAGCTACTTCAACCTCCCGGTATCTCGACGTTCGGTCCCGAAGAGCCATAGCTTCTTTCCAGCTCGTAATAACCGAAGCTGTCCAGAAATTGACTCGTGCTCGGATGTTAGGCGCCTCTTCCCTCTTCTCTTGGAAGACCAACTCATTTTTGCTCCGCCAGAGATACCAACAGGTAATTCCAAATCTGAGCTGGCTATCCTGATTCTTGATGTTGGATTCGAAACAACTAGCCCACGTTTGGTTGAAAAAGGAGGAGCACTGCTGGGGAGACAGCAGGCTCCGCCACACCTCCACTACGACTGGACAGTTCCTCAGAATATGCTCCACATCTTCGGAATCATGGCCGCACCGCTTGCAGCAGGAGTTGACCGTCAGATGGCGACGTCTACGTTCTCCGTTGGTCAATAGCCGACCCTTAGCAACCAACCACAGGAAGTGGCGAATACGGCTGGACCCCGACCATTTCCATATGGGGTTCCAATTAATCCTCTATGGGGTTACCATCATACTCAAGAAGGAGCAGGTAGGCCGACTTAATGGAGAATCTCCCATTTATCTCCAATCCCCAAACCGGCTCATCCTCTCCTAAATCTCGGAGTGGGGGCGTCATGCCAATAATCTCATGAAACAGGGTCGTAGGAAGAATAGTCTCAAGGCGTTGACGATCCCAATCACCCGAGTCCAAAATAAAATCAGCAACTGATTCAGCCCAATTGCCCTGGTAGCGAGCAGTCGCATGCGCTCTTAGCACCGTCCCACTGTCCAACCAGCAATGATCCCAAAAGTTAGTGTCCCGACCATTGTTAATACTCCACTGTAGGCCTTTGTTCATCGGGGTCCAAGCATCCCTGATACCCCGCCAAAGCGGGGAGAGGCGGTTCGTCCCTCTAGCAACAAGGCACCCATTAACCACCTTCATATATTTCGAGATCAACACATCAGCCCACAGCTCCTTCGGGTGCTTGAGAAGATTCCAAGCGAGTTTCATCATATAGGCTTCATTAACCTCTCTACCCTTACGAATCCCGAGGCCCCCGAGGCTCTTGGGTAAACACACCGCGTCCCACTTCACAAGATTAATCTTGCGTTCACCATTCTTAGATCCCCAAATAAAGGCTCGCATTTTCTTATCAATAAGATCACAAGTTTCAACTGGGAGCTTGGACGTCTGCATGGCATAGGCAGGGATCGCATTAAGCACTAACGTGGCTAGGGTCACACGCCCCGCAAACGAAAGCGTTTTAGCCTTCCAACCCGATAATCTCTTATCCATGTTCTCAAGAATGTACCTGAACTTGGCCGCGGAGTTTCGACCATGTAGCACCGGAATACCGAGATACTTGCCCAGATTATCAGTCATCGGAATACCAAGCACCCTAGAGATCTCCGACCGACAGCTCCCCGACACATTTTTAGAAAAGTATACCATAGACTTTTCCTTGCTAACAGATTGGCCTGAAGCAAGGCAAAACAGATCCAACCAGCTCAGGATCACTTCAGCTTGGCGGACACTAGCTTCACCGAATAAGACTAAATCATCCGCAAAGAAAATATGAGTCAACTTCGTGGCACCAAAAGCAAGTCGAATGGGAGTCCATCTCCCACCAGTCACACTCTCATCAATAATATGGCTCAGTCTTTCAACACAGAGGGTGAAGATATAGGGAGAGAGAGGGCACCCTTGCCTAAGCCCTCTTTCCGGGGTAAATTGATCCAAACAGGCTCCATTAATAAACACTTGGAAGGATGAGGTAGTAAGGCACTGCATAACCAGATCCACAAAATGGCTTGGAAGACCTGCCAAAGTGAGAGTCTCCTGCACAAAACCCCAATGAATTTTATCGTACGCTTTTGCGAAATCAATTTTGAGAATCATCTGACCCTTTTTTCCTTTCTTCCCATGCATCGAATGGACTGCCTTCTGCATAATAATAACGTTATCAGTAATATGGCGCCCCAGAACAAAGCTCGTTTGGGATGGGTGCACCAGAGTCGCCATCAACCGCTTTAGCCTATTGGCCAAGCACTTAGTAACAGTTTTATACGTAACATTGCATAAACTGATCGAACGGTAACGGACAAGGGAAACTGAAGCCTCGGTCTTAGGCACCAAGCAAATCAAAGTCTCATTAACCCGCCGGATATGTTCGGGATAGATGAAAATGCCTTTAATGAAGGACACAAAGTCACGCCCAACCTCTGTCCAACACTTCTGAAAGAACACCCGTTGGAACCCGTCAACTCCTGGTGCTTTAAGGGCACCCATATCTTTAACTGCGGCCTGAATTTCATCTGTGCTAATGGCCGCGGTAAGTAGGGCAGCATCCTCCTGGAGTATCATTTTACTCCGAATATGGTCAAGGGGAATAATAGCACCCTCCTCGCTATACATCCGCTTGAAATACGTAACCGCAAGGCCAACCAAATCCTCAGAACCAACAACCCAACTCCCTTCTTCATTTTTGAGCTTCGTGATAAAATTACGCGAACGCCGCATCAAAGTAGACACATGCAAATAGCGCGTGTTTCTGTCCCCATTCGCTACCCAATTGGCTCGAGACTTTTGAATCCACAACATTTCCTCTTGCCAAAGAGTCTCTTCGAGCTGACTCCAGATCGAGTCTTCCCTGGCTGCCCTCTCCTCTGAATCCACAAAAGAAGGTTGATCCTCAAGCTCCTGCAGTCTAGCAATAAGATCATTCTTCTTCTTCAAATGTTGCCAAACACTTCTTTGTTCCAACACCGAAGATCTGAGGAGAGCTTGGCCAGCTGAAAAGGAAGGTCAACCCCTCGCTGCCATTTAGACCGAAGTAACATGATAAAATTGGGGTGCTGAAGCCAAGGCGCCAAGAACCAAAATGGTTTAGGTAAACAGCATCGCTCCCTCATGCCCATCTCGGCCAGGATGGGCCGGTGATCAGATTTGATACGAAACAGGTGAGAAATTGAAGTGCCGGGGAAGCAAGCCAGCCACTCAGCATTCACAAGAATCCGATCAAGCCTTTCTAACACGTTTCCCCATTTCCATGTAAATCTTGGGCCTGAGACCCTTAAGTCGGAGAGACCACAATCTTCAACTACGTCAACAAAAGGCTGG
The DNA here is from genome assembly GCA_034768395.1 of Linum lewisii. Lineage (NCBI taxonomy): Eukaryota > Viridiplantae > Streptophyta > Magnoliopsida > Malpighiales > Linaceae > Linum > Linum lewisii. The sequence continues at coordinate 40,191,511 of CM068303.1, forward strand.
TGCTTACGGATGCTGAAAGCCCCCCTCGCTTATCAGAGGAGGAGAGGAGAGCATTAAAATCACCACCGAGCAACTAGGGACCATCAACAGAACCCTCAAGACGACGGAGGGCTGCCCACAAGTGATCACGTTCCGCCACACTTGGCCTACCATACACAACCGTTAAAAAGAACTTATCATGAGAAGAGCAGGACCCCGAAGGTGAATAAATTGTGATCCAGACGATAACACTTTCAGACAAACCTCCCCCGAATTCCACAACACCCAAATACCTCCTGCAAAGCCCTCAACATCAACTCGAACACAATTATTGAAACCAAGTTTACGACTGACCACATCCGCTTTACTACCACTGATACGAGGCTCCAGAATAAACACGATGGAAGGATTAAACTTACTACGGTACGTACGGAACGCAGCTAAGAATTTTTTGTGGCCTACGCCACGACAATTCCACGAGAGGATATTAAACATGAGGCAAAGAAGAGACCAACCCGGGGAAGCAGCAATTATTGCCCCGTATCCGGGTTGGTTACCTAAATAGTCACCGAACTTTGGCCAAATAACCCGGAAGTCACTAAACAAAAAAATTACTATTGGCATTACCAAACTTTGAGCCATTTTTCGAAGAGGTCACTGTTAGCTACGGACATCCATTTTTCCATCCATTTGCTGACGTGGACTCTCCAACTCATTTGCCACGTCATTTAATTAAGCCACGTCAGATTTTATCTATTCAAAATTAATCCAAATACCTTACCTAATTACCAACTCGAACCAATTAATCACCCAAACCAATTACCCAAAACCCAAATTGATTCCCCTGTCCTCCCTCCACCACCCTCCTCAGCCTCCCTCCTCCTCCCTCCACCACCCATCTCATCTCTCTCTCCTTACCCAAATACCCCTGCTACTTCTACCAATCTTAATACCAATACCCACCGCTTCTTCCTCCCAATCTCAATCCCAAATACCCACTGGTCAAATGTTGAGTCGATTGAATCAGCGAAGTCGAATGTTGACGGGGGAGAAGAATCCGAGGGCGTACTCGTCGGATTTGGAGATGAGTATTTTGCGTCGGTGAGGGATTGGGTTTCGGTTAAGGTGTCGATTGAAGCGGCGGCGGAAGAAAGGAAGAAGACAACTAAGAGAAGGAGAAGGTCCATGGATGAAGAAGAAGGAAGGATTCTGATTCTCTAATCCGTTCCCCATAATTTTGAATCTGTAGAGAAAGGTTTGATGAGGAATGAATGATTAACAAAGGGGTTTTGTGAAATTGGAGGTTGAGGATGGGGTGGAGGTTGAAGCTCCGGATGTTGGTCCATCTTTTCGACAGGATGGAGGCTCTTGCGGCTTCCTTCTAGGGTCGAAGACGAATCCAGATTTCATGGATGAGCTCTTCCGACAACTCTGTGACTCTGGTTTCTTCTTCTTTGTCGGTGGCTACGGTGGCGCTGGCTGCTTTTTTTTAAGGCGGCGGCGCTGGCTTCTAGATTCATTATTTTGAAATATAAAATCTGATTGATGATGAACTAATCCGAAGAAGGGGACAGTGAATTTCATGGTGGCTGAGATGGGTCGGAATCCGAAAGTGTGGGAGGATCCGATGTCGTTTAAGCCGGAGAGGTTTGTGAGTGAGACGGCGGCAGTGGTGGCGGCGGTGATGGTGGGAAGAAGGAGGCTGGAGGAGAGGAGTGTGGTGTGGTGTTGAGGATGGAGGAGGGAGAGAGAGAGGAAGAAGGATCTAACTTTTCGGTTAGATTTGATTGGGTTGGGGTTAATCAGATTGAGTTCTTTGGTTAGATGACTAGGCATGTTAGGAAAAATTAATATGACGTGGCACTTTAAATGATGTGGCAGTAGAGTTGGCAAGTCCACATAGGCGGATGGACGGAAAAATGGATGTCCGTAGCTAACAGTGACCTCTTCGAAAAATAGCTCAAAGTTTGGTAATGTCAATAGCAATTTTTTTTGTTTAGTGACTTCCGAGTTATTTGGCCAAAGTTCGGTGACTATATAGGTAAACCACCCCCCCCCCCCCGGTATCCACAGTGGCACCTCTCACACCATCATCCTTAGGACAAGGAACCTCAAACGTGACACAATTACCTTCTGAATTAACTCTCAGCTGATGACCATCAGGTGAGCCCGAGTCACTTTTAGAAGAGGTCTTAGCAATCTCGTATCCACCATGCTCCTTCAAGCCCTTACTCGAGCCCTTGGGAAGAGACTGTGATTTTTGCTTATTAGCATCTACTTTCGTAACTAGGAGCTTAGGCTTCCAGGTCTCCTGAGTCGGCTGGGGATAACCCTTGTCCGGACCTGTACCCTTGGTGCCACTACTCATCTTCTTTCCTACATCAGCCTGAGGTTTCTCCTTAGGGAAATCTGATTGGTGGGTGCCAGGCATGGGGACTTCTTTCACCGAGTCTTCGACCTTTCCTTCGGGCTCGTCCGTAACAGTTGGCTCGGGGGAGCCCGAAGGCTCCTCATTAACAAGCACCGAGAAGGCATTATAATGAGTTTTGCCTTTATTTGCTTGGGTGCTGTCCACAACCACCCACCTTGTTTGGGCTTCCGACGCGCATTCTTCTTAGCAAGCATCCACTCTCCAAAATCTTCATCGAGCTATGTTCTGGGGATCTCAACAACCCCTAGTTGGAAAATAGGGTTGGAGAAAGAGATCCCTTCTGGGATCACGCTCGGTACCGAAGAAACAGCCCCAGCTGAGGGGCAGTTGGCCTTGCTGTGACCATACACGCCACACTCAAAGCAGATAACATGCACCCCTTCGTATTCAACTCTCATGACTCTCCTCCACAACCTGTATTTCGATTTGAGTTTACTTGAGATGTCAACCTCCACGCAGATGTGAGCATAATTACCACGACAACCACTAAGAGTCGTCCGGTCAATAAGCACAGTCTTCCCAATCATGTTACCAATCATAGTGAGAATAGACTCATCAAAACACTCTAGCGGGAGGTTAGGGAGGCGAACCCACACCCTGAGCTTGGTAACTGGTGAAAATCTTGGTTCAAAGTAGGGCCTCCATGGTTCCGAGACAACATATATAGTGATCACCGATGAGCCACGGACCACCATTAAGCGCGTTGTCATAATCTTCCGTCGAGAAGAACTTCGCCACATAGTGCCCAAAACCAATATCCCACACATGAACAGCCGCCTTCTTAGCCCAGAGTTGCTGGATCCGGCGGACCACGAAAGCATAAGGGAAAGACTTCCCCAGCATACGGAAGATGAGTGCATGTGTCCATGCACGTCGAACCCTTCCTTTATCTCTCTTCGGAACCCTAACTGTTGGGCAATCTTCATCATCCTCTCCATCATCCTCTGAGTCGTCCGACACCATTCCTTCATCATCCAGAAGTCCTAAGAGGCATTGAACTCTCCCATAACAGTATCGCGGAACGATAGGCCATGCTTAGCCTTCAGCTCACTAGTGTCCTTCTGAGAGCTCTCCGTTAACGTGGGGCCGCTACTCCCAGTTCCATCTCCAACAGTGGTTCTTGCCTTCTTGACGACCTTAACCGGGGAAGCGGCTGCTGAGGAGGGTGTCGGGTCCGGCGGTTTGTCCTTCATCGGAGGCATTGCTGTAGGAATCGCAGTCGCCATAAACCCTAGCAGAGAAAAACTTGGTGACTTCTTTTGTTAGCAGCTTATTGGTGTTGTTTTGTTTATATGGGATGGGAATTTTGGAAGTATTTTCGAGTAAGTTATCTAGTTTTAATAACTAGTTACTACCACCTAAAAAAAAGTTTATTAACGGGTTATTTGATTATAATGTTAACTAGTTAATTCGATTAGTTAACTAGTTAATTCGATTAGTTAACTAGTTAACTCGATTAGTTAACTAATTATTCACTAAAAAAATTAGTTATCTAAATCATGATGTTAACTCGGAGACGGAGGTCGGTCGCTGGAGAGTGGAGACGGTGGCCGGAGAATTGTTGGCCAGTCACCAAAACATATTAAGTATTTAATTTAAATATAATAATTAAATTTTGTGTGTAAATTCTAAAATACCCTTACGGGGCGTTTGGTATGGGGTGATTCTTCCCCATGATTGTAAAAATCTAGGCATTGTTAAAATCAGCCGTTTTTAGTGGAACATTTTGTTGGGAGAAATGCATGGATTCAACCCCATGTGTATTTCTCAAATACAAGCGGGGAAGGATTTCACAATCTTAGGGGTAGGGCTGGTTAATGGCATAGTGGGTAATGGGTACCCGCGATCCCGGCCCGTACCCATTCGGGTAGTGGGTACCCATTACCCGAATGGGTTCGGGCTACGGGATGGCTTTGGAGGCTTATGGGTACCCACTACCCGAACGGGTAATACCCGTGGGTACCCATTGACCCCGTTTAGCCCGATTAAATAAATAATAATAAAATAAAATGTTAAACCTAATTACTTATCAATTTCATATCCTGTCTCATTCTCAATGGCCAAACAATTACTTATCAATTTGTGTTGTTTTGTTTTGAGTTGTTGTCCAATTATTAAGTGTTTGGGATGTTCCCTTCCATGCAATATCAAGTGTTCGGCTGTCTCAGGTAGTCAGGTGTAGTTTTTCTGTTGAGGCCATTCCCCATTTCACATTTCATAAACATTTGATATTGTTTACAAATTGTGATTTGTGCAGCACTACAAGTTCTTCCTACTGTACATTTGTTTGCAATTAAATAAATTTTGATTATATATTATTTTTGTTATTAGTGGGGTTTAGTGGGTTTAGTGGGTACCCCGACCCTATCCCATTATCATTAATGGGTACCCACTACCCGAACGGGTTCGGGCTATGGGATGAGTTTCGAGTCTAATGGGTACCCACTACCCGTTTCTTAATGGGTACGGGCACCCAAGCCCGTCCCATTAGCCAGCCCTACTTAGGGGTAGGGGCAAGATTGTTAGAATCATGGGGTGAGAGATTCATTAAACACACTATTTTTTAAAAAATACACTGATTCATTTTAACTGCTTACCAAACAATGGATTTCATATGGGGTTTTTAAATACATGGTTTTAGAAATCACTAGAAACAAATCCATGGTACATTGAAATACATGGTTTTATGAATCTTAGATCATTAGATTAGTCAAAGGGTCAAACTAGATCTAATGGTTGAAAAAAGGGTTAGAACTTTTCTAACCCTTGCAAAAGTTTGGATGCAAATCTGTTTCCCATAAAATGAAGAACAAATATATATTTGAATGAATTCGTTAGCATCATTGCACCAAGAATTATATTGGACCGATATATATTGAACACAATCGAGTTCAAGCGCAACACAAAACCAAATCGAATAGATAGTTTGATCTTATAGAAATAAAAAATGTGGGCCACGAGTTCAAGTCCGTGCTTCAACATGCAGACCAAAATCATTTTTTTTAGAAACCTTCAACCTCCTTGAGCGTTGGTTGAAACGAGTCGTATCAACATCAACAAGGTTAGATGACATCATGTTGACGTTAGGATGACGTTCGGCCGTATCAACATCAAAAGTACCGCCATTCCACAGAACTTGAAATCGGGCAGTAACCTTGGTGAGGGAAACTTGGGAGGGAAACCCGCAACCACAAGGGTTTCTTCCAGAAATCTACACTCCACACGATCATAAACTTTAGCTAGGTCAATGTTCAGAACCATATGCCCCTTCTGACCCTTCATTCTCATCAAGGAGTGAACCACTTCTTGCAAGATGATAATATTATCTGAGATGTGACGATCAGGCGCGAAACTGGATTGGGTCGAATGGATAAGTTGCGCCATATAACCCTGAATGCGATTGGCAAGACATTTAGTTATAATCTTGTAAACCACCTTGCAAAGCCATATTGGTTGAAGCTTGGAAAGTCTTTTCGGGGAATGGACTTTAGGTAAAAGCACCATGAGTGTATCATTAAGGGCTCGTTTACTTGAGAGATTTGGGGTGGAGATTTGAAGTGATTTGGGGCTCAAATCTCTGCTCTAGAGATTTGGACGAAATCTCATGTTTACTTCACAATTGGAGATGGAGATTTGGGAAGGATTAGAGATTTCGAGGTGGGCCCCTAGAGATTTGGGGAGCTTTCTGAAATCTCTACTAAGACCAGAGATTTGAAGGGGATTTGAGAGATTTGGGGCTCACTTTACGATAATAACCCCAACTAACTTGTCTAATATCAAAACGGAGATGATGAATGAGGCCATTTTGGTCTTTCATAATATGCATATTTATTATTATTTTTTATATTTTTAGAATTCTCTACACCAAATCACCCAAGTGAACATAGCTTTTTGAAATAGCTAGAGAATCTCAAATCTCTAGCTATTTCAAATCCCTAGAGATTTGAAATCCCCTAAATCCAAATCTCTCAAGTGAACGACCCCTAATTGATTCCACCTGGGATAGGTCCCTAAAATATCTGCCACACGACATCCCAACAACGTCGGAAGAAGATTGGGATGAACCCATATTTACACGAAGATTCCAACTGTCCCATCATCTTAATACAAGCTTCAATTTCATCAAGTGTAAACTAGTGGTGCAATCTCTCTCTGGAAGCATCTAAAATTGCGTAGAAGTTAGCCACACAACTTGAAAGTTGGGGGGTTATCGAACGTATGTAGATTTTTGAAAAGGAGATGATTATTTCCTTGAGGTGAACCTGGTCATAAACCCACAAACCCTCATCGTCCTTCAAACATAGGATCTTATTATTTTTGCGACGTTTCATGGTCGAGAGGTGGAAGAATCAGGTATTTCTATCCCCGTCTTGGTACCATTGATTGCGAGATTTGTTTTCCAAAGGAGTTCCTCTTGTTAGAGTGTCTCCTAAAGATCTCTTCTGACCATGTATTCCATATCAAGAGAACCTGACGAATAGAGGATTTCATTTTGCTCCTCCAGGTTACAGAGGTGAAGAGCTAGAGACTTCTTACGCTCAAAGATATCGTTGAATACTCTTCGATTCCATTGACGAAGCCGACCTTGCATATGGGACATCGTGACATCTCCAAGTATCATGACGCCAAGAGGGTCTTAAAGCTTTCTAGCAATCAGAGTGTGCGAGCCACCGAGTCTTGAAAACGAAATGGTCGAATGTTCAGAGCTGGTGTCACTCCAATCGACGAATGAATGAGAATCGTCATGTGATCCGATCTAATACGAGGAAAATGCAACACCGAGGAATCCAGAAAGGAAGAGAGCCAAGCCGCATTGCAACCGCTCTATCCAGCCGACACTTCTTTTGCCAATGATACCAAGTAAATTTTGTCCCTGAGGACCCGATATCCATTAACTCGCAGTCCTCGAGACAGCTGTTAAAGGCAAGCACCAGGCGTCATTAATGGTCGCCCCCTTGCTTGTCTTCCATCGCTGTATCGAGTTAAAATCTCCACAAAGTAACCAAGGACCAGACACCCATTGATGGCGATCGAGACTGAATATAATCCCAAAGCTCCACCCGAGTATGGGGGTGGGGACTTCCATAAACCCCCGAGATAAACACTGGCGCCTTTGCGCCGTCCATATATTTCAAATGAAGCAGCTGGTTTGAGTGCTCAAGAACATTAACCTACACCTCATGCTCATGCCAGAAAGCCCAAATGCCACCTGCGAATTCGACTACATCAACCATGAAATAAGAATTAAATCCCAAAAAACAAGAAACTTGAATAGCTCGTTCCCCGCTAATGCGAGTTTCAAAAACAAAGAAAATACTAGGCAAGTTTTGCCTCAAGAACCTCCACAAAGTAACCCATGAGATTGTGGTGGTAGTCCCCCGAGCTCTCGAACCTAGCCGTGAAGAAACCCTAACCCATGTTTGTGATCTTAACTTGACCTGAAACATCCCAAATGGCTTGAATCCTGTCGTTCATAACCGCAAAGGGAACCCTACGGCTCAAGATGTTGAAAATCACCGCATCTTGTAGCCGCATGCTAGCCTGTATATGTTCCCCTCTCTTGTGTATCCAATGATCGGGCAATCGGGGTCGTCTTCACCCTCATCTAGAGGCATGGCTCCCTCTTCATCACCAAATAGGCAAAACCAATCGTCACCTAGGGAATCTCTACATAGTTGGCTAGTAAGCGCCTCTTAGAACGATTTCAGCCTTTCTTGATGGGGAGTCGAAGCCGCGGAAGTAGAATTGGAATCATCGAGATCCATGGTCGCTCGACCTGTGAAGCTCACACTTGAGTCAGGCTTTGCTTTCTTTGCAGCTTTTGCTGGAGATGAACCAGACTAGCATCTGACTGGGAGACCAGAGTATGGGTGCCATTAACTAGAGGGAGCGTTGCGGCTGGCAGCGACACATTCGATGATTGCATACGATAAAAAACCCTAGAACACCAAAGTTCAGAAAGAAGCAATGCAATCATAGAGTTTTGCCATTAAAAAAAGTTATGATGGAAAAAAGATTTTGTAGAAAGAGAGGAATACTAATCATAGATATAGGGTAAACTTTTGTAAGCATATAAATAGGCACTGTACAAAACACACCAAACATAATAGTCACCAATAATAAGAGTTGATAATTCCCGTGAAGTAAATCGATTTGATTGAACCATATAAACGTTGTGTCTTGTCTCTCGATTACTGGTTGAAGTTAAATATCCAACCAGAGCTAGAAATCTTATCACAACAAGCTCAAAAGAGAAAAATGACTCCCTGAAGATGTTGTTTTGTTGCATGTTGATTGGATGAATAGAATTGTGTAACTATCCGAGCGAAAATAGCAGTTGAGCTATTAATAAGACAATTAAAACATTTTGCAAAGTCAGTGAAAAATAAACACAATGAGAAACATAAGAAGAAGAAGAAGAAGAATATAATATTCACCACTCTGCAAATTCTGGACAAGCTTTATTACTAGTACTAGTACTAGATAAAAGTAAGAAGGGATGAACAAAACTCCAGCTGCTGATCCTCTCCTCCTCCTCCTCTGTCAGTATTTCATTTCCCGCAATGTATCAAGCTTCCTGCTCCCAGGAAGAGCCCAAATATTGCTGCACTTGACACTGTTGTTTGCCCTATGTACCTTATTTTCAGTAGCCCTGGAACCTGCACATTAGAATATGTTCACTGCTACTGCCATCCTTCATCCTGACTTTATTATTATTATTCATCATTCCATAACAGTATGAACTAACAAGTCAATTACTACTGTAAAACAACATAGCAGCAGGCCCACTGCATATCAAGTAGGTTTCAAAAGTTCATCACTTTTTTTTTCATTTGGCAAGTTATAAAGCCAAGAGCAGCAATTTATTACCTTATGCCTAATCGCCTCATAAGTTCCATATACGGCACCTGCAAAACACAAGTTCCATAACAAGTCAATTCCACACACACCTATTGGCTTCAATTTCATGACAAAAGACTCACTATCAAAACAAGTTGATAATCATATCATGCTGTAAGTAAGCATTGTCACCCAGTATTACACCTCAGTACCCAATCAAACTAAAGCATCCGTATTCCTCAATAACATTCTCTTCCACTACATCCTAATCCGTCCTTTCAGCAAACACAACATTCAGATGCCAATACCTACTTCTTATTGCACTAGAGACCTAATATTACATGGACCTACCTAGAACAATAAGCACAAACAAGCCGAGCTCAGTAAACAAGCTAAAGGCCTATGATGTAAAATCCACCAAGCTCAGGGAAAAAAAAACCCTAATTCTTTCATCTCTAAGGTGTTGAATGGACGAAAACAGCAGAGATCTCGACTTACCTACAGCGCCACCAACACCACCGCCGATGGAAACACCGGCAACCACACGCGTCAAGCAACTATCTCTTGCCATTCCGTGAGAGAGGAAATAGTCTGCTCTTTTATCTGTCGTGCTTCTTCAATCTCCCGCAACCAATGCTCTTTTGGGTCCCGATCAATTCAACTTCCAACACCTCTTTAGGGCAACTGAGTTTAGCTCCTTCAAGAAAAAAAACCGCATTGGGCCGAACAATTAGACTGGTCTGTTATCTGTTGGGCCTATAAATGAAGTCCCATCTGTGATTTTAATTTATTAATTACTTTTTTTGCTGTTTTGGATTAGGTCTCCGTAATTGATAATTCGCATCGATATAAAGAAGAAGCCGAGCGAGGCAGCGAGCTTCAACCGGTCACCTGATTACGGTCAAACGGAGAGCTGAAGATTGTCCATGGAATTCACCGGTGCGGCTTCCGATAGCACCTAGAAACAGGACTTTAAGTTTAATTAGGAACTTCCGGATCAATGTGTCCTTCATCGCAGCATTCTGCTCCTTCGGCGACAATGGATCCTTTCCCCGGTCACAAGCTCTGTGGTTATCTCTGTGCTGTTCTATCAGCTCCCTCGCCGCTGGGGTCTCCTTCGCTTTCTTTCCTCTCTCCATGCCGTGCCTTCTCCGACGGGAACAGCGTCGGTTTCGTGACTGAGCAAGGTAACGTTTTTCTGTCAACAGTCGCGGATTCTAGACTTGATCCACTGGGAGCTACGGCGGCGGCTGCTGAGACGTCAGGAATTAGCTACGGGAAGAGGAGTGGGAGTTCGAGGAAGAAGAAGAGCAGCGGAAAATTCGGGGGATGTTTGAGTCGGAGTGAGTCCAGGACGAGGAGAAAGGTAGTGAGAGGGATCGGTATGGTCAATGGGAGTTTGAGCGTTGTTCATCAGATTCATGCGCTGGTTACGCACCAGTGTGTGAAGGTAGATGCTCGAGTTCTGCAGGTTCAAGTTCGGGGGAGTGGCGGCGAGGTGAGAGTTGTGGTGCTGGTGGACGTGTATCTGCCGATTGCGTTGTGGTCCGGCTGGCAGTTCCCCAAATCTGGGCCGGTTGCCGGTTCTGTGTTCCGGCACTTGAGGTATTGCTCGAGATTATTTCAAATTCTGCTTCGATAATCCCAGTTGAGTGGTAAAATGGATTAAGCTAGTTACTTAATGTATCATGATATCTATTTCTATCAGTTTCAAACAATGTAACAATCATTAAGTTTCCCAAATTGGCTTTCAGTCGACCTTAGTGACACATTTCAGTCTGCAGCTGTGATTGGACGAAGAGAAGTCTGATGCTTGCTAATCGAGGAGCAGACCTTGTGGATAATTGTATTTGGAATGTCTCTTCTTGCCATGTTCTTGACTGCAAGGTACACTGCGAGGTGGCTGATTCTTCCAAAAAGAAGCATCTGGGACTACATGAAATCTTTACGAGCTTGCCTAGTTTGTCAAGCAGGGAAAACTATGGTTCTTTGAGAATGGAACCAGCAGATAATTATCATGGTTCGGGTATTTGGGATGTTCCAGAAGATGTTTTGATAAATATTTTATCTGCTCTTAGCCCATCGGATCTTGTTAGAGTTGCTGCTACTTGTCGTTGCTTGAGATTATTGGTTGTATGTGTCATGCCCTATATGAAACTTAAATTATATCCTCATCAACGTGCTGCTGTTGAATGGATGTTAGAGAGGGAGCTGAATGACCGATTTCTCCCACATCCTTTGTTCATGAAATTCTCAACTGAAGACAGGTTTACGTTTTATCTGAACACAGTCTCTGGTGAGATAGTTTTAGGGGAGGCTCCCTCTGTAAGAGATTTCCGTGGGGGAATGTTCTGTGATGAACCTGGCTTGGGAAAGACGATTACTGCTCTTTCACTTATTCTTAAGACAAAAGGGAAATTGGCTGACCCACCCAATGGAGTGCAAGTAATGTGGTGTACACATCATGGTGATCAGAGATGTGGCTACTATGAGCTTAATGGTGGTCACTTCTCCCCTGTGAGTACACCACCAGGGAAAAGGAAAGCAAGCCAGAGTGCTCGGAGGGGTCAATTATTGCTGGATGAGTCCACTCCTATTAATAATGTATGTCATGCATCACTTAAACGAAGAAGATTATTCGATTCTGCTGAACAAGTTAAAGGATCTAGTGAGCCTCTTGTCTGTAAGGGAAAGCAATCAACAGGAGCTCCAATGTCAGGGATCCTTGGTCAACCTTATAGATGCACAAGAAGCACGACTTCTGCTAAGAAAACTCTCTTATTTGCTTATGATGAAGCATTAGGTGTTTGTTCCAAAAGAAAGGTAGACAATTCCAACAAGAGAAAGCGTGGAAGTAATTCCTCGTCTGTGATCATGTCTAATGAGACTTGGGTTCAATGTGATTCCTGCAGAAAGTGGAGGAAGCTTTCAGCTGCCATGAATAATGTAGGTGCTGCATGGTTTTGTAGTATGAACTCTGACACAACACATCAAAGTTGTAAAGATCCCGAGGAGTCGTGGGACAAATCTGAGTCTGTCACAGACATGCTTGGGTTTCATAGCAAAGGAACTCCTGGGGCGAATGAGCAAAACATTTCATTTTTCATTAGCATTCTCAAGCAGTACTGTTCAGCAATGAACTCAAAAACAAAGAAAGCATTAACGTGGCTGGCTAAACTTCCTCTGGATAGACTCTCTTTAATGGAAACTGATGGATTGGTTAGTCCAGTTCTAGAATCTGGTTCAGTATCGGGTGGTGGTGATGCTCTTGCGTTCCACAAAATCTTTCAGGAGTTTGGTTTTGTAAAAAGGATTGTGAAGAATGTTACTAGGTGGTATTATCCTACTAATCTTGACAGCTTGATATTTGATTTGGATGCTCTCAGACTTGCTCTTTGTGCACCACTTGATTCTGTGAGGTTATACATGTCAAGAGCAAGTCTAATTGTTGTACCAGCAAATCTCGTAGATCACTGGAAAAATCAAATACAAGAACATGTCAAACCTGGGCAGTTGCGGCTCTGCGTCTGGACAGATAACAAAAGGCCTCCTGCCCACATCCTGGCGTGGGATTATGATGTTGTTATTACGACCTTTAGTCGTTTAAGTGCAGAATGGGGCCCAAATAAACGAAGTCCTCTGATGCAGGTACATTGGCTGAGGATCATGTTAGATGAGGGACACACTCTTGGATCTAGCCTGAACTTAACAAGCAAACTTCAGATGGCTATTTCGCTTACGGCATCAAGTCGCTGGTTGCTAACAGGAACCCCAACGCCCAACACGCCTAATAGTCAGCTCTCCCATCTCCAGCCAATGCTTAAGTTCCTACACGAGGAAGTTTACGGACAGAATCAGAAGTCCTGGGAAGCTGGAATCCTTAGACCATTTGAGGCAAAGCAGGAAGAAGGTCGCCTGCGTTTATTAAAATTGCTACACAGGTGCTTGATCAGTGCTAGGAAGAAAGACTTGAGAATCATCCCACCTTGCATTAAGAAAGTAACATTCCTCGACTTTAATGAGGAACATGCTAGAAGTTATAATGAATTGGTAGTTACTGTGCGGCGAAATATCCTGATGGCTGACTGGAATGATCCATCACACGTCGAGAGTTTACTTAATCCAAGGCAGTGGAAGTCTCGAACTGCTAGTGTTAGAAATGTCAGGTTGTCTTGTTGTGTGGCTGGACATATTAAAGTGAGTGAGGTTGGTGAAGATATTCAGGAAACAATGGATGTTTTAGTTGGAGAAGGTCTTGATCCCATCTCGGAGGAGTATGCTTTGGTGAAATATTATCTTCAGTATGGTGGCAACTGTCTCAGGTAACTTTTTTCACTCAGCAAAGGAAATGTGTTCTCATCTTTGGATCCATGATACATTCTTATCAAAAGTCTCAGATATACTATTCTGACATCTTGTCATTGGGGACATTGTTTCTAATAGATGCAAAGAATGGTGTCGGCTACCTGTCATCACACCATGTAGGCATCTTCTGTGCCTTGATTGTGTAGCTTTGGATAGTGAAAGTTGTACCTCTCCAGGATGTACTCATACATACGAGATGCAAACTCCATTAACCCGTCCAGAAAATCCAAACCCAAAATGGCCAGTCCCTAAAGATCTGATCGAGTTGCAGCCGTCATATAAACAGGTAGGTGTTCACTGTTGAGACAGTAGTGTGTATGGCTGGAAAATGCATTGTTGTGTAACAAATAGCCTTTTGTTTAAATGCAGGATGACTGGAATCCAGATTGGCAATCCACATCAAGTAGTAAAGTTGCTTACCTAGTGGCAAGGTTGAAAGCTCTGCAAGAGGATAATAAAGACAGTTGGCATCCTATTTATAAGAATAATGGCAGTGGGAACGTAGAAGGTGAGCCTCAGTTAGTAAGTGGACTAGTGCAACAGGGAGGCTGCAATTCTGCAGCATACAGGGTTGTCAAAGAAAAAGTGATTATATTTTCTCAGTTTCTAGAACATATACATGTCATTGAACAGCAGGTACTTCCGTTACTGCCTGCTGTTTGCATAACATCGTTATCTCTCTGATTCATCAGCAACAGGCGGGTATTGGTTCTGACCTCTATTATTTTGGAATGTGTATAGTTGACATTGGCAGGCATCAAGTTTGCTGGACTTTACAGTCCAATGCATTCGATTAACAAGGTATTCCAACAGTGGCCAACTGTTTACTTGATCTGCACCGGTGTTTGCTAATAAGTTGGAATGGATTGGTACAGGTGAAATCACTGGCAACATTCCAGAATGACGTGGAGTGTGTGGCTCTATTAATGGATGGAAGTGCTGCATTAGGCCTTGACTTGAGCTTTGTGTCGCATGTATTCCTAATGGAACCCATATGGGACAGGAGGTAGGGAGGGGAAGTTTAAATGCTTTATTATTATTCACTAGAGTAATAGCAAGCATCAGCTTATTAAATTTTGAACTTTGAAACAGTATGGAGGAACAAGTAATCAGTCGTGCTCACCGTATGGGTGCCACTCGGCCTATTCATGTTGAAACTTTAGCAATGCGAAGTACAATTGAAGAGCAAATGGTTGAGTTCCTCCAGGTTAGTACTAGTCATTTTGTTTCCTGCTTGGTGATGTCAAGTATCATCGTAGTTCCTATTGCTTCTATACTAGGGTGCTAATAATTTGGAAAAAGGAGGCAGTGAGTTGAAAGAAGAGTACGAGAGACCAGAGCAGGAAGGGACTCGAGCTCATCGCTCACTTCATGATTTTGCGGAGTGCAACTATTTGGCAAGGCTCAGCTTTGTACGCACAGCTTCTGCAGCAAAGCATGAAACAAAGAATCCGCAATTGGCAGATAACAGATTTCATTTGGTTTAATGTTTATTCATCCTCTTCCTAAACATTGGGGGGATTGATTGAGCTGAATCTTTTGTAAATTTGGTCACCTAAATCATCAATTAATAAAAAGGAAATGAAAAGGAAGATGAAAAGTCAATGATAGTGGATTCAGAAGAAGAAAAGCAAACAAGTAATGGTGAGCTTTAGCGTATAAGGAAAGGAAACAAGTAATGGTGGCAAAAAGCTTTGAATGGAAAGCCTGAAGCCAGCCAACCTACTTTATAAAGAAAAGGAAGAATTTACATTCCATGAACCAAAGCACCTTTCCCCAGCTTTGTAAGAAATACAGAGTACACCGTTAGCAGCAATAGTGGTTGTCGTTGGTGTAAAAGAAGAAAAAAAAACACTATAAACTGACTGCTACCTGATGAATCTCAAGGACAAAATTCGCCTAACAGCCTTCTTTCCCGATGATGCTCAACCCAGCAGCAGCACTAGGTTTCTCCTCCATCGGCACATTGTATTGCTCATACACTCTCCCTCTGTTTGCTGCCCACCATTGCTCTGCTTGTTTCTCGCTAAACCGCTTCCGGCTGCACACCCACCAAACATAAACATAAATAACCAAACTTAGTCGCATTTCTTCTCAACAAAATATATATATCATAAAGGCTATGCTTGGCTTGGCTTTACCTGAACCGAACTCGCTTTAGATCTTTGGTGCCTCCTGGCAACAATACTAGGGTGATATAAACACCAGGTTCATCTTGTTCCACCCATTCATCCTTCTGGCACGGTTCTATTTTTGACATTCTGTTCTTACTCCTCCCAGTCGTTTCCCCATTCACCAATTCACACAGATTTGACCTTCTACTTGTCGACGTACCTGATCCTTGCGATATCACAATGCTACTCACACCATTTGAATCCTCTTCTTGCCTCCCTGTCACACAGCTTAATTGTTGCCCATAAGCTTCAGAACAAGTCTCACGTGGACTGATGCTGCTGCTGTTATGGCAACTTATTGGAGTAATGCTTCTTGCTGCTCCAACAGGCAATCTTTCAGCAACATCCTTCAGCTACGCAAGAAAACAGATTATTTCAACAAAATCTTGTCACTATGCAGATGATATCAGTGCAGCAGACCATGCATACAGAAAAATGAACTCAACAGAACATTGCAATTCAACAAATGGCATGCATACAGCAGCATATTATTTAGCTTGATCGCAGACATGAATACGCATACTAGCAAGATCAGATAATTATCTTTTGTGGAACCACCATTCACTTACTTGAGCGGTAAGCGATTTAATCACTTCCTTGGCTGCCTTGCATTTTGCACTTTCCTCCTCTGCCAAAGCAATAGCTTCCTTCAGCTGTCCAGTTACTCTTTGCATTTCATCCTCCTGAACTCGAGTTTTGCGACTCAGCTCCTCAACCTATACATTGTATAATGTTTAGAGCCAAACCCCCCATCATGCTTTCACACAACAATTACAACAGAAACAAAGAGTGCTGCTCTCTACAGAAGAAAAAACATACATACACATATCTTAATATTTCAGTAGGGGATCCTAGTCTTTTTTTTTTTTTTTGACTGAAAGGGGATCCCAGTCAAACATCCAAAATGTTAGTGCGAAGTCTATTACTTCACCTGACATAAAGTCTATTATCTGTAGCAAATGTGTCAAATAACCTCCAGGGCAGGACGAGAACAGTTGCACAAGCCCATCTTTTTTATCAAACACTCAAGACCGTAATTCTACCCACTTTACTATTAGCTAGCTATGAAAAGAAGCATAGCATTAAGACACAAATTAGCAATGTACCTGAGCTCTTAATTTAGCAACTTCTCCACTCAAGCCCTCGTTTATCTTTTTAGCCTCGTCTACACCAACACTTGGTAATGCATGTGTGGCAATCACTGGAGACGGAGTTGTAGCACGTGGCGGACTGGATCGTCTTGATGTTGGTGATGTTGCTCTAGACATAATTCTTGATCCAGGAAGCGAAGCAGAGAAAAATTTCTTGGATGATCCAAACGACTTGGAGTTATGGAAAGGATTGTGTTTAAAACCATTTCCAGTGGGGGAAACTTGGGTGCTAGTAGAACTCAGTTTCTTATTTCTTTTTGTGAATCCACTTTCTACGTCTATATATGACTCTAGAGAAAATTTTCTTCCAAGTTGCATGTGTGGTTTTGAAGCCATAGTTTCACTCCTATCAACAGCTTCATTTCCGCCCTGGCCAACAATTCCTCTACTTTGAGTGGACTGAGATGATGACTCGGTTTCAGTAGCTTTTCGAAGTTTTCCATAACAGTGGTCACAGACACGATAGGTTTTGTTTGGATTCGGTGCCATTGCAGCCTTTAGAGACTTTCTACTACTGCACGAATGGCAAAAGACAAGGCCACAGTTATAGCAGTTATGTCGTTTCCTTTTAAAATTAAATGGCAGACGGCAACCCGAGCACATTGACTGATCGACACCTGATACTGATTTGTGAAGACAAATAGCTGCTGTCAAACTTGTACCGCAGACAATACTCTTGACCTGTTTATCCTTCAAAGCTTCAACCAACGTTGGAGAATTCCTATCATCTGTATCACCATGTCCTAATCGGCCATTTGCACCTTTTCCCCACGTATAAACCTCAGTTTTCGAAGTTAAGACAGCAACATGAAAGGCACCACATGCCAATTCCTCAACAAAATTATTTATAAGCTCCCCCCCTACACGAGTTGGTGCCTTGACGCTAGCTTGAGGACTCCCTAGCTGACCATATACAGGGCTTCCCATCGTGTAAACATGTCCTGTAGTTGTAAGTGCAACAGTCATACTGTGTCCGCAGGCAACTTGACAGAAGTTAGATTCACCAAGAGCAGCAACACAGGTAGGGACTAGTTTTGCTTCCATATTGCCATGACCTAGACGACCTTTATCCCCATCTCCCCAAGTGAATAGCTTCCCTGAACAGCAATTGTTCGTACTGGAAGATCCAACCATTACTTCTACAACTGCAGCAGTGTGCCATACACTACATGCTGCTCGCATTGTTCGGAGGCCCTTAAGGGACTCCACTTCCCGTGGCACAGACATACTTTTACGGTCACCATGTCCTAAAACTCCAAAGGTTCCATCTCCAAAAGTGAACAATTGACCTGCTGAAGTTACAACAGCAGTGTGCCAAGGTCCACATGAAACTGAAGACACGGGTATCCCCTCGAGAGGCCCATTTAACTTTCTTGGAGCCCATTGACTTACTTCAGTTCCATATCCATTGACCTTCAAACTTGATGCACTATTACCCCAAAGGTACAAGTCACCAGAGAGGGATACTGCACAGGAATGATACTCTCCACAAGCAACAAGCTCAATATTGATGTTTTTCAGCCCATCTAAAAGCTTTGGATGCAAGACATTAGAATCTATACCATGTCCGAGTCTACCTCCAAGTTCCTCACCCCAAGTGAAAACTTCTCCTTGTTTTGTTACTAGAGCAGCATGATGCCGACCACAAGCTATAGCTTGAACATCCAATATGACTGCAGAATCCAAGGGTTTTGGCACAAAAGAGTCCATTGCAAGGCCTGAATCACCAACTCTGTGCACTCCTCCACCCAAAATGCCATCCCCAGTTCCTTCTCCCCACATATATACATCACCTAATGCATCACTGTCATCATGACCAGAACCTTGGCTCGATGAACTGACAGCACTTGATAAACTCATTCTAAAAGTATCTACATTCATACCCTTGATACGCCCAACAATTCCATCCGAGCCACCTGATGACAGAGAATGAACTGATCCACTAGAAGATTCTGGTAGAAAGAAAGCCCTGGGAGGCAGAGGATATGACATAACTTCAGATAGCTCCTTCTCTAACCCAACTTTGGAAGGGCTGTCATATGGAATACATAGGCGAAAAGGATCCACTCCATCCTGTATTTCAGGAAGAATGCTCTTATTTAATAGATGCAGTAACTAAGTGAAAGTGATAAATGAAACAGTTCTTTACCAGGAATTTTTGTTTCCAAAACAGTAAAAAAGGAAGCCATACCTTCTGTGAACTGTCAGCACTATCAAAGGCAGAACTCAAAGGAGAACTTCTCTGAGTCTGTCCTTTAGGACTAGTTGCTCCAGACATGATACCATCGCTCCGAGATTCATCTCTCCGCTTCTTGATACGTTGTATTAGTGCTTTCAGACCAGTAATCCATACTTCAGCTTCATCTTTGTCCTTACATATCTGGTGACAAAGGAGTCAAATTAACAGATGAAGTTGGGTTTACATAGACACACCTTTTTATCAATTAGAAAAGCAAATTCCACAACCAAAAAGAAACCAACTTCGAGCAATATATACCTACCAAATCTAGAGACCGGTCATGATATATCAGAGAGAACGACTGGTATTCCTTTTCTGGTCGAGGATATCTCTGAAATATTGGCTACAGCAAGCAAAATGGAGAATTTTCAGCAAAATAATTGAGAATTTGACAATAAATATTCAAAGTGCTAGCACGCCTCGTTCAAAAAGAAAGACTTTGCATGATACAGAAAGGGACACTTGTTAGGACCAAAAATATTCTCTGGACAAGAAAATGCATGCCGCAGCTAATATAGAGACCAGAAAATAGTTACAAGGAAATTTTATTTGCAGCATGCCAACACCATGACTTGATGATTAGTTAAGAGAAAAGGAAAACCATTCACAACCTTATTCTGAATAAGAATGTCATGCAGGGGTCGAGATGTGATTAAAAAACCAAGCATGGTTACGTCGGGGAAAAAAAAGCATGGAGCTCAGTAGAGTTCCAAGACCACAATACACTTGGTAAGATTTAAATAGCATGCACAGTCGCTTCTCCAATGGGACCAATAGCTGAACAATGCCAACATTATACGGGATGGCAAGTGACAAACTGCAAACTAAATTCAACCGAAGTTTTATAACCAACTGTTCAAGCTCAACAATCAGAAAATAAGGGTAACTTGTCCATTTGATAGGTAATCCCAGGATGCCGCATACAAATATACGAAGGATAGACGATGTGGAGAAACTTACTGTACGCTGACCAGGGACAATTCTGGAAACATGGCTAAGTTTAAGGTGCTTCTCCTCTTTATCTGCCAACCATATCAGAGCAGATTCATCCTGATAAAAACAAAAGGAAGAACATTGCTCATAAATCTTGTTACAACTGAAACTAGTGACTACCAAACAACCTCCACACTGTAAGACAGTGCATTCAATAGTTCAGTTATGCAACATTTACATACAAACAGGGAAGCATCGGAGGAACTAATTTTAGGAACATTGCTCATAAATTACCCCAACATAGCACTCCAACAGTCAATTTGGAAAATCATTAAAACTCTTTCCTGTTAAGCATCACAGCAAGAAAGAAAACTTTCATTAATGAAAAAATAAGCACCAATAAAATCCTAGACACAAAGTTCACACTGTCAATCTAATAACCAAACAAACTGTTGATATTATCAAGTTTCTTTTTCATCTAGACTCCATGTTTAAACAATCACAAAGGAAAACTCATGTCACTTGGATCCATCATATATTTCTATATATAGCATGCCATTAGCTCATTGGTAAAGAACCTGTAAATTGCCTGGTTGGTGAGAAACCAGCAAGCACTGACAAAGTTGAGACATGAGTAACAGAAACTCTTATGGTGCGCAAGTGAGTTGTGAGATGTAGAATTGTTGAAACCGAATGTCCAAACATGCTTGACAGAGTTTTCAGGACAAAGCCACGTAATGCATCATCATACTGACTCTGTTAGCAGATCAGATATTTAAACCAACTTCTAATCTTTAAAAAAATACAAATGACTTCCATCTGCAGCCTTTGTTCACATTGATTTTGTTTACATAACACTAGAATATGTCCGTTTCACATCGCCCAGGCATTCCGACCGCCTTAATCATAGCTTAATGCCAAGGCGAGGCGGTAGGCTAGCGCCTAACGCCTAGGCGTGCGCCACACAAAGTACATTATCAACAGTTGCAAATTGTAAACATAGGCGGAGTTAATCTGCTAAACCATCACCTTAAAAGGAGATGTGGTGAATTTCAAAATCAATGCAGCAAAACGCTAATTTGTGAAAAATGAAGCATGCTTACATACAAGAAACAAAATCATGAATAAACAATTCCAATTCCAACTCCTGAAACGGAAAAGTTGAGAGCATGAAGAATCCAAAGTAGAAGTCTTACATTAGCCAGCCTGAAGGGACAAAACTTTGGTTTTCCTCTGCGTCCATACTTGAGAAGTTGAGATCCCTTTTTAAGAGCAGTGATTGCCTGGAGTGAAAATAAACTAAAAATGTAAAAAGACTGAAATGAAACAAAAAAATTATTATGCTGGAATATGAAGACGACTTTGCTGGTTTGAGGAAACCATATCTTGTTTTAATTTCACTACTGATTGACAAAGTTATGAGGATGGATGTTCATCTATTGATCTAATAGATTTTCCAGAAATCTGAGCAAACAGCTACTCCAGAAATGGATGCTATAACATGAATGCAAAACATAATGTGATAGAGTGGAATGAACTCATATTCAGCCTTGGCCGAAGGCGATCATCTTCACCAACTCAATTCACTTACAGTAACAAAAGACGCACCCGTGGCAAACGGACAAATCAGAAACGGATCAAACAAAAAAGAAGGAAATATCAGAAACGCTAACAGTAATCCCGAAGAAAAAGACGGAGAGATAAGAATTTACCAACTCAACGTCTCTCTCCATAGGACCTGCTCTTGACTGCTCAGCAGGTGCAGCGACTCTATCAGTTGGAAACATAATCGAAACCAGCGACAACGGTAGGAACAACTCTCATTGCTTAACGAAACCCTAGCCATTTCACCACCACAAACTCCATACTAGACAACTGAGAGACGAGAAAAAACGCAAAAAAATATTCACTATGCACCGCAACCAAACCCTAAACACCACTCCAACGCTGACTCCCTTACTCCACGAGAAGCTGAGACACAGAGGAACTCCTCCTCGCAGCCGACAAACAGGCAACGAAATCAATACCGATTAAACCGAGCTCAGCTGAATTAGAAATAAACGAGAGCGAAAATGCCTCTTCCACACCAGCGACAAAGTTGCTGCTAAAAAAAATCTGAGAGGTGCGGATTGATTAAGCAAAGTTAGGCTCAGAATCGGGACGCAAAACGACGAGAGCAATGCAGATACAAGGAGGAGGAAAAAAAAGAGAGAAGCGATGCAGCCGAGGAATACGATTCCAGCTGCTAGGATGCAACGTCAAAGCGGCGTAGGCAAAGTTATAGAGAAAGTGAGTGAAAATCCTCGGCCCGGCGAAGCTCCGAAAGCAAGAGTGTAGCAAGAGTGTGCGCGGAGAAAGGAGAGAGTGTAAAGGTAGGTGATAGCTAAGCTAAAGCTGCAAGAACAGTAACGGAGAGAGAAACTGGGAAAAAAGGCAGAAAATTAAGAATTGATGAATATTAGGAGGAAAATAAAAGGCAAATGAGAGTGAAAATGATTGAGAGAGAGCTTTAAATTTGGAGGAGGCAGAAGGCAGAAACAGAAAGAAATGGCAGCACCGCCGTAGCAGCTCGCCTTGAGTCCACGCGTTGACTGCGGAGTGCTGGGTGGGGTCCAATTTACTAGCCTCTGGACAAATTACGTCACGCCACGCAGATTTGGGTATTGTTTTCTGTTTCAGCTTTGGACGGTGCAAAAAAATTGGTTAATTTTAATTATTATATTCCAAATTATATAAGGCTTTGCTCGAAGTTGTCAAACACTCATTTCATTACACACAACACAACAGAGCTCTCTCTTTTCTTTGGAATAATTCATTTTGCTCCCTATTATCAAGTGTGTGTATATATATATATGGTGAACACTCTGGTGCACCCGGTGCATCGAGTGCACCCCGCTTGTGTTTATGCTATCTAGAGTCGTATTTTCATTGAATTGAACTTTTAAATCAATAGATTTAATCTTAATAAGTCTAAATTGAGCTTAGTTGAAATTTTTAGTCATCATAGTATAAGATTATACCTAATGTTCTTTAGGTTTCCTTCTATAACGGTATTTTTCCCCAATATGATAGATCATCAGGTCTACCAAATTAGTTTTTCGTTCAAATCGCTCTATGTATCTTTTAACGACATGTAGATACTTATCCTCGGAAAAACAAGATTTTAAAAACATATTTATCTATCAAAACGCAAGCGGGTGCACTCGGTGAACCGGGTGCACCGGAGTGTTTTCCATATATATATATAATATATATCTTCATGTAAATTTTATTTATAGTACTTTATTTTATAATACTTTCAGACTGATACATGATTTAGTTTGGGTTGTTTGGCTTTGCTTTGGAGGAGTTTGGAGCAAATAGCCTAACAGGCCTAATTACCAATTTTCCCAAAAAGAGAGAGTATCTATCTTCTGAATTGTGGCCCACCGAACAAACACTAATCCAGGACGGTCACCTGGCCACCGCACAAGCTTAACTAATACGCTACGATCTGTGCCATTTTGCTTCTGGGTTCAGCTTGGGATCAAGGAAGTGAGTTTCTTGATCCATCAAACAAGGGTATTATAGGTATTTTTGAAAAAGGTGGCCAGCACCTTCAACTGTCGCCGGACTTCTGCCGCCGCCGCCGGACCTCCGCTGGACCTCCGCCGCCGTCGCCGCCCAGCCGCCGGACCTCCGCCTCCGCCGTCGATCTCCGCCGCCCCGCTGCCCAGCCACCGCCGCTACCCCTAGTTAGATAATTTATATATTAAAAAAAGTGTTGTGATGTGATTCGAAATCATGACCTCTCAATTTAAATATTAAACTCCTACCACTATGCTACTAAGCACTTAGTGATATTATATAATAATAAAATTATCTTATTAAATAGATGCACATAGTTTGTAAAAAAATGTGCACACGAGTACGAAATATGTGTACACTAGTATATAAAATAGGTGTGCACGTGTACGCGTTCACATGTACACACATTACATTATTAAGTAGTGTGCACATGATTTATACAAAATATGTACACACGAGTACGAGTATGTGTACTAGTAAAAAATAAGTGTGCACGTGTACGAATAGGTGTACACATTTATAGATGTGTACAAGATAAGTGTACGTGTGTAAAAAATGTAAGTACATAAATGTGTACGTGTATAAAACGTGTACACATGATGTATACAAAATATGTGTACACTAGTGTAAAAAATAAGTGTGCACGTGTACAAATAGGTGTACACGTGTATAAAATGTGTGTATACGTATACAAACAAAATGTAAGATATAGTGTACATGTGTACAAAGAGTGTGTGCACGTGTACACCGTGTGTACATATCTACAAGATAAGTGTACACATATACAAAAATGTAAGTACATAAACGTGTGCGTGTATAAAACGTGTACAAAACATGTATAGAAACATGTACACATGTGTACGAAAAATCTTTGCAAATGAGTACACAGTTTATGTACAAAAGTGTGTACACATTAAAAACGAGTACGAAGCGTCACCGAAAAAAAATTTCAGAAAAATAGGCCCGACGACGGTGGTCTGGTGGCCGAAAATTTTTTCGAAATCGGAGCTCCGATCGTCCAAAAAATTCATCGGAGAAGTCGCCGGAGCTCCGGTCCCGGGCTCGTCACCAGAGTTATGGTCGCCGGAGCTCCAGTCACCGGCTATTTTCACTTGAATTAAAAAAACTAAAATTAAATTAAATTAAATTAAATAGGGAAATGACCCTTTTACCCTTTTAATTTAAACCATTAGATCTGGAAAAATAAATCAATGGTTGAGATTGTTCCTTGACACTATCAAAGAAGCTAAATTTGTTTGATGGTAAGCTGGACTCCTTTGCTTCTAACCTCTTTTTACCTATCAGGCCCTTTTGAATGTTCAATGTTGCATGTGTACATTTAATTTTAGAATTACTTAGGCCAAATACACAAATCTGGTCGAACTTTTTACGTTTATGTCAATTCTGTCCACTTTATATTTTAGTGACACGAAAGGATGCGGAGTTTAGGGTTGTTGTCCGGTGAATTAAAAGTTACAGTTAAGGGTTGGGTAATTTCTAAATCAACGTGGCAATCCATGTCATAAATAGCGACACGCACTAATGCCACGTCGTTAAAATTTCGTTGAGACAGCTAAAGGACTTGCGATTTAACGGACGGAACGCTACAAACTGGCGGATTTGGGTTTTCCGATAGAAGTGGCTAGAATTGACATAAACTGAAAAGGTTTGGCCATATTTGTGTATTTGGCCAATTTCTTAATACAAATATATGTGTTATTTCATAATTATACTATGTGTCATGGCCTAGGTCCAAGGGCCCTAAAGCTGGTGACACGTCCGTCTAGAATCTCTCGTCCGCTTTCACCTCTACTTAACATGACATAACAAGTGTTGACCTCTCTACTTATGTCACCTTAGAGACTGGACATGCGTCCTATCACCTATGAGATCAGTCTGACTTGCAGATTGGCCTCTGACACTAATAGCCCGCCTATGGCTAAACCTCCATCATATTGTCCAGATTACACCAAAAGAAAAAGCACCACTCATAGGTCGACACGTAGAAGTATGGCTCGTGCCACAATGGCTCTATAAATACAAGGATAACCACTCAAAATAAGACACACATACCTAGACCAATCACCTGATACTACACACTCACGTGATGTACGCTTGGTCATCCGCCCTTCGGGAACACCCCCAATACTTCTCTATTACCTGCTCATATACACCTTACCCACCCTAACACTCTCATATACTCTTCCTAACTATTCTTCTTTGTTTGCCTTGTGATGAACGCTGCAGAGCAGGGTATCAAATAACTACTAAGCTAAAAGCTAAGTAGATCGTATTCCACGGGTCTTCTAATAATCGTCTACTCAAATGTAAAGGCAGATTACTCAGGTTTAACACGTTGTGCGTGGTGTGAGTTCCACGACTTCTATTCTAGAAATGCAGGCAATTTAAAAACTAAATTGAAAGACAGATTGAAAGATTGCTTGACTTAACAAAGACGACAGACAAGCTTAGACTTCGAATCCCCCTTAGTTCACCAGAGCATTGGCAATCAACAGATCAGCGGATTTCAATTCTCGTTTAATCAATTCTAAGACACCACCATTAGTCCTTACCCTTAGTTTAAGACTGGCGAACATTCGCTCTATCCGATCTAGCTACCAAGATTAATTAGCCGCTCGAGTACGATCGCTTCTTGCGACGACTAAACTAACTGGTGGAATTACTAACGATTTATGAGGTACTCTTGCAGTGGATCAACCCTAACTGTTCTTACGAAAGGCACACTCCAATGAATAGGTTATTTGTTGATTTGATGTTTTAAAGTGAGGCGATCGTTCGCTTCTATCCTCAGCTTAACAAGAATCTAATCTAGGTGATCAAGCCAGATAAGAAACATAAACAACGAAGAACAAATCAAACATGAAAAAGAAACTGATTGAACATTGAATCTAATCACCGCCGATCCGTGACCGCTTTAAAGCCCTGGGACACTAAGGGTTCATCTAGTCTAAGCTCTACGAGTTTAGCTACTCATGTTCATAACAGCAGAATCAAAGATAGAAACAAAATCATCATGAAAAGGAAGAACATACAGAAACTGCAAAACCTAATTAAGACGACTCTGGCAAAGCTTCGCTCTCCGGTAATCTTCACTCCTAGCTCTGAGTCTCCGAGATGAAAAGATGGCGTCACGATCTCTTCCTGGCTCTTCGAACTCTAAACTCTGAAAGTTCTATTATGAAAAGTGTGTCTTATTTTGAGCCGCCGGTTAAGTATTCATACTTAACCCTATCAGCGCCGGATTAGGTCTGGATTTTTCGGTGAAAACTTCAGGAGTTTTCGCCGAAAACTTCTTCAAAAAATGCTGGCTTCCGTCGACTAATCTCCTGTGAGTTTTCCACATAGAGTTTTCGGCGAGAACTTTGACTTCTCGCCGAAAACTTCTTCTTGAAAGCTCTGACGATTTCTTTCTTGAGATTTCGCCGAAAACTTCAGGTCTTTTCGCCGAAAACTTCTGTGTAAAACGGGGCAGGCTTTGTGTTGACTTGATTGACTCCTTGGATTGATTCCGGTGCGATTCCTCGAGGTTCCGATGCCTTAGACACGTCCCTGGTTACATTATTTGACGGCAAAAATTTGTGCTATCATGAAAACACTAGAAAACCATCAAATAGACCCGAAATGGGCCAAAGTAACACAAATGGCACGAGATAGAGCAGTTGAGTGAATATTCGCTATTCTGTCCTAAAAACCATGTCTTAAGACAAGAAATGTTGCTTAAATGAGGCTGATAATCACGTCAAATCGAGTGCATCACCTTGCAAGGAACCGTCCTCACGGGCTTCAAGACGCTTAGCTTCCCTATCTGGCACACTAATTGATCTGCCCAGATTGCATGGTGAATAAATAAATGATTCAACTAGAGGTTTGAAGGGAGTGAGTGAGCTCCTTCAGCAAAAACACAGTTGGGGTCATTCACACAAACCAACAACTCAAGCACTGCTTTAGAAAAGCCCACCAAGCAGATGGTATCCTTCGGGATACTCACTGACCCACACCCGCGTGACACGGTGGAAGTCAGTGGCTGGAACGTGGTGGTTGATGTCTTACAGGCAGACAGTCGGGCGTTGAGGAAGTGACCAGCAACTCCAGTCTACATGATCATCGCCCGCACGAACGTTTGACCCTACACTTCCATGAACCAAACCACTAATTTAATAGTATTTGAGTATTGATTTAATAGTATTTGGTTGGTTTTGATTTGTATTTTAACCATGACACCTGATTCTCAGCCTAACTAATGGGTTCGACCATGGTGGTTCGGGATGGGTGTTACAATAGTAGCTAGAGAACTACCCTTTGTTGATCACATAAACTGTTCTAGGATTAATAACTGGTTAGACGTAAGATTGAATCCCATTGCTTAGTGTGTTGAGTGGTAAAGTGTTGGATAGCTCCTTGTGGTTTAGTTCGGCGCATATGTGAGGTGTTGTTTCACTCAGTTTCATTAGAAACTTATCACCCTTTCTTCCCCTTATTCAGATAATCACGACTAGTTGGTGAAATGCGTTTTTAGCAGTTTGTGCAAGTTGAAGTGGTTGTTGAAGTCATGAGGTAGACCATTGGCGGTTTAGGCCATGGATTGACTTTCTCTTCTGTTTAGTTGACTATGTTCACTACAACAATACCATCATATAGGGGGGAAATTGAAAATAGAGGGGGGGATATCCCCCTTATTTAATTTGGTCGGGGACCATGCCCCTCCCCCCTATTTTTAGTCTAGCCACCCACTAAAGCATCTCTGACAAGAATAAAATTGTATGGGGCGGAGGCCTCTGACAAATTCTGGCAGGGGGCGAAATGGTTGAGTGCGTGGCCCCCAACTAATTTCCAACCAGTTTGGTTTAGAAGCCAATTAGACCCAATGATAGTCAGGGGCAACGCCCCCGACAATATTTTGTCAGGGGCGCTACCCCTGACTAAATTAGATAAGTCAATTAAAGCAATACCTTTCTTCCATATATGTGACTAATACAGCTTGATTAATATGTCAGGGTCGACCAAAAACTCAAGATCAACTAAAGGAAACTCAAACATGAATAGTCCCTCATAAATCTTAGAGATTTGAACACTCACCTACCCACATAATCGATTTTCCATATAAACAAACACACGAAGAAGAAGAACCACTCTAATGAATTAAATAACTAGCACTTATTTCATCTTTAGTAACCTTTTATTGAATATAGATCGGAATCTGCAAAATACCATCAACGAGGACCCTTACATATTACTTAATGAACCTGAGGTCATTGGTCGGGTCTGTAACAATCGTAACCCAAGATCGAGGAGTTGCGAAGGAAGATATGGTAGGTGAAGATCCACAGAGGTCTGGAAAAAACACTAACACAATATCCTAAGCGCCTAGGACGTTGAACTCCAATGAAACATCAACAAGAAATTTTAGAGGAAAATACAATTTATTTTAGAAACACAAGTTATTACGTGGATTTGTGTGTCAATTTTTCTTCTTCATCGGGAACGTTTCGCACAAAAGGCTTCCACCCATCAACTTCATTTCTTCACTTTGGCCTGCATCAACATGGTGGGTCTTAGAACCCATCCAACCATTGAGCTAAATTTTGACACTTTCCACTAATTTTAACACTTTTCTTTCCCTCTAAGTTTCATATCATAGAAAAAAGGTTAGAATAACAAGAGTGGGATAATTGGTGAGTGTTATGAGTTGTTTGAAGTATCGAGAGTGACTATATATATTAATGGAAAACATTGTATAAAATTGATATGATGCCTCACTGAATTATTTAAATGAGATGTGAACCACTAAAACAATGACATAATTGATAGGCAAAAACAAATTTGTAGCCAAACCTTTTCCGAGAATGTCAAACATAGCCAAAACTATTCGTGTCACATTTTTTAGACCAAACTTTTATTTTTACGACAAATGTAGCTAATATTCGTTAAATTTTTAACACCGTTAGTGACAGTGCAAACGAAGCTGACCGGTCAACAAGATGCCACGTTAGATGCGATGTCATTATTTAAATTTAAAAATTAATTAATTAATGTAGAATAAAATTAAAATTTAAAAATGTAAAAAAAACTTTCTCTCATCGACTTGCCCTCACATTCTGCCGCCGTCGCTCCCGAACCCACCCACCACCACAACCCCAACCCCACCCACCACCATCCAGTCCGACGAGACCACCACCTTCTGATCAATCTCCGGCGCCTCTGTCAGCGCCAACGCTTCCTCCACTCCTTCCACCGTCCTCACCGAATCTTCCACCTCAACCTTCAGCTCCGGACTGGATCAGGCCACCACTTTCGAGAGCTCAAAATCTTTTGCCTCCATCCCTCTCCAGCCCGTCCCGAGAAGCCAGCCTCTTCAATTCTCCGCTAGCCTCGTTCCCGGTTCCGGTCTGATCGAGAGCGGGTTCCTCTCCGGTCCAATCGAGCGCGGGTTCTGCTCCGGTCGATCGGCCGGTATCTACTCCGGCCTGATTGATGATAACGAAGTTCCGAAACAGAGTACTACCTTCCCACTGCAGAGAAGCTTTTCCCACGGAAGTTTCAGAGAAGATGCGTGGGCAACAAAGATTCCAACGCCGGCGTCTTCCACAAGCCGCTACCCAGATCTAGTTTCCAGATCCAGCTAGAAACGAAGATGCGTGGGCAAAGAAATTAGATTGAAGGAAAATAGATTGAAGGAAAATAGAAGCAACTGATGAATGGACAAAGTAATTCGGTTGAAGGGGCAAAGATATGGAGGGGATATTGGTGGTGGTGTGGCGGCGGAATTGCAGGGAAGAAAGGGTTAACAGGAGGGAGAAGAAAGGTTTAGGGAAAGATATTTTTTTGAATAATTTTTAATTAGAAAAAATAATTATGTGGCAAAACTTGGACACATAAGCTTACACATCATTATAAGGGTTAAATTTTCGTTAACTTGGACGAAAAAGTTAACGGAAAATAAAATATTGCCATTTTTGGGGTTATGAATAATTTTGGCTATGTTTGACATTCTCGGGAAAGGTTTGGCTACAAATTTGTTTTTGGCATAATTGATATAACATGAAATAAGTAACTATACTAGTGGATAATTATATAACTTTGGTGATTTGATGCTTCACTCAATCACTTATAATTCAAATGAGACATGAACCATCATAAAAATAAATTAATAATTGAAACGAAACAAAAAAAATTACCTCCAAACCAAATTTTGTCGAAATATTCGTATTAAATTAAGATCTATAAAAAAAATTAAAGTGAAAAATCTTAATTAAATTAGTGATAAGTTATATAAAATACATAACACAAAATACTTTGCATTTTTCCTCCTTATGAGAGGTCTCCCTAGGTTTTAGGTTTCCCTACGTCGTTAGGGTTTTTCTTGATTCCGACGCCGCGCCGCCTTTAAAGATCGGTCTCTTGCTCCTCTTGTCGTGCTGGGATCGATTGCTGTTATCACGATGACCACCATGGATGAACGCTTGGGTGCGCTGCAACTGACTGAAGATGAGGATGAGGGTCTGGAGTTCGAGCCAGCTGAGATTGGCACCGTCTTGAACGCCTATGAGCTATGTGCAGTGGGTACGCTCATAACCACAAAACTATATAATTTTAACGTCATGAAGAGTAGGATGGCGTCAGTATGGCAGCCTGGCAGGGGGCTGACGGTGGAGGACCTCGGAAACCGTCTGGTGTTGTTTCGATTTTATCATAAAATCGACTTCCGCTGGGTGCTTGACAATGGACCATGGACGTTCGACGATTATTTGGTGGTCCTACACGAGCTGAAAGGAGGAGAGGACCCAACTAGGGTTCCGCTGCACAAAACCCCGTTCTGGGTGCAAGTTCACGAGCTTGAGCCAGGCCTGTTCTCGGAAAACGTCGGCAAGGCACTTGGAAACTTTGTCGGAGAATTTCTTGGGTATGATGACAAGATTTACTCTAAACTCGTGGAGCCTTTCATGCGAATTCGGGTGATGCTTGACGTTACAAAACCTCTAAAGAGGGAGAAGAAAGTCAGAATGCCTGGAGCCCCATGGAGTGTCTGTAAGTTTAAATACGAGCGACTTCCCACATTCTGCTATATATGTGGTAGGATTGGTCACATCGATCGTCTCTGTGAGGTTCGATTCATGAACCCGGATGTGGAACCTCCTCGTGCATGGGATAAAGATCTACGTGCGCCACCGAGAAAGCAAAACAAACTGGGCGGGGAGAGGTGGTTGGTTGAAGGGTCGGCTGAAGAGGTAGAAGCGAGAGGCAGTAGGCAACCCTTGGAGTACTCCAAACCAGTTGTTCCACCTAACCTACGCGTCCTGCAAGGAAACTATGCAGCTCATGTGGGGAAAGAGGAGATTGACAAAACCACGCCGGAGGACATGGAGAAAGCTGAGACAGTTGGCATACAAATTGACGACGAGAAGAAGAGACGTCGCACGGAGCCGGAGGATGGAGGCAACGAAAGAAACAGCGACGCTAATATGGAGAGCCCAAGTAAGCTGAAGAAAGGTATCCAGGATAAGCCTTCAAACCTGGCAAGGGCAGACTTGTTTGGCAAGCTCTGCCAAGACCGATGTTAATTATGAGCTGGAACTGCCGGGGACTCGGACCAACCCCGAGCAGTGCGTGTCTTAGGTGAGCTTGTTAGAGATCATCGGCCAAGTGTTTTATTGCTTTTTGAAACTTTGGTTAATAGAAGTAGAATGGAAGAGATACGTTGTAGTTTGAAGTTTGATGGGTGCTTCTCTGTAGCGGCGGAAGGCCGTAGTGGTGGTGTCAGTGTCCTTTGGAAGCAAGAAATAAATGCTAGCTTAATTTCCTACTCCCGAACTTATATAAACCTCCTGATAAATGATGACAGTAGTAGTGCTTTCCAACTTACAACTTTCTATGGGTTTCCGGAATGACAAAGACGTCGAGACTCTTGGGAAGTCTTAAAATCGATTGCAGCAAACGCCAAAGAGGATTGGCTGTGTATGGGAGATTTCAACGATATGCTTAGTACTGAAGATAAGAAGGGCCGATGTGATCACCCAAACTGGCTTCTTGCGGGCTTTAGAGGAGCTGTTTCCGATAGCGGCTTGATCGATATTCCGCTCCAAGGATACCCGTTCACGTGGTGGAGAAGTAGAGGTACACCTGATGTTGTGGAAGAAAAACTTGACAGAGCTATGGCTTCAGTAACCTGGCACGAGCAGTATCCAATGGCCACTCTCACGAACCTGGTAGCACCATTGTCCGATCACAGTCCAATTTTACTTAATACGGATAGTGGGAGCGAAGAGAGTAGACATCGGGCGTTCAGATTCGAAAACTCATGGCTTCAGGAGCCGGGATCCCAACAGGTAGTGGAGGAATGTTGGCGTGACCTTGGAAACCTCGATGTGGTGGAGAAGTTACGAAGATGCAGTGAGGTACTGAAGTTATGGGGCAGGAGGTTTCATACAAGATTTAAGAGAGAAATAAAAAAAGGAAAGGAGGAGCTGATGAGATTACGAGAGGATGAGGCACAAAATATGCAGCATGATTACGAGGCTTGTCGGGGAAAGGTACTCGATCTCTTGGACAATGAAAATACGTACTGGAGCCAAAGAGCGAAAAACTCATGGATGCGAGATGGTGACCGAAATACGCGATTTTTTCATAGTACGGCCACGACCCGTAAGAAGAGAAAAGAAATTAAATCACTCAGAGACAACAATGGTGCAATAGTAGAGGGCAACGTGGAGTTGGGGAACTTAGCAATCAGCTACTTTCGATCCCTTTTTTCGGCGGGACAATGCTATACACAACCTGTTACGAATGTGCTAGAGGAAAAGGTCACGCCAAATGACTTAAATTTTCTGAATCGAAGGTTCACAGCTGATGAAGTTAAGCAAGCGGTGTTTAGTATGGGACGGGAAAAGGCGCCGGGACCGGACGGGTTCAACCCAATGTTCTATCAACATTTCTGGTCGTTGATCGGAGATGAGGTGACTAATGTGTGCATTAAGTGGCTGGAAACGGGAAGGCTGCCGGAAGAAATAAACAGCACTAGCATCGTGCTTATTCCGAAGATTGATAATCCAGGTACAATGAAAGATTTTCGACCAATTTCTCTCTGTAACGTACTCTATCGTGTTTGTGCGAAGGTCATTGCAAACAGATTAAGAAGCATAGTGCCGCACTTGGTGGAGGTGGAGCAGTCGGCATTTATTAAAGGAAGATCGATCATGGACAACGTGATGATTGCATTTGAAGCCCTACATAGTATGAAAAGAAGACCGAATGTCAAAACGGGCGATGTGGCTGTTAAAATGGACATCTCTAAAGCGTACGATAGGGTAGAGTGGAGCTACCTGGAGGGGGTTCTGAAGAAGCTTGGGTTTGATAACAGATGGATCCAACTCATGATGACGTGCGTGAAGTCGGTGGAATATTCTGTTAATATTAATGGTGTGAGTACGGAGACATTTACGGCGCAGAGGGGATTAAGGCAGGGCTGCCCCTTATCGCCTTTTCTGTTCATTCTCTGTGTGGAGGGCCTCTCAGCTCTGATCCGTACGGAAATCAAAGAAGGAAGACTACATGGGTGTAGGATCTGTACAGGTGCGCCGGTTATCTCACATCTCCTTTTTGCAGATGATAGTTTGTTTTTCTGCCAGGCAACGATCCGGGAGGCTCGGATGCTTCGACGAGTGTTCGATGTGTATGCGGCCGCGTCGGGTCAACTTATTAATTTCGACAAGTCAGGCATCCTCCTCACAAAGAGCACAGACCCGATGCTGAAAGAAGGGATTCAGTCGATCTTGGGAATCTCTAATGCTCTAGACACGGGACGGTACCTAGGAGTGCCGGGTTTGGTGGGCGCAAATAAAAGGAAGTCTTTTGCCTTCATCAGAGAACGGCTTTGGAAACGATTAAAAGGTTGGAGAGGTAGGCGAATTTCAAAAGGAGGAAGAGAGGTTTTAATTAAGGTAGTGGCACAAGCGATTCCAATTTACTGTATGAACGTGTTTATGATCCCACCGACGCTAGCCATGGAACTAGAGAGGATGATAAACTCCTTCTGGTGGGGTATGAAGAGAAATGGAAACAGAGGTATGAACTGGATGAAATGGGACCGACTCTGCATCAGGAAGGAGAAGGGAGGGATGGGGTTCCGAAACCTTAGAGGTTTTGGCTTTGCTAGCTAAGCAGGGATGGAATTTACTTACCAACCCGCACACCCTAGTTGCAAGAATCTACAAAGCAAAATACTATCTGAGAGGGAATTATTTGTCGGTGGTACTACGTGCCAACCCGAGCTTGGTTTGGAAGGGTGTTCTGCAAGCAAAGGATATTATACTACAGGGGTATCGGTGGAGGATTGGCAATGGGAGAGAGATTGGAGTATGGTCCGACCCATGGATTAACAACGACGAGGGTAGGTTTATAACCTCACCTTCGACGGAGGTAGTTCGTGATATCAAAGTTCACGACCTCTTTATACCGGGAGTGCCACAATGGGATATTGAGTTATTGGAGGAGCTATTTGAGCAGAGGGAAGTGGACGAGATCTTGAAACTGCCGCTGCATGACCTTGATGAAGAGGATAAGATGATTTGGCATTTTAGTAAAAATGGAGCCTATGCTGTCAGCTCTGGGTATAGGCTTTGGCTGGAGAAGATTAGCAACCTCCATATGCACCAGGTAGAAGGCCCGTGGGAAGTTATTTGGAACATCAACGCTCCCCCAAGAATGAAGCTAATGGCGTGGCGAATGGCGAGGAACGTAGTCCCACTAAGGGATACGCTTATACGGCGGCACATTGAGGTTCCTGAGGAGTGTGGAATCTGTAAGGGACCGAGAGAGTCGGGGTGGCACCTATTTTTAGACTGCCCGTTTGCTAAGCTTTGCTGGAGAGAGGTCGGGCTTGATCGAGCAGTGACATCAAGTACGTTGAACCGTAATACTATTCAGGAATGGGTGGCTGGATTTATGGAGTCCCACTCAGAGAATGAGAATGGTTTAATGGCGGCAACCTTATGGAGTATCTGGAGGGAGAGGAATGCGAGAGTGTGGAGAGGAGAAGAGAAGCCTGCCTTTGTCGTGGCTCGCCTGGCGAGAGAGGGTCTGACTGATTGGAGGACTGCAAACAAGCCACAAAGTGGTACCGCGGGAAGAACCCAAGCCGATTACTGTAAGTTATGGCATCCGCCGGAAGTAGGCTTTATTAAATGCAATGTGGACTGTGCCAGGTTTGAAGAAACGAATCTGCGGGGGGCTGGTATGATTGCTCGAGATCATGAAGGAGCCGTAATCGAATTCAGAATGTCGGTAACCCCAGGATGCCCAAATGTGAAAACATGTGAAGCTCTTGCATTACTTGAGGCGATCCGATGGATGAATGACAGGCAGCTGCATGGGGTGATCTTTGAAACAGACTCCCAAGTTACTTACCATGCAATGAACGACACAGAGATCGACGACTCAGAGTTTGGAGTTACTATTAGAAGATGTAAGGAGTCGATTAGAGGTTTGAGTAGAGTAGCTTTTGTAAGACGAGATAGGAATGAGATTGCCCACATATTGGCTAGGCAATCACGTTCCTTCGCCTCACCCTACATGGGGACGGCCCCTCTTTACTGTTTTGCGCATGCGTTACCCAGTACGTGTGCACTTCAGCATGATTGATTAATGAAGTGATGACTGTTACCCTAAAAAAAAAAATAGTGATAAGTTACATGGGTTGGTTACTTAAATGATCACTGAACTTTGGCCAAATAACCCAAAAGTCACTGAATTAAAAAAAATGTTGCCGACATTACCAAACTTTGACTCATTATCCAGAAGGTCACTGTTAGGTACGAACATCTATTATTCCGTTCATCCGCCTATGTGGACTTGCCAACTCCACTGCCACGTCATTTAAGTATGTCACATCATTCATAAGATGCCCAATCATTTGACCAGAGTACCCAAACCGGTCCCTTCTCCTTCCTCCTCCATGGAACTCACCCACAAATCCATGAACCCATAAATTAGATCTAACAAAAAAAGCCATATCTCTCATCCTCCTCGTCCTCCTCCCACCTTCTGCCTCCTTCTCCTTCCTCCTTCGCGCTGTAATTCCCCCAAAACTCATTTCCTAATTTCCATTCTAACACTACAAAAAAAGAGCGTTTTGGCGTCGGTTGAAACGAAAGTGTTTCGCGTCGGTCGTGACTGGTCGACCGACGCTAAAACGCGAACCCTAATACGCTGAAAGCCGCCGCCTCTCTTCTTCTTTCTTCCCCATCTTCTTCTTCTTCCTCTCTTCTTCTTTCTTCCCCATCTTCTTACTAACCCTAATGCAGCCGCCGCCTCTCTTCTTCTTTCTTCCCCATCTTCTTCTTCTTCCTCTCTTCTTCTTTCTTCCCCATCTTCTTACTAACCCTAATGCAGCCGCCGCCTCTCTTCTTCTTTCTTCCCCATCTTCTTCTTCTTCCTCTCTTCTTCTTCTTCTTGTAGATTTGGGACAACAACCTCTTCCCTTCTGCATCTCCTTCACTCTTCGCCGCAAAGCAGCTCCTGGGGACATAAACAACCAGCTCACAGCCGCAAAGCAGCTCCTTCGCTCTCTTCTCCCAGTCTCCAGCCAAGGTAATCATCTTCACCTCCATCTCCATTTCTCATCGAATTAGGGTTTAACGTTTGAATCGATTTGGATGGATCTATTGAACTTTTGGATCTCCCAAATCTACAGGTGATTAGGGTGATGCAGAGCTTCAAATCGAAGGAGTACATCCGTGAGACTTTCGTCAAGCAGTACGTCCGTCGCCGCCTCCTCTTCCTCGTCAAGCATCCGCCGTGACATCGCGTCCTAACGTCGAAGGGAGGCTGCGGCGAAGCTGCAACTGCTTTTTTTTGGGATTTTCAATGAATTTAGCGTCGGTTGGTTGTGCCTTAGCGTCGGTCGGCCAAAAACTGACGCTAAAATATAACGTCACCGTTTCTAACGTCGGCTATGCCGACCGACGCTATTTTTTATGGCGTCGGTCAGTTGCCGACGCTAAAACGCGCGGACGACCGACGCTAAATAGGTTTTTTTTTGTAGTGTAATGGAAATCATGGAAACCCAATCCACTCTCTTTACTCCTCCAACTCCGAACAACGTCGCCGCCTCCGCCGGATACTGAACAACGCCAGATTCTTCGTTCATCTAGCCGTGGAATTGACAGGCTATTTAACACTTCACATTGAGGGTAATCGCCTCCACCATCTCCGATGCACCAAATCTGGCATGCCTCTCGCCATCCGACCATCTCAATCGGGGCTTCGACGGCCTCTTTCTCCTATGTCGGCCAAATCTCAGTCGGGTCAGCCGAATTTTCAGACCAACTATAGCCATACCCAATAGCCACGCCCTCCTTCGAATTCCCCCTTTGTAATTTTACTCAGATCGATTGGTGTAACCTCAACAACCATCTGCATCATCATCGATGAATCTCCACTCTTGAACACTCCAGATCCGACGAATACCCCGTTGCAACCCAGCTTCATCATCATCGCCGCATCGACCGAGTCGCCACTCCTCCGGCGGTGAATTGGAAAACCTTCTTCTTAGAGGGTTATTTGAACCTTCCTTCAGCTTGGTCGACCTCGTCGCAGCTCCAAAAGCTTAGAAGAAGCTTTCCACTACTGCGAAATTGAAGGCAGTAACCAAGACGAAATCAGCCAGATATGCTTTTGAGGGGGGAGAGAGGAGGATGAGGGATCTAATTTTTCGTTCAGATCT
Source organism: Linum lewisii (assembly GCA_034768395.1). Classification (NCBI taxonomy): domain Eukaryota; kingdom Viridiplantae; phylum Streptophyta; class Magnoliopsida; order Malpighiales; family Linaceae; genus Linum; species Linum lewisii. The sequence goes on from CM068303.1 coordinate 40,229,927, forward strand.
TATTGGGTTGGGGTTAATGGGTTTGGGTGTTCTGATCGAATGACTTGGCATGTTGGGGAGAATTTAATCTGACGTGACATAATTAAATGATGTGACGGTTCAGTTGGCAAGTCCACATAAATGGATGGACGGAATAATGGATGTCCGTAGCTAATAGTGACCTTCTGGATAATGAGTCAAAGTCTGGTAATGTCGGCAACAATTTTTTTTTTTAAATTCAGTGACTTCCATGTTATTTGGCCAAAGTTCAGTGACCAATTAAGTAACCAACCCTAAGTTAGATATTATGGAACAAGCCAAATTTTGCATGTCTTATAGTTGGAGTAGTTTTAGTTTTTGAGGTGGCTAAATCGCTATAATTAGATAGCACTTGCATTATGCATAGAGGGTTGGAGGGAGCCTTACCTCAACTAAGTTAAAATGCATATAAAAAATCTCTTCAACTTACCTTGTAAAAGCTAAAAGTGATAAGCTAAACATGCAAAATAGGTGGGTTGGTTACTTAAATAGTCACCAAACTATAGGCCAAATAACTCGGATATCACCAAACTTTAAAAATGCTCTCCCACATAACTGAACTTTGTGCTGATTATCCTAGTGATCACTACCCTCTACGAACATCCATTTTTTTCGTCCATCCACCTACATAGAGCTGCCAACTAAGCTGTCATGTCATTTAAAATCCACATTGGACAAACCTACTACAACCCAAACCCAAACCCAAACCCAACCCAACCCATACCCAACCCATACCCATACCCATACCCATACCCATTCCATCCTACCCATACTACCCATCTTAATAATACTCAACCCATTACCCAATCCTCCTTCCCTACCTCCTCTACATCTCCCCACAGCTTCAACCTTCTACTTCCATGGCTGCCAGCTCAATCCTTCCACTAAACCCCACCTCCCCCAGAACCCTAATTCCCACTCACCCTTCTTCTCATCGTCTCTCTCCATCCCTCCATCATAATCACAACAACATAGGCTGCCAAAATACAGAGGATGTCAAAATAAGAATCTATACAAGGAAAGGGAACAAAGCCCCAATCAACCAACAAAAACAGAGGTTGTCAAAATACACCAGCAAAGGGAAAAACAGCAGCACCAAAAATAGAGGATGAAACCATTGACTAATAACACAGAGTCGAGAAATAGGAAGAACTGTTGACGAATCCGCCATCAAGACCGACAGGATCGAGGTCAATAAGGAGACCAAGGAGATGCTTGCCGCTCTTGGTACGACTGATATCGGAGGGATCTACGAGGTCGATCCAGTTGCTGTCTCTGTTCTTGCTCTTGGGTTTGGCAGAGGTGCTGGCCATCAAGGTACTGAAAGGCTTCTCGTTATAGTTAGTTTGTGGGAAGAACTGAAAGGCTTCTCCTTATAGTTAATTTGTGGGGAGAATGTCATCCAGATCTACTTGGAAGAAAAAAAATGCAGAGATGTGGAGAAATATTATTGGAAAAGTGATTGAACCAGAATAATATTCGAATCTGAAAAGGAGAAGGAGGAAGGAGGAAGGAGGAAGGATGAGGGAGGAAGGAGGGTGGTGGAGGAGGAAGGATAATTAGCCCAAAGTTTAGTTATGTGGGAGATAATTTTTAAAGTTTGGTAATATCCGGGTTATTTGGTCCATAGTTCGGTGACTATTTAGATAACCAACCCAAAATAGGTTGTTAACCATACAAAAATACCATACTTTGCCAAGTTGCTATATGGGTACTTGAGTGGTGCACTCCACAAAATTAATTGTTGCATGGAATAAAGTAGGTAACATTTTCATTTAATTGTTGTTCTGTTGTCCTCTTTTTGACTAATTTTGAATAAATTTCGTTTACTCGATTAGTTTTTTTATTGGCCCAAACCCTTTTGGGTCGGATCCAGAGAACCAAAACCGCCTCTAGATCAGATCAAACTCGCCAGACGCCGAGGTCCACTAAGGACTAGGTCTTAGCCACATGGACTCATGGAGGCCCTAGCTTTCATGCAGAGGTCAAGGCCACAACCGACTCTACTCACCAATCAGAAAGTGCCACATGGCACCCGCATGTCTCACCACAAGGCTATAACTAGCACTGGACCCCATTGTAGAAGGGGACACACAACACAATAGACCTCCACCATACTCACTCCTTTAGTCGTACGCCCTATATCATACGCTCAAGGAACCCACAAAATGTCATCAGGCACCCCTCGATACTTCTTCTCACATAACCTTCCATACGAGCTCACCCTTACTGAATCACCCTCTTACTACTTGTTTGTCTGACTAACTACGAGGTACCCCCGACGTAAGGAGTCAGCCGACCTATCTCAACAATCTTCCACTCGAACCATTTCATTAGACCAACCCAAAGTCTCTGGGACGGAACAATTTTGAAAGAATTAAAAGTATATTGGAATATTTTAAATTGTAGTTCACATTTGATTGTTTAGTTTCCATTTCTAATTTTTATTAGACTTTAAAAATTGCATTTGAATTTTCAAATTTAATTTTACATATCAAACAATCGCTTAAACAAATTCATAATTGAAATAAACGAGAAAAAATTACCTAAAATATCCAAATTTTATAGGAATGTTCGTATTGAGCTATGGGAAAAGATCCGGATCCAACCATTTTTGGTTGGACCACTTCCAATTATTTGACAGGAGGGGCAAAATTGGTATTTAAAAAAATAAACTAACCCTAGTTGCTTCCCTCCTTCCCTCCTATCTCCTTCCCAAAAACATGCCGCCGCCGCCTCCATCTCCCTCCCCTCTTATCCCTCCCAAACAACAAGCAAAAAGTACCACGACGACAAATTCTTCACCGCCTCCACATCCACCAAGAGTACCACATCTCCTCAACCTCCTCGTAGCAGAGTCCAAAGTGATTCTCGTCTCCGTCAACTACCGCCTCGCCCCAGAGAATCCAACTCTGACTCCTTACGACGACGCATTCGTCGTACTGAGGTGGATCGTCTCCGCGAAGCGAGGAATCGGAGCGGTGGCTGAAGGACTCACTACAAAAAAAGGGGTTTAGCGTCGGTCAGACGCGCGTTATGGCGTCGGTCATCGACCGACGCTAAATATAATAACGTCGGTCGACAAAACCGACGCCAGATGGGTGACGTTAAACGTTAGCGTCGGTTTTTGGTCGACCGACGCTAAGACACGGACCGACCGACGCTAAAGCCAACTGGAAATCACAAGAAAAAAGTAGCTGCAGCAGCAGCTACTTCTTCTTCTCTTCTTCTTCTTCTTCTCTCTCTTCTTTCTCTTCTCTTCTTCTCTCTCTTCTTCTTCTTCTTCTTTCTCTTCTTTCTTCTTCTCTTCTTCTTTCTTCTTCTCTTTCTTCTTCTCTTCTCTCTTCTTTCTTCTTCTCTCTTCTTTCTCTTCTTCTTTCTCTTCTTTCTTTCTTCTTCTTTCTTCTTCTTCTTCTTCTCCTTTTTCTTCTCTTCTTCCTCTTCTTTCTTCTTCTTCTCTTCTTCTTCTTCTTCTTCTCTCTCTTCTTCTTCTCTTTTCTTCTTCTTTCTCTTCTGATCCTTCTTCTTCTTCTTCTTCTTTTATTCTTCTTCTTTCTTCTTTTTCTTCTTCTTCTTCTCCTCTGTTGCTTCTTCTTCTCCTCTGCTACTTCTTCTTCTCATCTGGACACAAAAAAAGAAGAAAGAGTTAGGGTAGAGACAAAAAAAGAGTTAGGAAGAAGAAGAAGAAGAAGAAGAAGAGAGGGGAAAAAAGAGGTTTGGTGGCGGCTGGAAGAAGAAGATAGGGAAAAAGAGAGAATGGAGGCGGCTGCATAGGGTTTCAGCGTATTTAGGGTTAGTATTTAGCGTCGGTCGACCAAACGACCGACGCCAAAACGCGAGATTCTATTTAGCGTCGGTCGACCGGTCGACCGAAGCTAAATACTTTCGTTTCAACCGACGCCAAAACGCTGTTTTTTTGTAGTGACTACACCGATTTTGAACAGGTGTATTTGGCAAGGGACAGCTGCAGGGCGAATACGTCGCACCATTTCGCGATGAAGAAGCTGAAGGAGGAGAAGGAGTCGGAATTCATGTTCAATTAGGAACGAACTCGCTGCGAATTTGTATTGTGGATTGATATTGAATCAAGCTTTCTTATTAGGGTTTAGGTGAAAATTGGTAACTGTGGTGCTAAAATCCAGAAAGAGATGAGATCAGAAGGACCAAAGCAATGGTTATTCATGTTACTGGGTTCAAGAAATTCCAAGGGGTTTCCCAGAATCCTATAGAGACTATAATAAATAAGCTCAAGGATTACGTCGAGAAGAAAGGATTACCTGATGAACCCCTGGTGCCAAGTCAAAGCCTTCAAGACACGAGTCACGGCGTTCATAAGAGATTGGAGTCGAGCCAAGCATGAGGAGCTGGACCAGAGGTTCACCAGAGAAGGATGCACGGTGCTGACCCTTGATGGCCAACAAAAATCCAACATGGAGGACAAAAGCCCTAAGAGCACTGCCCCGGCCCCGGCGGCTGCGGACAGCCCACCCCTGTACCGGACAACCCTGCTCAGCACTCATAATCTGGCGGACAAGTTGATGCCAGAAGCTTCAGGAGGCCTAAAGACTGAGGGAAAACCTCTCTTGTCCGAGGAAATATCAACCAGGAAGGCCGGATGCCCCGACATCACTGAAACCCTAGCACCGGGTCCGGAGCGACTGATGCCGAAGACTGATCACCCGGACACACGGAACCCGCAGAAATTACAAGAATGCCACCGCGTGTTTTACGGCTGTTTCCCCTGCCCGCGTCCGGATTCCTGCCCGCGCCCGGAGTGTTTTCCAATCCCACCCGGACAAGGAAAGCCGGTTTTGCCCTAATCCGCCCGGATTAGGGTTTTGCTGAATTTTACCCGGTTTAGGAGTTTTACCTTCGAACAACTTAGTTTATTTTAATAGTTTCTTCGGCCTATCTTTTAGGATTATTTTAATTTTTCCTTTTTTAGAGTTGGAACTGGCCTTGGCCACCCTTTGTGCTATAAATAGAGGCCTCGGCCATGATTGTAAGACAGTTTTACCCATTAATGAAAATTTCAGAACTTTGTTCTTTTTCCTACAAGTCTTTGCTCGTTGTTGCTTAGCTTAAGGTTTTGGTTTATCATCAAAGGCAATCATCCTTTGTTTGTGGCACCAACTCAACCGAATACTTGGGGTTCCTAGGTCGTTACTTAGTGGATTTCAAGGTTCTCCGCGGTTTCAAAGGTTAGGTTCTCGTGGGGCTGATAATATAGTTTTGGGTGTTGAGTCGATCCCTTCCTAGAGGAGGCGGTTCGCATCATTACCTGCCGTTGTCACTCTAGGGAGTTGCACGATTCTCGAGACTGCCAGAATACTTGCCGGAAGGAGACCAAGGTTGAAGAAGAGTGTCTGATTTGTCAAATACTCAAGTTCAGTGACTGATTTGTCAAATATTCAAGTTCAGTGACTGATTTGTCATGTATTCAAAGTTTAGTGACTGATTTGTCATGTATTCAAAGTTTAGTGATTGATTTGTCATGTATTCAAAGTTTAGTGACTGATTTACTCATAGTTTATAGTTATCTTGATAATGTTAACTAGTTAACTCAGTTGATTAACTAGTTAACAATTTGATAACTAGTTAACTCGGTTCCTTAACTAATTAACAAAAATAACTAGTTATCTAGTAAAAAATTTGTAAACTAGTTAACAACTTAATAACTGTTATCAAGTAAAAATGTTAACTAGTTATCAAGTTAAAATCTGTTAACAAGTTATCAAACAAAAAACGTTGTTAACTAGTTATCAGATAAACACCATGTTAACTAGTTATCAGATAAAAACTAGTGTTAACTAGTTAACTAATTTTGATAACTAGTTATCAACTAAACTTTTTGTTAACTAGTTATCTAAATCATGATGTTAACTAGTTATCAAACAAAAAACGATGTTAACTAGTTATCAGGTAACTTGTTGCGGTTTAGTTAACTTCGGATAACCTGTTATCATGATTGGTTAACTAGTTAACTAGATTGGTTAACTAGTTATCAGCTTAAAAAATGTTAACTAGTTATCTTAGTCACGATGTTAACTAGTTAACACGATTGATTAACTAGTTATCATCTTAAAAAAATGTTAACTAATTATCTTAGTCATCATGTTAACTAGTCAACTAATTATGTTAATTTGATAACTAGTTAACAAATGTTGATAAAAAGTTATCACCTAAAGTTGTTAACAAGTTATCAAACAAAAAACGTTGTTAACTAGTTAACTCATTATGCTAATTCATTAACTAGTTAACATCAGAATAACCTGTTAACTAATTTTTTTTTGATGAATAATTACTGATTTTATTTATCATCAAAAAAGCTTTGAAGGGCAATACAAGAGAGATCTCACAACCACAAGGACAAAACTACCAACAATACTAAAAACCCTAAGGAAAATAAGATGAGATTTCGGATCCTAAACTCCCTCTCATACAAGAGATGATTTGTTCACCTACATCCACATGAAACTTCCTTGAACAATGAAGGGACTAATAGCTCAAACTTCGAAGGGCTAAAGACTCATCTCGATGCCCTGAGAAGTACAAAGTAAGATCCAACTTTAAGTCATTGCTCATCACATCCGAGGACTTCATACTAGTACCATAAACTCTCTTGCACCTTTCCCTCCATATTGAGCTCAAGATAGCACACCAACTTATTCTTCTAACCTTGTTCTCAACAGAATCCACATTCCAATTAACCAGGACATACTCAATTTGATCATTCCAGGTGCTAAACTGAATGGAAGGAAACAACCTGCTGGTGCATCTTCTGAAATAGCTACATTCAGCAAACAAATGGTCCATTGACTCAGAAGCAACACTGCATAGTGGACAAGTATTTACCACTGCATTATTCTACCTAACAACCTTGTCCAAGGTACTGATTCTATCTCTTAATATCAACTAGGTCAGTAAACTGTTCTTCATAATCCTGTATCCTTTCCATAAGTACCTTGACCATGCTTCATCTCCTCTCCTAGGCCTTATATTTTCCCAGACTTTACTAACCTTAAATTTCTGCATATACCTTCCATTCCACAAATGCTCACCCTCATCATCCACTGAGATGAATGGAACAATCATCTCCCTTAGCTTCAAAATATTTCTCCAATGCCATGAACCTGTGGCTGTTGTCAGGGTCCAAATATCACCATTTTTCAACCTGTACTTCATGATCCATGCTACCCAAAGAGAGCCTCCACGAGTAATCAGATTCCATAAATGTCTCACAATATTAGCTTCATTCCAGCTGCTCAAGTCCTTAAGTCCAAGGCCTTCTTCACTAAGAGGGAAAGCCATGTGGTACCAAGAGATTTTGATCCTCTGCCATTCTTTTTTACCCCATAGAAAGCTAGCACAAATAGTCTCATTCTCCTTCAGAATAGCTTTTGGAAGCATGAACATCGACAGCCAATACTGCAGTATTCCATAAACGACTAATTTTATGAGCTCCAATCTACCAGCATAGTTGAGAAATTTAGCCTTCCAGTCCTTCACCCTACCAGTAATTTTGTCCACAAGCCCTCTACAATCTGCCTTAGACAACTTACCAGCAGATATAGGGATACCAAGGTACCTCATAGGCAGCTGACCCTCTCTGAATCCTGCTACTGCAACAATCTGCCTTGCAACATTTCTATCTACTCCAGCCACATACATGTCACTTTTATCTGGATTAAATTGCAGACCAGAAATGAGGTGGAAATGATCCATGATTTCCCTTACTTGAGAAACTCCTTCTACACTTGCCTTGGTGAATATTAGGAGATCATCAGCGAAGCACAAATGAGTGAGCTTAATGCTTTTACATTGCGGATGATACTGAAACAGACTTTTAGCAGCAGCTTCAGCAAACAAATAATCCAGACCCTGCATAGCTATGACAAACAAGTAGGGCGAAATGGGATCACCCTGCCTAAGCCCCCTCTTTGCTGGAAAATATCCAAACAACGAACCATTCAAATTCACAGAGAATCTGGTAGAGGTAAAACACTTCATAATCCATCTGATGTATCTACCTGGGAAACCCATAGCAGCTAACATATCTCCAACATAGGCCCATTCCACTGAATCGAAAGCTTTCATTAGGTCAATCTTTAAGGCACACCTAGGAGAAATGTTCTTCTGATTGTACCTTGAAAGCAGCTCATGAGCAAGGATAACATTATCACTAATCATTCTCCCTTTTATGAATGCTGATTGGGAATAACCAACAAGAGAGGGAATAACAGCACACATCCTATTAGCCAAGACCTTAGAGAGAGCTTTATAAATTGTGTTGCAACAGGAAATGGGCCTATAATCTCTCATACTTGTAGCATTAGGCTTCTTAGGAATCAATGTAATGATCGTAGAGTTAACAGAGGGATGGAGCTCACCTGAACTGAAGAAGTCACTCATGGCATCCAAAACATCCTCACCTACCTCATTCCAACATTGCTTATAGAAAGCTACAGGAGGTCCTGGAGCCTTTTCTGTGGCCATCTCAAAGAGTCCAGCCTTCATTTCTCTTCTTGATACATCCTGCTCCAGTATTTCAATCTGATCAAAATCAAGTTTTTTAGTGACAAGGGCTTGTATCGAGGAACTTTGAACATGCTTCGATGTTCCCAGCAGATTAACATAGAAATCTACTGCAATATTGGCCATATCCTTCACATTATCATACATTATCCCATCCTCTCCTTGAAGCTGACGAATGGTGTTTCTTGCATTTCTGGAAGCCACATATCTAGCAAAAAACCTTGTGTTACTATCACCATGTTTAATCCATAGGGTCCTTGCTTTCAATCTGAGGATACTTTCTTCAGCTGACAAGAGAGTAGCCAGCTCAGTCCCCATTTCCTTCATATTTCTAATAGCAGGCTGAGTAGGGTTATTAAAAACTACTTTCTTCAGGTTCTCCACTTCACACTTTTTAATCCTTAACTCTCTGCTGGATATCAGAAAAATGTTCATTATTAAGGGCTCTCAATCCAGCTTTCAACTTTCGAAGCTTCTCATACAGAACAAAGAAAGGTTTACCAGTTACCCTCCTTCTCCATACATTCTGCAGAATACCCTGGAAGGCAGAATGCTCCATCCAACATGAGTAGAACTTGAACGGCTTAGGGTATGATATTTCACTCAGGCCAGCATGTAAGAGAAGAGCACAATGATCAGAATCAGTAGCAGGACATACCCTAACTCTACTCTTTATACTCTACAGCCAATCAGCATTAACCAAGACACGGTCCAACTTTCTAGCAATGGGAGCAAGATCCTGATTGTTAGTCCTGGTATAAAAAGGGCCTTGAGAGGAGTGCTCAGTGAGATTTGCAGTCCCTACAAACCTTTGGAAATCATCCATACCCGTGAAAGAGGAAGGAGAGTTCGAAGCTTCTGATACATCCAAGATAGCATTAAAGTCCCCAACGACAAACCAAGGGATCCCATAAGGCACTAATGAAAGAATGTCATTATACAGTTGATTCCTCTTAGCACTATCATTCGAGGCATATACAATGGTAGCCATGTATGGAGCAGGCATGTTCACAGAAATATGAATAAACTGAGAAGTTTTATGAAGTATAGTAATAGGAACATCACTCTTCCATAGCAACCAAACTTTTCCTAGATCATTTTCGAAACAAAAATCAGCTAACCACCCCGGGAAGCGAGCAGCAAACAACTCCAATGTCTTATTTCTCCTTATTCTAGGTTCCAGCACAACAACCACATCCACCTTTTCATTTTTGATACACTACAAGAAAAAGCCTTATTTGTCATGGTTTTCTAGTCACGGTTTTTAAAAACCGTGACTAATTTGTCACGGTTTTCAAGGAACCGTGACTAAATTAGTCACGGTTTCAAAGGAACCGTGACTAAATTAGTCACGGTTTGACCAAAACCGTGACCAACCAGTCACGGTTTGACCAAAACCGTGACCAACCAAGTCCTCTTCTTGCAACTCACGCGGATCTCCTTCTCCAAATTTCCATCTTCTCTTTCCCACCTCTCCTTCTCCATTACCCTCCACTGCCCCATCACCGTAGCCTTCACCCTCCACCACCATATCCTCTCAACCCTCCACCACCATATCCTCTCAACCCTCAATCTTCTTCATCTTCAACCCTCAACCACTTCCTCTTCCATCTTCATCTCAAGTTTACAGATTCGAGAGAAATAGGAAGAGGAGGATTGAAATAGGGTCGGCGATCGAAATAGGAAGAGGAAGAGGCGGCTCGGCGATCGAAATAAGAAGAGGAAGAGGCCGGATCTGGTGGCGGCTCGGCGGCTCCTCGTGGTGCTGGTGAAGAGGCCGGATCTAGCGGCGGCTCGGCGGATCGAAATAGGAAGACGGTGATTGGAATTGCAGGCGGCGGCGGCGACGGCGATTGGAATTACAGGCGGCGGCGGAGACGGCGATTGGAATTGCAGGCGGCGATTGATTTTTGTTTATTTATTTTTCTGAATGTAACTTTTGTTAAGGTTACGGCACCGGCGTCGCCATCCAACCGATTCCCACCCGCGGGAGGTCTGGTGCGGCGGAATGGAGGTCGGCGGCTGGGTTACGGCACTGGCTGGATGGTGGCGATGGGAATCGAAGGCGGGCGGGCGGCGGCGACAATTGTAATTTTTTTTAATAGTTAAAATTGTAATTAGGTTATTTTTGACACAATCAATAAATTCAGTGACTGGTTTGCAATTAATTGGATATCTTGTTAACATTCTAAAATCATGGATCATTTTGCATTTCGGAAGAAGTTAGGGGGTGGACCTGTAATTCATGAAATTAACTAATGGGTCACTGAAAATTTCAATAGACAATTTGGTCACTTGATTTGTCACGGTTTTAAAAGAAACCGTGACTAAAATGGACATTTTTAGTCACGATTTCATTAGAAACCGTGACTAAATTTAGTCACGGTTTTAAAGAAACCGTGACAAAGATTAGTCACGGTTTTGGGTAAAACCGTGACTAAACTTTGTCACGATTTTTAAAGAAATCGTGACAAAGGTTTGTCACGGTTTTCCACAAAACCGTGACTAATATCTTTGTCACGGTTTCTTTACAAACCGTGACAAAAATGGGGCATTATAGTCACGGTTTAGGAAACCGTGACAATTTTTTTTAGTCACGGTTAGAACCGTGACTAAAGGGCCAAAAAAATCGTGACTAAATTTGTGTTTTCTTGTAGTGATATAATCTCTCAAGGTATCAACCTTACTACTCTTATTAAAGCCCCTTATATTCCAAATCCAGAAACAGATCATTTTTTATTCTGCTGACGAGTCTTAACTCCACCTCTACCCTTCCCCCTCCCGCGAGTGGAAAAATGAGCTCCATTCTGCAAGAACTCACCAAAAGAAGGCTTCTCAGGTAGCTTAACATACTGGTCAACATTTTCATTCACCTTATCCTCCCCTGAACAAACAGCATCATCCAAAGACACAACACAATCTTCAACCAGCACTTCAAAAGCAGAATTATGTGTTTGGATACCAGCTACAGGGCTCCGAAAATCCCCTACCTCCACCTCACGAGAATTACCAGCAATAGGGCTCTGAGTATCATATACCTCCACTCCAGAAGGAGCTTCAGCAGCTCTCATTTGGTCAGGAGAACCCTCCATTTCTACAGAAGTCTTAGGTTCAGAACCTGACCCCCCTCCAACCTCCAAAACATGAGTGTCTCCAGATTCCTCCACTCCACTTCTATAGAAGCTTTAGCTCGGGAATCCTTTGGCACCTCATCCTTGGTAATAGTAGGTTGGGCAACTGGTACATAGACCTTTTCAGGCTTCCCTAACGATTTAGCATTCTGAAACTTAACTAGTTAGATAACCTGTTAACAAAAAATCTCGTTAAAATTTTGATTATATGATTACTCATTAACTAGTTATCAATAAAAAACATTGTCAACTAGTTATCAGGTTAAAAATCATGTTAACTAGTTATTAGTTAAAAAATTACAATTTACTAGTTAACAGCAAAAAAAAGGTGTTAACTAGTTAACTAATTTAAAAAAATATAGTATCTAGTTAACTAATTTTAAAAAAGGTGTTATCTAGTTATCAATAAAAACATTGTTACCTAATAAAAACCATTGTTAACTAGTTATCAATAAAAAACCATGTTAACTAGTTATCGGGTTAACATCTGGTAACAAGTTATTGAACAAAGAACGATGTTAACTAGTTATTAGGTAAAAATCATGTTAACTTGTTACAGTTAAAAAAACACTGTTAACTAGTTAACAGCAAAAAAATGTGTTAACTAGTATTTTTTTCAAAGGAAAAAAAATTGAAAGAAAAAAAAATTTGAATTTTTTTTTTTCGCTGGAGACGGCGGCCGGTCGCCGGAAGATCTAATGGTAATATTATTTCTTTAATTTAAATATAAAAGATAATATTATTTATTGAATTTAAATATAAAAAATAAATTATGTGGGTAAAGTCCTAAATATCCCTAACAATCTAGACCATTGGATTGGTCAAAAGGTAAAAAAATGATCTAATGGTGGAGAAAAGGTTGGAACACTTCCAACCCTTGGGAAGGGTTGGAGCTTGATCCTTTGCCTTAAGCTATCATGAATAACTATACAAAAATTAAAGTAAAAAACATTAATTTAACTAGTGATAAGTTACATATACTAAAAAGGGAAAATGATGCTTTGCCCCCTCTACTTTGCCAAGTTAACAAGCAGTCTCTTGCACTATGAAATGATCAATTTACCCCCCTACTATAACCAACCTAACAAACAGCCCATTCCATCTTAATTTTCATCCAAAATTCTGTTAAGTGATGACTCACCAATGTGACTCATCCATAATTAAAGACAGTACAATGCCACATCATTGGCTTTTCATCCATATTTGTTAGTGACTCAATTAAATTAAAAATTTAGAAATAAAAGGGAATAAAAACAATACTTTTAAATTTATAAAGCAAAAAAAATATATTTTAATGTATTTTTATTTAAAAGTAATAAATATTTTGTATTTAAAAGTTTAAAGTTATTTTTATGAAAATTATATATTTATTTTAGGAAAAATAATATTAAAATCCAAAAATGAAATAATAAAAAATAATTTTAATGTTTAATTTTTAATTTATAAATTAAATCAAATTCTTTTCTTAATTATAAGATTGGCCAAATATGCATTCTTCATGACCGAAATAGTTTCAATTTTCGAGGATGTTAAATTACTATAAATTTTTACGTTTGCATTTTACATGACAAGTTAAAGTTAACATAACGTTGAAAAGGGAAAATAATTGACCTTTCATCGTATAATAGTTCTTATATAGAATATTCGGCTAGCCATCAAGGAATTTGGCCCTCCTTGATGGAGCAATCTCACCCTTTGATTATCTAATGATTTAAATTAAAGGGGTAAAAGTATCATTTCACAATTTAATTAATTTATTTTTTTAAATTTGAAGTGTTGACTCCGGTCACTGGAAAGTCGCTAGTGACCGGAGCTCTGACGACTTTTTCGGCGACCAGAACTATGATTTTGAATTTTTTTTGGCTACCGGACCACCGTCGTCAGGCCTATTTGTCTGGAATTTTTTTTGGTGACGCTTCGTACTTTTTTTTAATGTGTACACATTTTTGTATATGTGTACGTGCACATTTTTGTAAATAAATTGTGTATTATTTTCACACATTTTTGTACATGTGTACACGTTTATATACACGTTTTGTACACGTTCTATACACATACACGTTTATGTAATTACATTGTTGTACACGCGTACACTTATCTTGTACACATGTACACTTATTTGTCGACTTGTACGCAAGTTCCTTTACATTTTGTGTGTGTGTGTGTGTACATGTGCAGACTCTTTGTACACGTGCACACACTCTTTATACACGTGTACACATATTTATATATGTGCACATACTCATTGTACACATGTACACAAAATGTTACATTTTTATGTACACGTACACATTTTATACATGTGTACACCTATTCGTACACGTGCACACCTATTTTTTACACTAGTGTACACATACTCCATACTCGTGTGCACATATTTTGTACAAACCATGTGCACACTACTTAATAAAATAATGTGTGTACATGTTTACACCTATTCGTACACGTGCATACTATTTTTATACTAGTGTACACATACTTCGTACTCGTGTGCATATTTTTTGTACAAACCATGTGCACACTACATAATAAAATAATTTTATTATTATATAATATCAATAGTGCTCACTAGCATAGTGGTAGAAGTTTTACTTTTAGAGAAAGAGATCATGGTTTTGAATCCCATTAACAACAAAAAAATTAATTATTTTACTGAGATGGTGGCCAGCGATGGCGGAAGGTGGCCGTTGGATGACTTTTTAACATGCCCAAAATATCCTTGTATTTTGAATCGTTGGATTAATGAAATTTAATCAACAACTGAAAATTTTCCTTAATGAAATGAAGGAAAGTAGTTTCTTGATAGCAAGCTGGACCCTTAAGAAAACTGGTTAGAATCAAATCAAACAACAAATCTCATTTGGTTATATGTTTCTATTTTTATATAGTTTGTAAGTTGGTTTGGAGCGTCTCAAATGTGAGGCTTAGGTCGTCAAAATATACTTTACGCCCCACCACCAAAAGCTCGGATTTTAGAAACAGGCAGTATGTGTACCATAGGATTTGAAGTAACTAGTTTTTAAACCAGTAATGATCGATTATTTTACACAAACTTTGGATTTTACTGACTAGTTTGTGAATATAAATCATTCAAAGAGTCAATTTTTTCCTACTTCGATTCGAACCTAGTTGTGATTTATAGAAAACCGTAAACAAAAATTTAGTTTCCCATATTGCTATATGGAAACGACGGAAAAAACTTATATAGAAAAAATTAAAAAATTAATATGTCTAAATCCTTAAAAAAATATTAATTTCGTTGAATGTTAATCGTTAAAATACATCGAAAAAGTGTGCTTGTGAATTAGAGGTGGCTCCTGGCTTTTCAGAATAGTAGAGTTACAACTACTTTGCCCCATTTATCTAATCATTGTGGATTATTGACAAATACAGGCTGCTTTATTGGAGATCCTTCCAAATCCTTCAAAATTTTCAATTTCTGGACGAAACACCCAAATTTTGAGATGATCATTAAAGAATGTTGGAGGAAAGGGAGGGCTGGTAGTTATATGAAGGATTTGTATGCAAAAATCCTGAGAAGAGTTAAGGATGCACTTAAGCAGCTGAATAAAGATTCTTTCTTTGATATCAATAAAAGAGTAAAGTGGCTGAGACAAACATGTTGAAAGCTCAAGAAAAGGCTCTAAGAGCAAATGATAGTGCCTCTTAGAGCTGGAAGTTGAAACTGAAAGGTGGAACACTCTTAAAGATTTGGAGGAATTGTTCTACAGGCAAAAAGCTAGAAATATAGGCATTACTGAAGGAGATGCTAATACTAAATATTTTTATAGTAAGGGGAAAAAGCGTAATGCAAATAAGCATCTTTCTTTTCTTGTGACTGACAGTGGGGTGAAGCTTAGTTCTATTGAAGGTATCTCAAAAGA
Organism: Linum lewisii; assembly: GCA_034768395.1. NCBI lineage: Eukaryota > Viridiplantae > Streptophyta > Magnoliopsida > Malpighiales > Linaceae > Linum > Linum lewisii. The sequence goes on from CM068303.1 coordinate 40,245,495, forward strand.
AGTAGTGGATTTTTATGAGAAGCTTCTAGGGAAAATGATCCAAATGTGAGGGAACTTCCTCAGAATTATTTCGATTCTCTTATCATAAATAGGCTGACAGAGGAGGATAAAGAAGACATGAGCAGGCCTGTTACTGATAAGGAGGTTAAGGATGCTCTTTGGTATGAAAGGAGATAAGAGTCCTAGTTCAGATGGGTTCAATGCTTTCTTTTTTCAACATTCCTGGAATACAGTTGGTGTTCTGGTTACACAGGCAGTGCTGGAGTTCTTTTCCTCCGGTGAGCTCTCTTCTCAAGTTAATTTGACAAGTATTGCTTTGATTCCAAAGATCCCAAATGCTTGCAACATGACGAATTTTAGGCCTATAGCCTGCTGTAATACTATCTACAAGTGTATTACTAAAGTCATAACAAGCAGGTTAAGGAATGTGTTGCCACATATCATTAGTAACAGTCTGACTGCCTTCATCAAAGGAAGGTTAATTGGAGAGAATATTTTGCTGGCTCAAGATCTCATAAGTGCTTACCATGATAAGAAGGTTAGTCCAAGGTGCGTTTTAAAGGTGGATTTGAAGAAATCTTTTGATTCAACTGATTTGGGTGCTCTTCTGAAAATTCTTCGTGCCATATCATTCCCTGAGATAGTGATAAATTGGATTGATGGATGTCTTCAAACTGCTAAAACTGAGTGTGTGCTGATGACACTCGATTTGACGTGATTATCAGCCTCATTTAAGCGACATTTCTTTGCTTAAGACATGGTTTTTAGGGTAGAATAACGAATATTCAATCAATTGCCCTATCTCGTGCCATTTGTGTTACCTTGGCCCTTTTCGGGTCTATTTGATGGTTTTCTAGTGTTTTTGCGTAAGCACAGGTTTTTGCCGTCAAATAAAGTAACCATGGACGTGTCTAAGGCATAGGAACATCGAGGAACTGAACCGGAATCGATCAAAGGAGCCAATCAAAGTCAAACCGAAAATCTGCCATTCACACTTACAGTTTCGGCGAAAATGACCTCACAGTTTCGGCGAAATCAGCAATGCAAATCAGCTGATGCCAAGAGAAGACTGATTTCGGCGAAACCATTAAGCTCTTCGGACCGAAAATGCAAGGCAGAGAAATCATGGCCATTTACACAAGAATTTTCGCCGAAACTATCCCTATGGTTTCGGCGAAAATATCAGCTCAGCCCGGCCCAACTAGGGTTAAGTATTTATACTTAATCCGGCGGCCTAAGGAGGGGAGATGACAATTTACGATCATACAATTGATAATTCGAAGAAACACAACTTTTGGAGATCAGATTTTCTCTGAAGTTCGGGAGCGAAGAGTTGGAGTTCGAAGAGCCGGATAGAGATCGTGACGCCATCCCTTCCATCTCGGAGAACCGGAGCTAGGAGTGCAACTTACCGAAGATCGGAGTCTGTCAGAGTCGTCTGAATTAGGTTTTTCAGATCCTTTTCTGTTCTTCCTTTGAATGATGAACTCTTTCTTTGTTTTTGTTTCTTTTGTAATGATCATGAGTAGCTAAACTCGTTAGAGCTTAGACTAGATGAACCCTAAGTGACCCAGGGCTTTAAAGCGGTCACGGATCGGCGGTGATTAGATTCAAAATTCAATCAGTTCTCTTTCATGTTTGATTCGTTCTTCATTGTTCATGTTTCTTGTCTGGATTGATCACCTAGATTAGATTCTTGTTAAGCTAAGGATAGAAGCGAACGCTCGCCTTACTTTAGAACATCTAATTGAACAATTAACCTTATAATTGGAGTGTGCCTTTCGTAGGAACCGGTTAGGGTTAATCCACTGCAAGAGTAACTCATTAATCACTAGTAATTACACCAATTAATTAAGTCGTTGCGAGAGGCGACCGTACCCGGGCGGCTAGTTAATCTTGGTAGTTAGAACGGATAGAGCGAACGTTCGCCGGTCTTAAACCTAAGGGTAAGGAGTTATGGTGGTGTCTTAGTAATTGATTGAATAAGAATCGAAATCCGCTGATCTGTTGATTGCCAATGCTCTGGGGAACGAAGAGGGATTCAAAGTCTAAGTTCGTCTGTCATTCTTGTTTCCAAACCCTAATTCTCAATCTGCTTTAGCTTACTTTGTTTTAATTTTTCTGCATTCCTTAGAATTAGAAGTCGTGGAACTCACACCACGCACAACGTGTTTTTCCTTGAGTAATTTGTTAGTTCTGAAGTAGCCAATCAATTGAAGGCCCGTGGAATACGATCTATCCTAGCTCTTGAGCTTGATAGTTATTTGATCGAACCAGCTCAGCACAACGACGGTTCCATCATGTGCATAAATGGAGGATCGTTTGGTTACATTACTGCAAGGAGAGGGCTTAGGCCCATCTGCTCTTTGTTGTGGTAATGGAGATTCTCCATTGTTTTAGTTCTAGAGGAACTTCTGCTGGCTATATGCCACTCCACCCTCACTGCGAGAAATTGGGGATCACACATCTGTGTTTCGCAGATGATTTGCTGTTTTTTACAAATGGGACTCCTCATGGTGTGAAGCAAGTTTATCAAACTTTATATACGTTCTATACCATAACTGGGTTGCAGGTTAATCCTTCCAAAACTTCCATTTTTTGCTCTGCAAGTGTTCAGGATTCTAACAAGGATACCATGACTGCTCATACTGGATTTAAGCTTGAGTCTCTTCCAGTCACTTATCTTGGAGTTCCTCTAATTTCTGGGAGATTAAAGGCAGAGACTGCAAGAAGCTTATTGACAAAATTACTGCAAGAGTCAAATGTTTGCGTGCAAAGCTTTTGAGTCATGCTGGGAAACTACAATTGGCAAAGTTAGTTTTACATAGTATGGCTACCTACTGGATGGACATTTTTGTCCTTCTTATGAGTGTCATTAAAGAAATAGAAAGAATCTTTTCTGACTTTGTCTGGGGAGTAGGAGTTACAGGCGGGAAGAGAGCCTGGATAGCCTAGAAGCAGGTCTCAGTTCCTTATGATGAAAGGGGAGTTGATGTTCACTCTTTAAAGCTTTGAAATACGGTTTGTTTAGCTAGGAATATCTGGAATTTCCTTCTGCGGCTCCCTTTGGGTTGCCTGGCTCAAATCTAGTAGACTTAAACATAAGGACTTCTAGACCTACAGATGCTCAGCTACAAATTCCTGGATGTGGAAAGGAATCATGAAATGCAGGGATGTTATTACCCCACACATTACTCAGAATTTTGATGGGGAGTGGTTGTGGGATGGAGAAGAGATGATTCGTTTCTCTATGAAGAGAGTTCTTAATGCAGTCAGAGTAGTGAGGCCAAAGGTTAATTGGGAAAAGTTAGTTTGGCAGTCTCCGACTATTCCTAAGTATTCCTTCATGGCTTGGCAGATTTGTTTGGATCGGCTTCCATTCAATAACAAGCTTATCAAGTGGGGGATAAGTGTTGATGCAACCTGTTTCTTCTGTCAAGCCAGATTGGACACTCGAGACCATACTATTGGAGACTGTGCTTATCCTGGTTGGATTAAGATTTAATTTTTTTACCGATTATAGGAGCAGTATGGACTAGGAAGGAGAAGGGAACTGGTTTGTCTCTAGATTTTGTGGGAACTCTGCTGCTGCAAATAGAAATCGATTAGCATGGAGGATTGTTGTCTGAAATATTTGGAAGGAAAGGTGTAGTAGAGCTTATGGAGAGATTCACATAGGGAAAGATACTCTGCTTCGAAAGATTCAGCTGGAATTGGGAGTAATGTGGAGTAGTTTTAAGAAACTGAGGGATAAAGTTGTTTAGTTTTAAGGAAGTAGTCCATGTTTTTGTTTTGTAGTTGGGGTGTGTTTTGAGTTGTATGTTGTATGTTGGGACTTGCTTCTTGAAACTATTCCTTTTGAGCAATAATATGGACTTAATTATAAAAAAATACATCAAAAATTAAAAACCCAATCATCCATTTTTATTGAACAAATTGGAAGGCATTGTACCTGCTTCTTGTTTTGTCAGATGAATCGAATTCATCATCATCGCCTTTTCTCTTGATGTTATAATTTTTATCGTTGTTGATCTCTATAAGTACATCATCATCATTATAATCTTGCTCATTCCTACTTGATCTTGATGATAATCCCTTCCTCAAAAGATGAGGTTTCAGTTTGTTCGCATCAGATAACTGAACTGGCTTTAGGAAAAACTCCTCTTTTCCTTGTTCCAGACATCTGATCATCAACCCATTGGCGGAGCCAATTCATAATCAGTGGTGTCAAATGACACCCCTCAACTATAATGCTGAGTGAAAAAATTCACTCAGTAATCAGTGGCCGTACCAAAATAGATGCTGCCACCGAACCGAGGCTGAAGATAGATGAGCAACGGGCCAAATCAGACACGGCCCCCAGACTGAGACAGGCACAGACACAGCGCCGAGCCAGACACCGGCCTAGGGCCGAAGCCAGGGCCTATGCCAGGAGCGCTTAGGGCCGAGCCACCAAATTACGTGTGCCTTTCAGAAATCCTTCAGCCACTAGGATTCCTTATCCCATCAAGATGAACCCCCGCTATTCCAAATCCTTTTAGGAGTAGGAAACACGGAAGATACCTACTCCTTGGAGGACACGGACACGGACGCCTCCACATACACTTATTCTGCTTGGACACGGACACGAAAACCCTAATCCTTTCTAAGCATGGACACGACCACCTTAGAGTTTCCTTGCCGGTTTAGGACTTAGCTATTTTAGGAGTTTTTATTCCTTTTTAGTATTTTGTTTAGGAATATTTTTATTTCTTTATTAGTTTAGACTTAGAGTTCAAAGAGGAATATGAGAAGCCCTAGGTTGATTCTTGTGCTATAAATAAAGGCCTACGACCTCATTGTAATTCAGACTTTGATTAATAAACACATAAATTTCAAAACTTTGTTCTTGTTCCTTCAAGCCTTTGCGAGTTGTTGCATTGCTTAAGGTTGGTTTATCATCTAGCGCATTCATCCCTTGGTGTGGCACCTTCGACTTGATACTTAGGGTTCCTAGCTCATTATAGCTAGTGGGTCCAAGTCCTATCCACCCCAGGTTTCTAAGGTTAGACTCGTTGTCTTTGTTCATTAGCTTATTGGTATAGGGTCGCCGCCCACGATTGCGGATCGGTTCATATCAGCTGGTATCAGAGCGAGGTTCAACACTAGGACCAACTCTATCCCTTTATATGTACTGTTTTTTGTCAAAACTTTCGAAAACCCCTAAATAGATTCATCTTGTTTACTAATTTCTGTTTGTCTTTTTTTAGTATTTCAATTCGTGTAAAGGTAGTAAAAGCTGGTGGCCACAGAGAAAAATACATAAATACAAAGTACCAAAAAATATATATAAAAGAGGTCAAAAGAAAATACAAGACCCAATCAAAGCAAGGCCACCTTGCCGTATTCATTATAGGTTGATCTTAAGAAGAGAGGGAAGTTAAAACAAGACATAATGAAAATCAGAGGAATACAACCTCGAAAGAAAGGGGTAGAACAATCTGCCAATTTCTTTGAGCTTGGAGGATTTCCGATCTTCGCTTGATGTTTTTGTGATGTTGGGGATGAAGGATTATGAAAGGGAACTGATTTTTGGGATTTGGTAAGGTTTTCCAGGTGTTGGAGATCAGAGGTGTTCACCAAAATTGAACTGAGAACGAATTGACTGTCTGCTGAAAAATTGCCAAAACAGCCTTTTTAATTGCACAGGTCATGGCACATTTCTAGTGCAAGAGCTAGTTACGCGCCAATGCACCAGTTATGCGTCGTGTGTCGCTAACGCAGCCTCCAACACAACCTTCTTCCTGTACATTAAGACCATAACATCAATTTTCTTCAATCTCTCATAACTTAAGCGTCCGGACACCGATTTGGTCACCGTTTGAACATGTGGCTTCATATTAATACACTCTATCATGGAGTGACATGAAAACTCATAAAAACACCTTAAAAACATGAAAATGGTCCATTGAGGCTATTTAAGACAAATAATCATTTATTGATCAAAACCAATTAAAAGACAACATCAACACTTAAATACCACACAAATATGTATCAATTATGCAGAATTAAAAGTGACATATCTCAAGTCATCAATGAGACAAACATTTCTGTTGTATTTCAATTCGTGTAAAGGCAGTAAAAGCTGGTGGCCACGAAGAAAAATACATAAATACAGAGTACCAAAAAATATATAAAAGAGGTCAAAAGAAAATACAAGACCCAACCAAAGCAAGGCCACTTTGCCGTATTCATTATAGGTTGGTCTTAAGAAGAGAGGGAAGTTACAACAAGACATAATGAAAATTAGAGGAATACAACCTAGAAAGAATGGGGTAGAACGATCCGCCGATTTCTTTGAGCTTGGAAGATTTCCGATCTTCGCTTGATGTTTTTGTGATGTTGGGGATGAAGGATTATGAAAGGGAACTGATTTTTGGGATTTGATAAGGTTTTCCAGGTATTGGAGATCAGAGGTGTTCACCAAAATTGAATTAAGAACAAATTGACTGTCTGCTGAAAAATTGCCAAAACAGCCTTTTTAATTGCACAGGTCATGGCGCGTTTCTGGTGCAATAGCTAGTTACGCGCCAATGCGCCAGTTATGCGCTGTGTGTCGCTGACGCAACCTCCAACACAACCTTCTTCCTGTACGTTAAGATCGTAACATCAATTTTCTTCAATCTTTCATAACTTGAGCATCTGGACACCGATTTGGCCACCGTTTGAACATGTGGCTTCATATTAATGCACATTATCATGGAGTGACCTGAAAACTCATAAAAACACCTTGAAAACGTGAAAATGGACCATTGAGGCTATTTAAGACAAAAATTATTAATTGATGACAACTAATTAAAAGACAACATCAACACTTAAATACCACACAAATATGTATCAATTATGGGGAATTAAAAGTGACATATTTCGAGTCATCAATGAGACAAACATTTGTTTATAAATCTTCGCTATTAAATCACGAGCTATCATCGGTATTAAAGCACCGCTCTTCCCTATTGATGAGCTGCAGAACAGTGATCAAATACTACCAAGCTAGAAGCAAGATAGATCGTATTCCACAGGTCTCTTCTAATCGTCTACTCAAATATGAAGGCAATTTAATCAGATTTAAACACGTTGTGCGTGGTGTGAGTTCCACGACTTATAGACTAAGATGCAGGAAAATTAAAATGAAATTAAAAGACAGAATGATTGGTTGGTTTAGACAGACGACATACAAGCTTAGATTTCGAATCCCCCTTAGATCACTAAGGCAACAACAATCACAAGACCAGCGGTTTTCAATTCTAATTCATTCGGTTTCTATACACCACCATAACTCTTGACCCTTAGGTTTAAGACTGGCGAACGTTCGCTCTATCCGATCTAACTACCTAGATTAATTAGTCACCCGAGTAAGGTCGCTTCTTGCGACGACAAAACTAACTGGTGCAATTACTAGTGATTTATGAGTTACTCTTGAAGCGGATTAACCCTAAATGGTTCCTACGAAAGGCACACTCCATTGATTAGGTTAATTGGTTGAATTGATGTTCTAAAGTGAGGCGAACTTTCTCTACTATCCTCAACTTAACAAGAATCTAAACTAGGTAATCAAGGAAGATAAGTTTATGCGCCAAAGCAAGGAAGCTGTCTGGCGACTAACCCTAACTTGCACAAACATAATCTAGGCGAACAACCAGAAGAGAAACACAAGAACAACGAAACTAATCTAGGCGTCAACTAGACGAGAAACACAGTAAAATAATTAAGCACAAAACAACCATGCAAGAGAAAACTGAATGAACTTTGAATCTAATCACCGCCGATCCGTGACCGCTTTAAAGCCCTGGGTCACTTAGGGTTCATCTAATCTAAGGCGTTGTTTTTCACCGCGGATTTGGAATCCACCCAAAATTGTTGATTCCTCCGCAATTCAATTATTGAGGAATTACCAATGTAACAGCAATTGAATTCCTTGTTTTCCAAAATTTTTGACATGTTGTAATTGAATTCAATAATAACTAATTTACCCATATTACCCCCAACTTATCTTCAAATTCACACACAGTGCCATTAATTTTCTATCTCAAAACTTGTCGTTCCTCTACCATTATTTTTCTCCCGACGGTAGGAGATTCAACTTTGTCAATGGCGAGAACATAGACTAACCATCATTTAGAAAGGTAATTGACGCCGTCCGACTACAGTGCATCTACTCCTCCACGCTCAATGGATAAGAAGGTATAGGAGTTTAGGGTAACTTTCAATTTGATTACGCCTTATACCCATGTTCAATTCCAGATGGGAGTAGGCTCATGGGCATTCTGTAAACTTGCGTTGTTCAATAGGAAAATGCAACAAAGGGTGTGGTCTACAAATGATCAATTTATTGCAGAGGAGCTATGGTTTTAGAAATGAGCAATTGGTATTAAGATTAATTATTTAGAGCTGTGGCTGACAACATCAATTCTAGAAAGCAACTGCAGCATCAATATTGAAGATGGGCCAACTTTTCTTCAGATTGGTTGATAGTTGGGAAAAAAGGATGCAGAAGAGGTAGGATAAATTAAGGGTTAATTTGACAAAACAGCGAAAATTGCAACGGCATTGGTAAAACTCACCTCTTTCAACGGGAATGGAATGCCTGGGTTTCGGAGGTATTGGGCCTACTACGATATTCAATGTCCGCGGCATTGGACAGAGCTGTAGGCACCGGAAAACATGGATTTCGGGAATGCCTCCAGATTTGGGTAATTCCTTCACCCAAAGCCGCGACGGAAAACAACGCCTAAGCTCTACGAGTTTAGCTACTCACAATGTAGTCAAAATCGTGATTCCACGTGAAATCGAAAACATGGGTGAAATTGGAATCGTAGTTTTTAATCGTAAAATCATAAGATTTTATGAACTACTATCGAAACATTTAAGTCAACAACATATTAACAATAAGAAGACCATTACCCAACTTTGGAAAGTCTAGGATAAGAAAAAAGAGAGAATGTCGGCTCTTAAGCGGTCATTCGAGGAAGTAATAATTAGATTTTAGACACTTTTTAGTAATAACTTCTAACTTAATTAATCAAAATATAAAAAAAATCAATTTAATTATCTTTGTTCTAACTTATATGTAGTTGTACAAACTGATAATTTTCCCTAGAAAGTGAAATCGTAAAATACAAGAAAAATCATTGATTTTATAAGATTCTAAGATTTTGATCAAGATTTTATGACCCATAGATTTTGCGTGAAATCAAGATCGCTAGAGACTAATGAAATCATAAAACCGTAAGATTTTAAGATTAAAATCGGGATTTTGACTACATTGGCTACTCATATTAGATACAAGATAATTAAATACAAACAAGGAATACATCTCAGGTAGGAAGAACAGAGAAGAACTTTAAAACCTAATTTGACGAATCCGTGAAGCTTCAATCTCGACGATCTTCAATTCTCAGCTCCGAGCTCTCCGAGGATGCTCTCAACTCTCTCTATTGCCCCTCTAGGTCTAGAAATTAATCCTTGGAAAAGTGTATCTCTGTGAAAATTATGAGACGTTCTGTTTAATGAGCCGCCAGTTTATATTTATACTTAACCCTTTTCCCAGCCAGACTTCAGGACTTTTCGCCGAAAACATCTTTGAAAAGGCTGGCACCGGTCGACTGTTCTCCTGTGTTATTTTGATCTAGAGTTTTCGGCGAAGACTTAGACTTCTCGCCGAAAACTTCTTCTTCTACGCTCTGACGGTTTCTTCTTGGATTTTCGCTGAAAACCTCAGGGATTTTTTGCCGAAATCTTATTTGAAAAGCTGGGCAGGAATTGTGTTGACTTGATTGACTCCTTGAGTCGATCCCGTTGCAATTCCTCGAGGTTCCAATGCCTTAGACACGTCCTTGGTTACATCATTTGATGGCAAAAACCTGTGCTATCACAAAAACACTAGAAAACCATAAAATAGACCCGAAACGGGCCAAAGTAACCGAAATGACACGAGATAGAGCAGTTGAGTGAATATTCGCTATTTTGCCCTAAAAACCATGTCTTAAGCAAAGAAATGTCACTTAAATGGGGCTGAAAATCACGTCAAATCGAGTGTCATCACCTATTAAATCACGAGCTCTCATCGCTATTACAACATCACTCTTCGCCATTAAAGCACATGCTCTCATCTCTATTAATTCATCACTCTTTGCTATTAAAGCACGAGCTCTCATCACTTTTCGCTATTAAACCATGATCTCTCATCGTTATTACAACATTTTTCTTCTATATTAAAGCAGAGCTCTCATTGCTATTAAAGCATCGCTCTTCAGTATTAAAACACGAGCTCTCATCGCTATTAATGTATGTTGCTCAATCCGGGACATCATTATTAAAGCATGACACCCATATCGAGACTTCACCATTAAAGCATGTCGCTTAAGCCATGACTTTGCTATTAAAGCACGTCACCTGAATCGGGACTTCGTTATAAAACTCAAGCTCTTGATCTAATGAAGCACGTACACAATCGCCAAAACACTTCAGTAACGAGGATGCGATATAAACACCATCACGTACAACTCTTCGTTGGTAAAACATGAGATAAGCACCGTCAGGTGCAACTCTTCGCTTTATAAAGCACAAACTCAATTGGCTAGCTACTTGCTAAAAAGTTTAAGCTCAATCTCCTAATGCTCTTCGCTTAGTGAAGCATGAGCTCAATCTCTTCTTGCATGTGAGGTAAATCATTGAGGGGAAAGCGCTCAGAATGAATGGTCTGATAAAGTCCACCTCAGAAGTAAGGTCCCGATTTTCTTCTAAGTCGCACTTGGGGAAAATTGATGAGTCCATTAGGACCTTCGATTGGAAAGATCGTCGCCTAGACAAGCGAGACAACATGCCTGGGGGAAATTGATGAGCCCCAGTGCAATTAATAAATCCACTAAAGACTACCGACTTGAAAAGCTTGTTGCCTCGATAACCAAGGCAACAAGTTTGGGGGTAATTGATGGGCTCTAGCTATTTGGGCCGGAACTACAACCACATCAAATGAGGCCCAGTTGCCAAACTTTCCAAGGCCCAACTAATGGCTTACTAGGGTTGGGTCCTTAGATCTAATCTCAACCATTGATCATATCCAATGGTTGTTGTTTCTCCTAAGGTACTATAGATACTAAACCCCCTCTCACAAAAAGGGGATCTCCCCTCCCCCTTCTCCCCCCAAAAAAGGCAATGGAAAAGCAGCTGCAAGTGCTCCAAAAGTCTCACTCAAGCCAACCATGGCTTCCACCACCATCACCATCCGGTCACCGGAGTTACGTTGGTACTCGGACCGCCTCTCATCGGCCTTTGTAGAGGTTAGTCACCCTTGTGATTCCATATCCCTTGATATACTTCTTACATTATCCTAGTACAACTACTAATTCATACTCGCCCGACAGCAACCGAGCTTCAATCGAGGTTGTCCGACCTTGCAGGTTATCAATTGATACTCCTAGTTGAAGCCTATACAGCGAATGGGCCGGAAAAAATACACTTTCCAATCTTCAAAAGTTAACTACTCTATCTTTAAATAAAGTAGTTTCACTCGTCACTCGTCACTCCATCTCCTCTTCAGCTTTCATTCCGTGCTTCAGAATCCTCTCATTTCAACCTTTCATCTTTTTTGTTCTCCTTTATTTCGTAATTAATTTGGTACATGATCTTTTACTCTTTAACAAAATTATAAAAGAAAAAAAGTTGGTGGTTAGAAAGTAAAGACGGCAAGTATATTAATTTATATATATAATGTATATATATATATATATATACATTTCATCTTTTTTGAGAAAAAATATTTCATCTTTTTTTGGGTAGAAAATCCAATGTTAGAATACATAATAAGTGGAAAAAGTTTTTCCTCGTATGAGGGATTTCTCCTTTTGAGAGAGTTTACCCATTCTAGGGTTTTTTCAGTTTGACGGTGCTTTTTAGGGTTTCGTTCCCTAGTTCTCTACAACGACGAGTACGACCTTCAAGGCTTGATTGCAGCAGTATGGATCTCAACGCAACGGTATTGCCGAATGAAGAGGAGGAGGATATTGGAGTGGAGCTGGCGGAGTTGGATCTGAACGATGTGGCGGAGGAATACGATCTTTGCATGGTAGGTATGCTGTTGACAACGAGGGCGTATAACTTTAACATCATGCAGCATCGCATGGCTGGATTGTGGAGACCAGGTAAAGGAATGCTAGTCGAGGATTTAGGTCAAAAGCTAATCCTGTTTCGGTTTTACCATGAAGCTGACTTAAGATGGGTGCTGGAGCGTGGTCCATGGACCTTCGATAGTGCGCTGTTAGTCACACGTGCTTTGAAGCCAGGTGAAATACCGACGTCAGTACCGTTGAATCTGGTGGAATTCTGGATCCAGATTCACGAGCATCCGGCACCTTTCTGCACGGAGAGGGTAGGAAAAATATTGGCGGAATTTGTTGGGGGCTTCATTTTGTTTGACGAGAAAATGGTGTACTCTTCGACTACGCCTTACATGCGGGTGCGAGTGCGGATGGATATTACAACCCCACTGAAGAAGGAGAGAAAGGTCTGGCGACCTGGGGGTGACTGGCTGCTAGCGAAATTCAGATATGAAAAATTACCAACCTTCTGTTATGTGTGTGGAAAGATAGGTCACGTGGAGCGTCACTGTGAGATATTCTATCGCACTCCAGAAATGGACCTAGTTCGGAATTGGGACGCTACCTTATGAGCTGAATATAAGCCGTCGGTGATCTTGGGTGGGGAGCAATACTTGGTGTCGAAGAGAGCTACTGGTGACAAGAGCGATGCGGAGAGCAATAGGCGGGAGCTGGGGCAACTAGACGATAATATTCAGGGTCACTCTCAGCCGTATCTGAATGTACGTGCCTTGCTAAACAACCTTGGTGCTCGATTAACATCTGGCAGTATGGAGGATCGGCTGGAAAATACTAATGATGTAGACATCATGGAAGGAGTGGAATTGCCGGAAGAGAAGAAACGAAGGAGGTATGGTGAAGCAGATGGTAACTGGAGAAGTTCATCAAAGGTGACGACCGAGAATCAGGGGTTTCATGTCCAAAAAAACGTGAAGCTGGCAGGCCCGGGAGCCGGGACCTGCCCTCAGCAATGATCGTCTTATGTTGGAACTGTCGGGGACTTGGCCAACCCCGAGCAGTTTAGGTGGTGGGTGAGCTTGTTAAGTCTCATAGGCCGGATGTGGTAATTCTCATTGAAACACTATGTTCGAAGCAGAGGATGGAGGTGGTTCGAAAGAAAATTAATTTTGAAGGGGGATTTACGGTAGACGCGATTGGTCATAGTGGTGGTATCTCAATTCTGTGGAAAAGGATGGATCAGGTGAAGCTTGTTAATTTCTCTAGAAATTTTGTGTAGTGGATGCCAAGGAGGATGATGGTGATGAATTCAGGCTTACAGGCTTTTATGGGTTTCCAGAGAGACATCGTAGAAAGGACTCATGAGACATGTTGCGTGGAATTAAAGAGGATGGCTCGTGGGTGTGTATCGGCGACTTTAATGACATGCTCAATCCGGAAGATAAGCGAGGTATCCATGATCATCCACAGTCACTTATGGATGGATTTAGAGAGGCGGTGGTTGACGCGGGGCTGTTAGATTTACCGATGCAAGGCTACCCGTTTACATGGGAGCGTTTCAGAGGAAAGCCGAATCACGTTGAGGAGAGATTGGATAGGGCGTTAGCAAATGATGAATGGATCGCCATGTTTCCCAATGCGACGCTGACGAACTTAGTAGCACCAATCTCGGATCATATTCCATTGTTGCTTAACACGAGATTGCGGGAGGAGGGTCGTAGAAGCTGGTCCTTTAGATTTGAGAACAAGTGGTTAAGGGAGCCAGAATTTGACAATCAGATGCAGGCCATGTGGCAGCAGAGTACTCATATGCCGCTTGGTGAAAAACTAGGTTACTATGCAAAAGGGTTAAATAATTAGGGTCGTAACCTGGATCGGGAATTTTGGGACAAAATTAGCCACTGTAAGCGACGATTGGAGGAGCTTCAGCATGACGTCAGCCCTATTGCAGTGGAGGAGTATAATAATTGCAGACAAGAGATGTTGCATCAGCTGAAACGTGAAGAGGAACACTGGAGGCAGCGTGCGAAGCAATATTGGCTTCGGGATGGAGACTTAAACACTCGCTATTTTCACACAGTTGTAAATGGAAAGAAGAAATTTAAAAAGCTGAATCGTCTTCGACAGTCAGATGGTGGATGGGCTGACGATGATAATAGTATGGGTTCGGTAGCTGCTTTGTATTTTGCTGAGCTGTTTCGGCGCGAAGATAATGATGCAAGGGAAGTGTTGAACTGTATGGAGCAGAAGATAAATAACATTGATAATGAAAAGCTCACCAGGCCATTTACTTGTCAGGAATTCAAGGATGCACTTTTCTCTATGGATCCGAATAAAGCTCCTGGCCCCGATGGATTTAATCCGGGATTCTATCAAGCTGAGTGGGCACGGCTAGGAGGTGAGATATTTCGGAACTGCTCGAATTGGTTAGAGGAAGGACAGCTTCCGGAGCTGATGCGGCGGACAAATATTATACTGATTCCTAAAGTGGATAACCCCGAGTGTATGAAGGATTTACGTCCGATCTCGCTTTGCAGCGTGTTGTACAGGGTTATAGCAAAGGTATTAGCGAACCGTCTACGGGGAGTTATGCCGAAGCTAATCTCCACGGAATAGTCGACGTTCATTAAAGGTAGATCCATTATTGATAATGTGCTTGTGGCATTTGAAACCCTACATCATATGAAGCGGATTCAAAATGCTAAAAATGGAGAGGTGGCACTTAAGATCGATATTTCTAAGGCGTATGATCGTGTCTCATGGGAGTATTTGGAGCAGATTCTGAGAAAGATGGGGTTTGACAACAAATGGGTGACCTGGATGATGATATGCGTTAAGACGGTTGACTATGATGTGGTTCTTAACTCGGTGAAGGTGGGACCGGTGGTGCCGGAGCGAGGACTGAAGCAGGGATGTCCACTCTCACCCTTTTTGTTTATCCTTTGTGCAGAAGGGTTGACCTTGATGCTAAGGAAGTCTGAACGGGAAGGCAAACTGCATGGAAGTAGGGTGATCAGAGGCGCACCTTGCGTCTTGCACCTGTTATTTGCTGATCATAGCTTCTTTTTTTTGCAGAGCTGACATCCATGAGGCACGGGAGCTCAAACGAATCTTGTTAACATATGAGCAAGCATCGGGCCAGTCAATTAACTTTGACAAATCAGGAGTGTACTATAGCAGAAACTCACACATTAAGTTGCAGGAAGGTATTTCGGCCATCCTTGGAGTGACAAAGGAGCTGACCACGGGTCGCTATTTGGGTCTTCCGTCGATGGTAGGGAGACGAAAGAAGGAGGTCTTCGCTTATATTAAACAGCACGTCTGGAACCGCATACAAAGTTGGAGGGAGAGATTTCTATCTAAGGGAGGAAAGGAGGTACTAATTAAAGCTGTTTTGCAGGCTATTCCAACCTATAGCATGAATGCTTTTCTTCTTTCGGCGACTCTTATCGATGATATTCAGAAGATGATGAATAGATTTTGGTGGGGAACGAAGCCGCGAGGAGGTGGAGGAATTTCATGGATGCGGTGGGAGAGGCTGTGTGTCAGAAAGGAACACGGAGGTATGGGTTTCCGGGACTTGATGGGATTCAACCGGGCAATGCTGGGAAAACAAGGTTGGAAATTAATTTCTGATCCTGATGCTTTTGTTACACGTGTGTTCAAAGCTAAATATTTTCCGAAGGGAGATTTTTTATCGGCAAAGGAGGGGTCCTCCTCGAGCCTAGTTTGGAAGAGCATCTGGTCGTCACAGGTTGTCTTGGATAAAGGAATTCGATGGAGAATCGGGGATGGTACTAGCATAAACGTTTGGACGCAACCCTGGTTGCGAGATGAGGATGACTTCAAAGTCTCGTCGCCAGTTCTGAATGGGTTGGAAGGAATTACGGTTAGTGAGTTGATGAGTCCGGGTCTGCCGGAGTGGGATGAAGAGCATATTGAGAGTATTTTTAATGCAAGAGACTCGGCGATTATTATGGGGATGCCTATTCCTTGCTTGTAGAAGGTCGATAAGCTGATTTGGCATTATGGGAAGGGTTTACACAGTTAGATCGGCCTATAGGTTGTATATGGAGAAAGTGGTTAGACGAGCACACCTTGCTACTAGTGGAGATTGGACAGCCCTATGGAATTTGAATGTCCAACCTAGAACAAAGCACTTTGTGTGGTGTTTAGGTCGGAGAATTATACCTACGAAGTCAACTCAGCAAGGACGTCATACATATATCATGGGGTGATGTGGGAGCTGCAATACGGGAACTGAAACGGACAGACATGTGTTTATTGATTGTGTGGTGGCACGGAATTGTTGGGTGAAGGTGGGGTTGGGGAGTGTGGTGAATGGGTGGGCAGCTCGAAGCTCAACGATGGTGGAATGGCTGCAGCTCATGTTGAGCGAGGGAACGAAGACACAAAAGGAACATATCGCGACGATTCTCTCAGCTATTTGGTATGAACGAAATTGTAGAGTTTGGAGTAATAAGTATACAAAGGAGGATTGGATGTGCAGAACAGCCCTTGACGAGTTACGGGAGTGGCAACAAGCGCGCATGGCGAGGAGAGGGAGGGATGGAGCCATGCCGATTGCCTGCCAGAAATGGCATGTCCCAAGGCCAGATTACCTGAAATGCAACACTGATGCAACAAGCTTTGTAGCTGAAGGTCGAACAGGTGCAGGAATGGTAATTCGGGATCATATGGGGGAGCTGGTGGGATACATAATGACGACGTGGGGGGCATGTGGCGTAGTGCAGAGGCGGAGGCCCGTGCGGTGTTAGAAGCTATGAGCTGGGTTGAAGCGCAAGGAGGGAGTAAGGTGGTGTTTGAATCGGATGCAATGGAAGTTGTCCGAGCAATTCAATCCACAGTTAGGCAGTCGACGGAGATGGGGGAGCTGATTGAAAGTACCCGTGCGATTATGGCTCGGCATCCGCACTTCTCTATTTGTTTTGCGAGGAGAGAGCAGAACGAGACGGCGCATTTACTTGCTAGACAGTCTCGACTCTTTAATTCACCCACAATGGGTAATGTCTCTCCGACTTGGTTGGTTGAATCTATGACGAACATTTGTACGGAATTACATGATTAATAATATCAGTAGACTCTTTTCAAAAAAAAAAAAAAAAACATAATAAGTATATTTATGGAAGTCAT
This sequence comes from Linum lewisii, assembly GCA_034768395.1. Taxonomy (NCBI): domain Eukaryota; kingdom Viridiplantae; phylum Streptophyta; class Magnoliopsida; order Malpighiales; family Linaceae; genus Linum; species Linum lewisii. The sequence continues at coordinate 40,262,744 of CM068303.1, forward strand.
TCATTGCACATGAAAGAAAGTTAAATAAAAAAATTGTAACTTCGTCACCAACTATCACTTTCTCACTCAAGAGAAATGACGTTACTCATTTCCCCTCTATACAACTTTCTGTTTAAAACCTTTGATGCTCCTCCCAAATGAAGCTCACCCACAAAAAACACTATCCATCAATTTACATGCATAACGTATTTCTCTCTACTTCAATAAATTGATGGATAGTATTTTTTGTGGGTGAGCTTCCTCTGAGAGGAGCAACAAGGGTTTTAAAGAGAAGTTGTATAGAGGGAAATGAGTAATGTCATTTCTCTTGAGTGAGAAAGTGATAGTTGGTGACGAAGTTACAATTTTTTTATTTGTCTTTCTATCATGTGCAATGAATGACTTTCATAACTATACTTATTTTGGAATCTAACATTGGATTTTCTACAAAAAAAAGATGAAATATTTTTTCCCCAAAAGGATGAAATATGTGTATATATATGTATATAATTAATTACTCACCGTCTTTACTTTCTAACCGTCAATTTTTTTCTTTTATATTTTTGTTAGAGAGTAAAAGATCATGTACCAGATTAATTACGAAATGAAGGAGAACAGAAAAAAACAAAAGGTTGAAATGAGAGGATTCTGAAGCAATGGATGAAAGATGAAGAGGAGATGGAGTGACGAGTGAAATCGTGACACTAATTTATTTAATGATGGAATAGTTAAGTTATAAAAATTAGAAGGTGTTGAATGAACAACATATTTAGTGCCATGTATAGAGAATGTAAGATTGCACTGACGTTTCATGATTTGAAGTTTGAAAGAATATGATTTTTTTTACCATTAGCTTGTTTTTAGTTATATTAAAAAAATTCTTAGAGAACGATGTATTTTGTCCGTTAATAGTTATATTTTCAAGTTTCAAAATAAATAGGATAGTTTGAGAGTTTAGCATGAATATCCATATTTGAGCAATCCCATAACTAACAAACAAAAATACTCATCACAACCACCATCTACCAATTAAAGAGAGAGATATTGTGTTAATGATGGTTAAAGAGAGAGATATTGTCTTTTAAAAATCTTATTATTGTACATATTAATAGAAAATTAGAGTGGTCAAATAGATAAAATTTAAAAACATGGTAATAAACAATCTGTAATACATTTGCTACATGATGAGATACTTGTCCATTTGTCCATTTGTAGTGATCATGGTGGATAAGCCAGCTCAAAGACATCCGAGTCCTTCTGCAGTAAATTAGTTACATGATCTCCACACCTTGTATCCGCAACAAAATGAAGTTACGAGGGGGTGTAATTCGGTTTCGGGATGAAACCTATTTCTAGTGGGGGAGAGTTGTAATGCCCTGTTACTAGTTTGCGGTCAGAATTACAGTTTGGTTTAGCCAATGTGGTTTTGGAATTGGTTGAGAAGTTTTAGGATGTCGCAGTTCAGTAATTTGGGCATAACTCACTCGTTTGATGTCCAAACAACGCACCGTCAGAACCTGTGGTTTCAGAATAAAAAGCTCTACAATGGACCTTGGGGAAAGAAGCATTGTCAAGGTTATAACGACCTTTGTAAGTTTGCGGACAATGGGCGTTGTGTCAAGCCCAACGGGTGTTGGAAGTCAGATGCAACAGCCTTTGGTCCCTATCCAACGACCGTTGTATGTAAGTGTTATAAAAAGGTATCAACAGGCAGTAGGTTAGTATAGATCAATTCTCTCTTCTTTTCCTCTTGACGAACAAACGGTATTTTGAGAGAGAAGCTCTCAGATCAAGAGCTAGAGATGTCGGATCGCCATGAAACTTCGATGGAAGGGTTAGGGAAATGTAATGATCGATTCCATTCTCTCGATTTCGGGTAATGTCGTTCTTCTGCTGTTCTAATTCAAGTCTAAAAGGTTCTGTCATTTAGAGTTTCTGTGATTGCAGTTCATCGCGCGTTTCGCTAATCAAATATGTTCTTGTGGTTCTAATTCATGGAATCCCATGTGGGAGGATTGTAGTGAGGTGCGTGCAAGCTCAGGAAGCTATCTCGGTTAGTCACCTATCATAATTCAGCAAGAAGACATGTGAGGGGTCATGAAATAGGAAAATATGATACTCTTTCTTCTAAAGCTATCTATCTTCAATATTCCACTACTAATAAAACCTAAATAGTGTTCAACAAACAAGCTCATTAGCTAGTAGAAGAGGATGAAGAAGACTTAGACCTTATATTTTATGACCTATCAAACCTACAAAGAACTATTTATTTTTTTTAGAAGGAAAGTTCTTTTTTCTTAGACATATTGTTTATCGATCCTTGTAGAGGTTGAGTTTCTTTTTGTACGATTATTGAATTTAAAGAGTGAGATTATTTTCTACTTTGCCAAGGATTGCAACATTGGTTGTGTCCTCAAATTGTTGCAGTTAAGGAATGTAAGTTTTCCTTTCATGCTCAATGTAAAAATCTATGATTTTTTACTTATTTTTTGTGGATGACCTTCTGGTCTTCACAAAAGGGACTGCTAGAGATGTCAAAGGGTTGTGATTGTGCTAAATGATTTTCAGTCAGTTTCTGGTTTGAGATTTAATGCAACAAAAATTGATTTTTATGTGGTTGGGGTTGATGAATTAACTATTAAGGACATTGTAGAGTGTTCAAGATTACAATGTGATCAACTTCACTTTCGATATTTGAGCGTTCCAATCAATGTAGCTAAGTTGAAGAGCTGGAACTGTAGAGTGTTAATTGACAAGATTACAACTCGTATAATGGACTAGAAAGCTAAGTATTTTTCATATGTTAGAATTCAGCTGATAAACTTAGAATCCGACACACTTTTTTGGGAGGTTTGAAAAGTGCGCCGACACACTTTTCTGTGTAGCCATGCACACTTATTCCCAGAATCCGGATTTTTTTAGGATTTTGGGGTTTTAAACTCCAAAAGAGATTGGAAACATCATTATTCCTTTTTTTTATGAACTAAGCACTATTGGAGACCGATTTTGGAGATTCTCGGAGCACGGTTGATCGAACGGAAGCCAGGATTTGGTGGGAAGTTTCATTGAGTCATCAGGATGAGCTATTTCCAGAGCAGGATGTCTTTCTCTTTGATTTTCTTCTCCGTTGTATTTGTGATTTTTCTCAGAACCATGAGCGACTAAACTTGCAGGTTTGTTCAGATTTGATGAAACCCTTGGGAAGTTTTGTATGGATGATGTTGGGTTTCTAATCATTTTATGTAATTGAGGTTTATTCAGACATTTGATGCGATTTTCCTAAACCCTAATTTATAGCTCTTTGAATCTGATTGATTGGCCAATTGTCAGTTTCTTAGCTCATCTTTGATTTTGCCGGTTTGACCATGAACGTAAATCATTCTAGTGTTTTGGAAGTTGTTAGGTTCTGCCGTTAGCTTGACCATATGACATGTAGACCTAATCTCTTTGCATTATCTCTGTGGCATTTCATCGAACACCTTATATGTGTTCTTGACAATTTGCAAGATAGCTTGACCATAGAAACTTGTAGGTTTGAAAGGATAGTATCTCTATGGCCTTGCCATGGAGTACAGATTAACCAAGGAAGTGTCAAGTCATCAAGTCCGTTGAACCAAAATTTCATTGCATTATCCATCTTAATTGAACTAGGATGGATTCGAGTCTGGACAACCACTCTAATCTATCTCCAAAACCACTACTTGTCTACTTGTTTTCCTTTTCATTCTTAGATTAATATTAGTTCACAACCAATTCAAAACCATCCAACGAAACCCTGAATAGCTTAATTCACAATCATTGAGTAATAGAACATAAAGACCCTTGGGAAAAATGATCTCGCTAGAGCAATCTAGTGAGTAAGATTTGGTGTGCATTAATTTTCGCATCAAGTGGGATGGAAGTACCTGACATATCTGAAATGTGAGGGGGGTGTAGGGTTCAAAGATTTTCACAGCTAGAACAACGCAAGTATCACAAGGAATTTATGGAATCTATTGGTAGAAAAGGTTTGCTTTGGGTTGTTTACGTTTATAACTATAAGATCAAGTCAGGGGACCTATGAATGTTAAAATTGCTTAACGATCATGGTTGTGGAGAAGAATCCTAAAGATGAGACCCCTTATGCTGAGCTTTATTTCATATGAGGATGGTGATTTGCTCTGGCAGAATCAGAACATGGAAAAATTTGAGCTTAAGAGAGTTTTTGAATCTGTTCGTCATGTGATCCCTCAAGTTCCATGTTTCAAAATGGTTTGGTCACGCATTGCATGCTTAGTAATAGCTTGTTGCTATGGTTGATCATAAAGGATAGAATCACAACCCTGGATAATATTGTAGATTGGGGGTCCTCCCAATTGACATTTCTTGCAAGTTATGTGAATCTGGAATCGACTATAGAGGGAATTTGTTTCTGGATTGTGCCTTTGGTCGGGGAATATTTTCTGTTACTCTCCGTGAAATTTTTGCATCTGCAAGTTGGACAAAGATGGTAACATTGTATATTACATATTAGATAAAATTGAAAATGATATTAGAGCTATTGTAGCGGGAAGAACTTTTGAGAAAGAAGCTTTAAATTTTCTATAAGCTTCTTCGTTGTAGTTTGATTAGAGAAAATGTTGTTTCATGCTTATTTTGATGAAATGAAAATTTATTATTCATAAGAAACATAGTTGAGGATTTCAATGCTTTGGTGCATATTTTCCAAGCAACCCTATAAATTTCGGTCCTTTGACACGAGTTTGATCACGGTTTGCAGTGGGAAAGAGTTGATGGGGAAGAAGTCGAGAAAATCATTTTCTACCTTAGCAGAGATTACTTTGTTGTTTTTCTTGTGGATTAGTAGCTTCATTATGACTTCGACGTCGATGGTTGTTATGGACTCCATTGTTTTGATATACTTTGATGTGAGAGAGTTTTTGGTATTTTGGGAGTTAATATTTATAGCAAAGTGATTCGGCATCAAACAAGGCCAAATTCATGAATTAATTTTTTATCGATGCTATTAAGATTATTAAGATGCTATTAAGATTATTTAGTCGGGGCCACACCCCTGACTAATCTTGTCGGGGGCGTGGCCTTTGACTAAATGACCCCCTATTTTTTTCAGGGGCCATTTAGTCATGGGCCACGCCCCCGACAATTTTATGTTTGTCAGAGATGCTTTAGTGGGTGACTAGACTAAAATAGGGGGCATGGCCCCCGACCAAATTAATTAGGGGGTGGGGGGGCATTGCCCCCCTCAATATATTTTCAGTTCCCCCTATATGATTGATGCTGCAGTTTTAGCGGTATCAAATAACTAATCTACCAAGGTAGACTAGATCGTATTCTACTCGAGGTCTCTTCTTCTTGTCTACTCAAATATGTTGGCAAATTACTCGATTTAAACAAGTTGTGCCCGGTGTGAGTTCCACGACTTCTAATCTAATAAACAAAGGAAAATAAAAGACAGAAAGATTAAAAGGGTTGATTAACAGGAAGATAGACGAGCTAGATTTCAAATCCCCGCGATCACAAGACCAGCGGTTTTCAGTTCTCATTCAATCGGTTTCTATACACCACCATAACTCCTAACCCTTAGGTTTAAGACTGGCGAACGTTCGCTCTATCCGATCTAGCTACCAAGATTAATTAGTCACCCGGGTACGATCGCCTCTTGCGACGACTAAACTAACTGGTGGAATTACTAACAATTTATGAGTTACTCTTGCAGTGGATTAACCCTAACTGGTTCCTACGAAAGGCACACTCCAATGAATAGGTTAATTGGTTGAATTGATATTCTAAAGTAAGGCGAGCGTTCGCTTCTATCCTTATCTTAACAAGAATCTAAACTAGGTGATCAAGGAAGACAAGTTTATGAGCCAAAGTAGGGAAGTTGTCTGGCGACTAACCCTAGCTTGCATAAACCTAATCTAGGCGACCAACCAGAAAGAATAAACAACGAAGAACAAAACAACCATGCAAAGATAAACTGATTGAACTTTGAATCTAATTACCGCCAATCCGTGACCGCTTTAAAGCCCTGGGTCACTTAGGGTTCATCTAATCTAAGCTCTACGAGTTTAGCTACTCATATTAGATACAAGAGAATCAAGGACAACATAGGAGATCATCATACAAAGGAATAACAAAAAGGAACTGAAAAACCTAATTATGACGACTGATGTCTAGCGATTCCTGTGAAGCTTCAATCTCTGGCGATCTTTAACTCCTAGCTCCGAGCCTCCCGAGGATGCTCTCAACTCTATCTATCCTCTCTAAGTCGTGGCTAATCAGCCAAAATTCGTGTATATTTAATTTGGCTTCACAAAAGTCTATATATAACCCCAGAAACCCTTTACAAGTTGGAAAAGGCTGAAAATTAGGGTTTCTGCCGCGATTTTCAAAGAAGTTATCGCCGAAAACTTTAGTTAAAAACCCCTGGGTAGAGCTCCAACTTGTTTCGATGATTTCCGCTCCGTTTGAACTCCGATTTGGTCCCCGTTTGAAGCGCTGGACTCGTGAGAGAGTCCTCTATAATGTGGTAACCTGGAGGCTCAACATAAAAGCTCACAAAAAGGGTAAAAATAGCCAAGAAATGGACAATGTACGCACTAGGAGCCTAAAATTACATAATAAACACATTTTCACGAGATACTCATCAAAATGGCATCAAAGGGGTATGAAATGTCGCTTAAATGGGGCTGAAAATCACGTCAAATCGAGTGTCATCAATGATCTTCTTGTTGTAGTGTCCAACGCTTTGGTGATATTAGGAGGATTCGAGTCTAAGCTCTCGTCTCGTTAATTGAAATCAACCAATCAATCTGTAAGATTTAATTTGTTATTTCTTTCCTTTCATGCTAGTTGTAGAAATTTCGTGGAACACACACCCACACAACCTGTTTAAACTAAGTAGTTACTGATTTCTTTGAGTAAACTGGAAAAAAGAACCCTGCGGAATATGGTTTATCATACTTTTGTGGGATAGTTATTTGAACCACTATTTTACAGTCTGTCAAATTGGTGTCGTTGCCGGGGAACTCTTCTTACGCACGCTTGAAAGAAGAGTTGGCAACTATTCTTCTACCTTCCATCTTATCATCTTTCCATTATACTTTGATTTTACTCTGGTTGTTCTTGTTTTTGTTGAAATTGCATGTTTTTATGTAGGTATATGAATCGTCTAGTTACTTGTTCTCATCTTAATCCAATCAAGACTAAAAGCGTAGAAGTTCCAAGCAGTTCCATACCAGAAAAGCAAAAGCAAGGACCAACTAATCCACCCCCCCATCAAGATCGAGGAGGCTAAGGAAGAATCGTCTTCGTCTCCTAAATCTTCTTCATCTTCTACGTCATCTACAATTTCGGGAACACCACCACCCACTCCTCGCAACACACCACATCCCGCAATGGCAGCTCAACAGACCATGGCCGATTTCAACAAACCGAGTGCAACTAGCATCCAGTCAAGCATCTTTTTCCCAGTTACTGAAGCAGATCCGGACTATGAGATCAATATTCCATTTCTAGGCATGGTCACTAAGGATATTCAGTTCAAAGGAAAGCCACATGACAATCCTTGTACTCACCTAGCAGACTTCCTTGCTATGTGTGCCACATTCAAATCTAGGGGGCTAGACAAGAATGCACCCTATCTACGTGCATTCCCAAATTCATTGAGGGGTTCCGCCAAGCGATGGCTCAACAGCAAGCCATCGAATACTACACACAGTGGGATGCCCTCGCTCAGTATTTTGTGGAGGAGTACTTCCCTCCCGCCAGGACTACTACATACAAACACTGCCCGCTTCCGGCAGAAGGATGGAGTCAGTATCTATGATGCTTGGAATGAATTCCAAGAGCTCCTCTATGACTGCCCTCACCATGGTTTCGAGCAGCGAGAATTGGCTGAAATCTTTGTCAGAGGGATGAACGCCGAATATGCCAAGTGGGTAAACTCCTTGGCCGAAGGTGACTGCACCGCCCTTACTCCGGAAGATGCTCTTCTCCATTTTGCAAGATGTGCCTCTAAATCCAGAAACTGGGAGACACAATCTGAAGGAACCAAGAGCCAATTGGGTCTCGAAGAGTAGATCAAGGCTAAAGTTCAAAAGTATGTCAAGAAAGCCGGTGCACCCATCACCCCCCCATCAGCTTATGTCTTCGTCACTGACTGTGAGTGGTGTGGCGCATGCGCGCACAATAGTGGAAACTGCCAGAATTTTGGCACCTCATGTGTCTAGGGTGTAGAAGAGCTGGATTTTTTTTGGACAGGGCTTCACCAACAACCAACAAGGATACTCTAGCTACAGCCAATACAGACAACCTCAACAGCAGCAACAACATGGAAGTTTCCAACCTTACAACTTCAGCGCAAATTAGAATCACACCGACCGACTGTCTGGGTCACCCAAGAGCATAAGCCAACGAATCAATCAAGTGGAGTTTACCAGCCACTGCATCGGAACCATGGAAACTATGGTATAACACTTGACAACCACCAGAATCAGTACACCAACAACACCAACTACTATCAAGGACCGCCTGCGTTCACCGGAGGGCAACAACCCCCAAAGATGGTGCAATAGGATTCCAATGAGAGTGAGATGGAAAAGAAGCTTAATCAAATCCTGGCCAGACTTGATGACCACGACAATAAGTTTAAGGCTCAAGCAGCTTTGAATCAAGGACACATAGCTCAAGTACAGAGGATGGAGAGCCAACTGAGCAACATCATCAACCTTCTCTCTAGTGGTCGTCCATTCGGTCAGTTGCCTATCCAGACAGATCTGAATCCTAGGAATGAGCATGCCAAGGCCATCACAACGAGAAGTGAAAAACAACTAGCTAGTCCTATAGTCACTGATACTACTTCGGTCATGATTCCTGATGATATCGCCATCGACATGCCAGAGATTGAGGACATCACGACCAAGGATGAAGAAGAGGAGGTGACTGCCCCACCTCCTAGCAAGGGCCATTGCTAACATCGATTTTAAGCATGCTTCATTGACTTTAGAGGTCGAAGAGGATAGTGTGACATTCCACCTCAAGGACGGTATGCAATATTCTTCTATCCGGAATGATGATTGTCTGTCTTTGGTTCTTTGAAGTTGGCCTCGGCCAGCCTCTTTACTCATGCCTTGTTTAGCGACCTGCTAGAGTTATGTTCTCTTTCAGAATTGGATGACACATTCGAGGCTCCCACGACACCAACCATCACGCACACACCGGGTCGAATTACTACATCTTATGAGAAGTTGCCCTTCTTGGAAAAGTTGAAGTCCCAGTGGTCCGGTCCTTTCACGGTGGCAAGGAAAACACCATCTGGAGCTGTGGAAATCAAAGGTGCCAATTAAGAGCCATTAATAGTGAACAGTTATCACCTCAAGAAGTACCTCTTAGGTCATCCTGTCGCACATGTTGACATACATGACATCACACCACCTCCTTGACCCTTATCCAAGTATCGTCTCGCTCAAGGATGTTAAACCAGAGTGCTTTATGGGAGGAAAACCACGGTTGAAAACTAATTTTGAGTCTGTTGGGTCAGTTCTTTGTGTTTTTATTCGTTCGAGTCGATTTCGGGGGGGGGGGGGGGAGGGGCGGAGTCAAAAGTGTAAGTTTTTTTTTATCGTATTAATCTTTTGTTCGCCAGGTCTTAGGTTCTCACCGAGAACCTTGCCAAGAACCTCAAGGTTCTCGATGAGAAGGTGATGTGAACCGATGCAACCGTGGGCAGACAACTCTTAAACACCGCAAGCTGAATACCTTAGCAGCAAGTCAAACCTATGGAAACCTAGGCGGAGAGTACTTGGACCCACTAGCTATAATGAGCGAGGAACCCTAAGTGTCCAGTTGAAGGTGCCACACCAAGGGGAGAATACCCAAGATGATAAACCAAACCTTAATCATAGCAACAACTAGCAAAAGCTTGAAGGAAACAAGAACTTGTGTTCTAAAAATTTATAATTGATCTAAGTGTAAGGTACATCGTAGGCCAAATGCCTTTATTTATAGGGGAGGGATTCAGGAACAAGCTCTCTGAAACCTTCTCTTATTCTAATTCTAAGATACTAAAATATTCCTAAACAATCGAAACTAAAAGGGGAATCCTACTAAAACACTAAAAAGTCTAAAAATAGCAAAATCACTAAAATAGGAAAAACCCTAATCTGGCTTCGGGCGTGAACCCATGTCCGATCCAGATTAGGTAACCAAGTCATAGGCGGGCAAGGACTCCGTGTCCTTCGTGAGTTCTTCTTCGAATCCATTTAGGATTAGTAGAGGTTTATCATGACTACATAAGGAATCCTTGAGCACGCAGGATTTTGGAAAGGCAGGGGTAATTTGTCGGCTTAGCCCAAATCGCCACTAAGTGGTGCCCGGGTGTCGGCCCGGCTCGGCTCGGATAGGCCTTTGGTCTTCTAGCTTCGGCTGGTGATAACACTCGATTTGACGTGATTATCAGCCTCATTTAAGGGACATTTCCTTGCTTAAGACATGGTTTTTAGGGTAGAATAGCGAATATTCACTTAACTACTCTATCTCGTGCCATTTGTGTTACTTTGGCCCGTTTCAGGTCTATTTGATGGTTTTCTAGTGTTTTCATGTAAGCACAGGTTTTTGCCGTTAAATAAAGTAGCCAAGGACGTGTCTAAGGCGTTGGAACCTCGAGGAATCGCACCGGAATCAATCCGAGAAGTCAATCAAGTCGAACCAAATCCTGCTCCCATTTGCACTAAAGTTTTCGACGAAAATCCCCCAGGTTTTCGGCGAAAACTCAAGAAGAAATCGGCTGAGATCACAAAGGCAAGTTTTCGGCGAAAACTCCAAGTTTTCGCCGAGAACCCGGCGGTCCAAAAATCACAGGAGAAAACAGCCGAGCAGTCATCCCATTTACAAAGGAATTTTCGGCGAAAACTCAAACACATTTTCGGCGAAAATTCCAGGCAAAATCGGCAGTATTAGGGTTAAGTATAAATACTTAACCGGTGGCCCAAATAGAAAATATACCTCATAATACGAAATATTTCAGAATTCTCCAGAGTTCTGGAGCAGAGTTTAGAGTTCGAAGAGCGAGGAAGAGATCGTGACGCCATCCCTTCATCTCGGAGACCTCGAAGCTAGGATTGCAGATTACCGGAGATCGAAGTTCTGCCGGAGTCATCTTAATTAGGTTTTTCAGATCCTTTTATGTTCTTCCTCTGTTCAAGATGAACTTCTTTGGCTTTGATTCTTTTGTTATCGACATGAGTAGCTAAACTCGTAGAGCTTAGACTAGATGAACCCTAAGTGACCCAGGGCTTTAAAGCGGTCACAGATCGGCGATGATTAGATTCAAAGTTCAATCAGTTTCTCTTTCATGTTTGATTTGTTCTTCGTTCTTCATGTTTCCTGTCTGGATTGATCATCTAGATTAGATTCTGGTTAAGCTAAGGATAGAAGCGAACGCTCGCCTTACTTTAAAACATCAAATCGAACAAATAACCTAATCATTGGAGTGTGCCTTTCGTAAGAACCAGTTAGGGTTAATCCACTGCAAGAGTAACTCATAAATCGTTAGTAATTCTACCAATTAGTTTAGTCATTGTGAGAGGCAACCGTACCCGGGCGACTAATTAATCTTGGTAGCTAGATCGAATAGAGCGAACGTTCGCCAGTCTTAAACCTAAGGGTAAGGAGTTATGGTGGTTTATAGAAACCGATTGAATGAGAATTGAAAATCGCTAGTCTTGTGATCGCTAATGCCTTGGTAATCTAAGGGGGATTCAAAATCTAGCTCGTCTATCTTCCTGTTAGTCAACCTTTTACTTTTTCTGTCTTTTATTTCCTTGTTTAATTAGATTAGAAGTTGTGGAACTCACACCACGCACAACATGTTTAAACCTGAGTAATTTGCCAACATATTTGAGTAGACAAGAAGAAGAGACCTCGAGTAGAATACGATCTAGTCTACCTTGTAACATCCCCGCTCAACCAAACGGTTTGACACTCAAGATCGGTAGACTAGGGTACTGGAATCAGTGCTCTTAAGCTCCCCTTGAGTTTTGGGTCATTCGGGTTTAAGTTGGGTCGAAGTTGCAAAGAGGGGAACGGTGATGCACCAAAAAGTGCCGATTTTGGGCCCTGAAGTGCGCAGGCGCACTTTTAGAAGTGCCAGCGCACTTTTCAATTAATTCAGCAAACTTTCGGCGGAATATTCAAAATGTGCGCCTTTTAGGGTCAATGTGCGCCGGCACACTTTTTGACATACCAGGCGCACTTTTCGTGCATAAAAGGACGGATTTGCACGGAAATTCATAACTTCTTTCCCCTTTCTCTCTCCCCGAAAAGCCATTGACGAACCTAGTGCGAGCAATCTTCGAAGGGTGATTCCGGGAGCTGTAGAGGTCGGAATTAAGTTCCGTTTGTTGCTATGGTTTCGTAGCGACGAGGAGAAGAGATCGCTAACCTCCATTTTGGGTTTCTGGGTGTAGGTCGTGAGCAGTAAGGAAGGGTAGAGCTACGAGTTTGGTGGTTGGGAATCGAGTTTCTGGGGAACTAGAAGACGATTAGAGCCTCGTCTTCTATTCCAGGTGAGGGCTTAGCGTTGTGTAAGTAGTTTGGACAGCGTGAGGAGTTTCAATTGGACTTAGAACAAAACCTAGGTTATGCATGAAAATGATGAGCGTAAAAGGGGATAAAATGTTCTGTGAATGTACTTGATTGCTATTGATGATTGTCGTGGTTGATTGTTGTTGTTGATTGCTATGATTTGGGGTTGGGTGTGAACTGAAGTGAATTAAGTAATGAATTGACATAGAAATGAGAATTAGGATGGTTGGGAAATGAGTGCGGGTGCTATGATATTATGAATTGCTGGTTGTGGACGCAGGAGAGTTGCCCTGCCAATGTGGGGTCGCTCTGAATAAGAGGAACAGGTGGGTGACCCCTAGACTCATGATATGGTTTCCCCTGTACTTGCAGGTGGGGGAGGCCGGTGAGCTAGCCGGTTATCCTATTGATTGTGATGTGTGTGCTGTGAACATGACAGGGGCATGGAGGACGAGATGTGTTGTGAACTACGGACTATGAATGAGATGTGGCTGATTTGTGTTTTATGTTGGTAGTAGATGTGATGTATGAGTTGAGAATGTGATGTTGAGAATTGTATGTTGGAAATAGGACCGGAAGGAGCCCACACTACCCCACCCGAGGTACTGGTTGTTGAGTCTGATCCATTGGGGTGGATCCCCTTGACATGGGTGTCAAGGGAGTGATGAGATTGATGATGAGATTGATGATGATGATGATGGTTAATGAGAACGCGTTCCCCATGCGGTAGGGGAGCGCGAGGACTTCCCATGCGGTAGGGAAGTGCGTCGGCCGGCCGGTGGTGGTGTGGATAACTCCTTGGCGCCTAATAACTCACCTAGATAATATGAACGTGAATGTTTGTGTGCTTGTGGTTGTGGTAGTGACTTGGTTGATGGATGTGATGTGATGATGCTGTGTGTGCCATGGATTGATGTATTAGTTCTGTGTGATTCTATTGTTATGAATTGTGCTTGAGAACAAGAACTGACCAACGTGATCACCTAGACTGCTTTTAGGGAATTAAAATATGGAAAGGGGGGTTGGGTTTGGTTCCATTGTTGGATGTCTTGTGCGGAGTTGGGACCGCTCCATAGAGTAGGACAACGTGTAGGTAGGCCCAGTGGGTTCACTCAATTTCAATAGGAATTTGATCCCTTTTCCCCTTCCAGGATCTCGTGGCTAGTAGAGGAAGCTGAGGAGTTTGAGTTCGAGGTTGATTTCGTGAAGTTCTGGACGGAAGCCATGAGGTGAAGACTGGGATTACGCGGAGTTGACTTTTCTGTTCATTTCAGTTGACTATGGGATTTTGGGGTTCTTTTTATGTACTTTCTGATTTATGTTGGTTTGGAGGATTTATGATGGATTGGATTGTACTCGGATTTCAGTTTTGCGTTTCTATGAAGGCCTCCCATGTTTTTATTGTCTTTTGATCACCGCCAATTTCCCTGTTTTACCCTTGTTTTTACTCGGTAGTACCTGGGACCGGCTCAACCACGGGTTTACTCGGGTTGATTCGGAACGGGTGTTACATACCTTGGTCGATTAGTTATTTGATACGTCCTACAACGTTCATCAAATTGGCGCCGTTGCTGGGGATTTCTTTTGATTGTTTGAAAGAAGAACTGGCATCTTATTCTTCTACTTTCCATCTTTCACCTTTCCATCCACTTCGATTTTACACTGGTTTTGTTTGTTTTTGTTATTTGTAGGTTGTTCACAGGTGTATGCACCGCCGCCCGCTCACTAGCTCTCAAACTGCCAAGGACGACAAGGCTAAGAGTGTAGAGAGACCAGACAGTTTCGCTCCACCTAGACAATCACAGATTCCAAGGAGGGCAGAACCAATCCACCTCCATCCGTCACTCCGATCAAGATCGAGGAACTTAAGGAGAGTTCCTCATCTCCATCTTCACCGTCATCTTCATCTGCTTCATACACCGAATCACTTTCACCTCCTCCATCTCCTACCATGACTGATCAGCTACCACCACCAGGCGGTAATCAACCACCATCACCGGTTGCACCGAAGAGTCTAACCGACTACAATAAGCCGAGCGCAACTAGCGTTCGATCTTCCATTGCCGTGTCGCGCATTGAAGGAGATCCTGACTATGAGATCAAGATTCCATTCTTGACTATGATCTCTAAGGATCTACAGTTTGAAAGCAGGCCGCTAGACAATCTGTGCACTCATCTGGCGGATTTCCTTGATCTCTGCAGCACTTTCAAGAGTGGGAATCTCGACAAGAACACTCTTTGCTTGAGAGCTTTCCTGTTCTCTCTGAAAGGTGCAGCTAAAAGGTGGCTTACTGGCAAACCACCTGGCTACTACACCGACTGGGAGACTCTTGCTCAAGACTTTGTTGAAGAGTACTTCCCTCCTTCCAGGACAACAGCTTTCAAGGACAACATCGCCCGATTCTCTCAAAAGGAAGGAGCGAGCTTATATGATACATGGAATGAATTCCAAGAACTTCTCTACAACTATCCTCACCACGGATTCGAGCAGAGGCAGTTAGCTGAAATCTTTGCTCGAGGTCTTCGAGAAGAATCTGCCAAATGGGTCAATTCCCTAGCTGAAGGGGATTGCACTACACTTACACCTGAAACTGTTCTTCTTCATTTCGCAAACTACGCTTCCAAGTCGAGAAACTGGGAACGACAATCTGAAGGATCAAGAAGCAAGCTCGATGTTGAAGCAACCATCAAGGCAGAAGTAGAGAAGCATCTGAAGAAGTCTTCTACACCCATCAAGCCGCTGTCTACGTTGCCGATTGTGAGTGGTGTGGAGCTTGTGCGCATAATGGAGGCCGATGCCAGAATTTTGGTAAAACAGAAGTCTGGTCTGCCGAAGAAGTCAATTTCGTTCAACAAGGCTTCATCAACAATCAGAACGGTTATGCTGGCTGCCGTAACTTCAGGCAACAGGGGAATTATCAAGATAGACCTCCCTACAATGCCGGTACCAACTAGAACCACGACCAGAACCAGAACAGCCAACCAACTGGTCCAGCTCAGGATCAGAAGCCGAACCATTTGCCGGCAGGTGTCTACCAGCCACCGCATCGCAATCCGAGTAACTATGGAACTGCTCCTGGCAATCGCCAGAATCAATATCTGAATAATACCTATACAGGGCAGCAACATCAGAGGGAGAACAACGTCAGTAACCTCGACAAGAAGCTCAGTCAGATCATTACTAGACTTGACGATCACGACAGTCAGTTCAAAGCCCAAGCTCTTCCAAACCAAGAACAGATTGCATCCGGACAGAGAATTGAGCAAGCTGTGAACCAGATCTCTAGCATGCTGACATCTGGTCGACCATTTGGCCAACTTCTAAGCCAAACCAAGCCAAACCCAAGAAAGGAGCAAGCTAAGATGGTATCCGTTGAAGAACCGACAAATTCATCTACTAATGCTTCTTCTAATTTATGCAGGACCGATGAAGCTCCAGAGAAGAAGGAAGCACTGAAGGAGGCACCTAAGGAGTATGATCCTCCCTTGCTCCATGCTACGTGAACCCTGCCTTTCCAAGAGCACTGCTACCGAATGCAAGGATCGAGACTGGCATGCGGGGAGGTAAAGAAGGATATCCTGCCGCTCGTAGCAAGAAGCCTTCATCGCCATATCCAGCTAAGTGTTCTGATCCTGGTTCTTTCACGCTTCCTCTAATTATTAATGATGTTGAGATAGAGCGTAGTTTAGTTGATCTAGGCGCGTCTGTCAATGTTATGCCTATGAGTTTATTTGAAAAACTGAATCTAGGAGAACTTGAACCGACTAGCATGCAACTTGTCTT
Source organism: Linum lewisii (assembly GCA_034768395.1). Taxonomy (NCBI): domain Eukaryota; kingdom Viridiplantae; phylum Streptophyta; class Magnoliopsida; order Malpighiales; family Linaceae; genus Linum; species Linum lewisii. The sequence continues at coordinate 40,279,092 of CM068303.1, forward strand.
TGATGATAGATCACTGAAAACACCTAGAGGAGAAATCAAAGACTTTGTTACTAAATGTGGTCCTTTCACGTTCTTAGCTGACTATGTGATCATAGATACTAGTAAGGATGATTCTACCATTCTCATAGGACGACCCTTCATGGCTACAACTGGAATGCAAATTAACTTTCCAAATGGTTCCTTGACTTTGAGGGTTGGTAAAGACACAATAACTTTCCGCCTTAAAGACGGAATGAAATATAATCCTAAGAATGAAGAATCTCATTGTCTAGCTGTTGAAACTGTGGAGTTGACCCCGGTCAACTCCGTCACTGATGTCCTTCTAGTGTTCCTAGTTCAATTGTTGTTGCAGGTGCTGAACAGATTACCAAGCAGAAACCAAAATCTTCTGCTCAAAAGCCGCCAAAGAAGAAGGAACTGAAAGCCTCTTCTTCACCACCGAGCAAGGAACCTGGCAGGCCCCGGGGAAGAACCAGAAGAAGAAGTCTCAAATGGTCTGAAGACCAGTTGTTCCACCACCATCTTCTGAGCCAGCTGCACCACCAATTCATTCCGAGCTACCGGCGCCGGAGCAAGTATTGAAGGAGAAGTCAAAAGCATCTCCTAAGGAAATACCGACGATCACCGATCCTGGTGATACAAAGTCGAAGGTTAAACAGAAGACGAAGCTGATCATTCTCATTCCTTCCACCGTCTTCCTTGTAGAGGATGATCCCTTGACAGAACTTTTTGGTCTGTTCAAGATCACCGGCCACCTTCCCGATGGACGTACCAGGCTCGTACACGCTAATGGGAAGAAATTCATGCTCACCGGAGATACCCCGAAGCTCCATTTCATGAACTCCGATGCCAGCATTAAGGAGAACCTGAGTTGGGATGTCTCCTAACACAGTCCAGGTATCGTCCAGCTCAAAGACGTTAATAAAAGAGCGCTTCGTGGGAGGCAACCCACGGCTGGAGTCAGTTTTTCATTTGTGTCAAGCTTAGTGTTTTAGAGTCGGTTTGGGGGAGCCAAAAGTGTCAGTTTGCATGATTTCTTATTTTTCATGTGTAGTCTGTGTGTCATCGTTTCAATCGCAAGTTGTTTGAGGTTGTTCCGATTTTTGTGGATTTAGTTGTGATTTTATAAAGTTTGTCGGGATTGCAAAAATATTTTCAATCGTACATGTCAAACTTTTTGGCGAAAACTGTCCCAATTTTCAGCAAATCTTCCTTTCAAATCCCACTGTGTTTTTTGGTCGATTTTAACTAGACTTTTTGGTGAAAACTCTATAAGTTTTCAGCGAAAACTTATTTGAAAACAGGCAGACGTTTTTCACTTGTGTTTTCGGCGAAAAATTGCACATATTTTCGCCAAAAACATGAGACAAAATCAAACAATTTTTTCCCTTATTTTCCCGGTCATTCTCTCTCTCCCCTCACTTTTCATTTTCGAACAAAACCCAAAAACTCCCCCTATTTAAACGTCTGCCACCGCCGATACTACTTTCGCCGCCACCGCCCAAACCATCTGCCGCCGCCCTACTCCCCTCCCTTTTCTGATCATTTTGAGCCATAGATCGTCCGAATCGGAGCTCTAGAGCTCTAGTTCCACCAAACCCTAGTTTTTCGAGTTTTTCACTGATTTCTCTCTCTCCGTTCATTTTCAGCACTCATGGCTTCAAGGTAAGTTGTAGAACTTTTCATTCCAAATCTTTTGACATCTTGAATGCTGAAGTTCGTCGGGGTTGACTTCGATTGACTTTTCAGTTTACCTCGATTTGCGTGCCGACTGATTTTGTGTGAACTAGGTTAGTTGAATGCTTTTGACTGATCTCGCATGCTTAGGGAGGATTGTGCTGAATTGTAATACTATTTGATCGTGTGTTTATATGCTTAAAGATCGATTCTCTGCGGTGTTGACTTTTGTGAAATGTCGGTTTGACCATGAATTGTCTATGCTTGTTTGTCTACCATGTGTGTTCATTCACGTTCATATTACTGTGCTTGCCATCTGAGTTTATAATTATGTCGTCATTTCCCGCTTTGAGATAGTCTTGCCATGATTAGGGTTCAATGTGCCATGAATTTGACTTTTTGGATGTCGGTTTGACTTCTGATCCCTGATTATGATATGAACGTTCTAACTTGACCTATGCATGCTTTGTGATTTATTGTGATTACTGGTTACTTAATTTGCTTACCCCCACTCGGTTTTCCTCATTTCTTTGTGAAATTGAGTTTTTCTACTAAGTGTGGGGTGGGTTATTAGTTAATTAATTTGGTTTCGTTTCTGGTTTTAGGAATGTCACTCACGAGCACGGGACTAAGGCGCGACTTGATACCACCTCTAGCTCCCGAGCTCCCGCTCCCGTCACACCCGCCGCCCACGGCCCTCCACCAGCATTCCCTGGTCGTGTCAGGTACCACCACACAGTCGCCCGCCTACCGTGCACTACTTCGAGCGCTACCGGAGGCTCGAGCATGTTCCTGGGGCCGACGTGCGCCCACTTTCCTTAGATTCCCTCCTCGAGTAATACAAGGACTTGTACCAGAATGTGCTCGACGCATTGATACCTGCCGGACTTCTGGAGCTGACCACCTTAGCTTTTGACTTCCCAGACATCGCTCTACAGGAGTTCTGGGCCACGTTCGACTTGGATGATCACAAAAGGAGGCAGCACATGAAGGTCATCTCTTTCTATCTAGGCGGGGTGCACAGGTCACTCACCTATGATTAGTTTGCAGCTCATCTTGGCATTCCCCAGGAGCACTACGAGGGTCATCACCTTAGCTGGGAGAACAACGATGACGACGGAGAGGAGTACGACGCGCTCTGGAGCCACATGACTGGGGTGCCAAACGATCATACCACGAAGCACAACTCAGTTAAGTCCCTCTCTCACCCTCTCTATCGATTCATTCATATGGTTTGGCGTAGATCACTACTGTTTGCTCCAGAGAAGGACCGCCACCATATCAGCAGAGAGGAGCTTCTTCTTCATCGCGCCATCTGGGAGAGTTATCCTCTTCATCCCGGATGGGTGCTTGCACGCTTACTCCGCCAGAAGACTCAGAGGCCGAGGCCACCTCGCTCACTCCTGGGAGGCAACTTTGTCGGCCGACTCATCATCTCTTTCGGTCTTAGCCAAGAATATGGCCCGAACGTCCCACGACGCAGAATATACACCGTCGGAGGTGTTTTGGCGGTCGAGTACGCCCTCGAGTTGGACCTTAGTCCCCAGGTAGCAGCAGATCCTCCCCTCCAGCATATGGAAGAGTCAGAGGAAGAAGATGATTCTGAGCATCCGCAGCCCCAGCCGGAGCCGGAGTTTGATGATCATATACCCTCGCCACATCATCAGGCAGGGTATGCATACTAGCCCCGGGGTGCCCGTTCCAGATCCATACCAGACGCCTCACCCTCAGCACCGACCGCATCCCGCGGACATTGGAGAGCTGTACGAGCGACTCCAGGAGTGGCAGATCCAAGATACCGCCACTCAGGATGCCAGATGGATAATTATGCAGCAGCACATGCTCCGCACTGATGAGAGGTATGAGGCACAGCTAGCATGGCAACGACAGATAGGCGACACCCTCCACATTCCCCCTCCCGATGAGCCTGACCAGCAGTGATCGGGTTGTATTCCTTTTCTGGTCCTTTATTTTTATTTCTTATTTTCAGATTTTGATCCAACTTTTTTCTGCGTGGATCCGGGACACTTGTCCCGGTTTCTTTTTTATCTTTATTTGTTTTTGTTTTGCAGGCAGTTGGGAGATTCCCTTTGCTTCGCTTTGGTAGATTGCCTCTGCTCCGAGGAACCGTGCTCATCCCCTACACCAACCATCTCGGTCCAGGTTCTTCTACTTCACTCTGAACTCTAGTTCTAGTCCTGTGAGGACACACTACGATTTAAGTGTGGGGTAGGATGCTAGAGAACCTTGCATGAACTTGATTGCCCTTGATTGTTTTTTTCGTGTGCCTCGTGATTCCTGTCCAGTCTCTCTAGCATAGAATTGCTCAATTCTTGACTTTTGATGTTAAATTGACTTCAATTTTGAACAATGACGCCTAGACTGTTCCACTTAGAACCTGTAACCAACGTGTTGGCACTGAAATCAAATGAGTCTAGGTCAGAACAGATCATAAATCACTTCTGTAGTTGAATCAATTGACTTGTTAATAACAAAGCTCGATAACACCATTCTAAGATGATAAATGCTAGCTTCTTCCATTTTTCTCACTCCATATTTGTTCACTTGTGATTGTGGCTAGAGATTAGACGGAAATCTAATTCGAAATCTTGTGTAAAAAGTTATAACTAGCTAGGATTAAGTGACTAAATGGTTAAATCAAGTAATAAAGTTGTGCAAATCAATGCTAAGTTCTTTAAAGTGCTGAAAATAAAGCTAGGCAAGCCCGCCACCTAAGTGAAGTGTTCGGGTTGAGCACTAGCATATGCCCAAATACTGTGAGCTAGGCAGGTCCAACACCTAAGTGAAGTGTTTGGTATCGAGCACTAGTATGCAGTAAATAAATAAATGAAGGAAGAAGTTGAAACTTGTTAGAAATTGTTGTTAAAGTCGGTCTTAGCTAGAACATGTAACGTACAGATCTAGAAACGGATGAAGTCGAGTCGATAGCCACGTCACTTTTCCTACCTCCGCATCCACATCATGGCTAGAGCTTAAAGTCTTTTTAATTAGAATTGGTGTTATCGTAGTCGGTTAATTATAAATTAATTGTTTTGCCAAGAAACGAGCTTTATTAAAATTACTACTTGAAGTGTGCAGAAAACAGTAAGATCCAAACTTGTTTGGTTGATGTTCTTGCATGTGTAGGTCACTCTTTCTACGTGGAACAGTCTAAACTAAATCTTTAGAATTGAATCTCAGTTTAATCTCGTGTCATTTGTGAATTTGAGTGTGTTCTAGTTCAGTTTGCTTGAGGACAAGCAAAAGCTTGAGTGTGGGGTATTTTGATAACACTCGATTTGACATGATTATCAGCCTCATTTAAGCGATATTTCCTTGCTTAAGACATGGTTTTTAGGGTAGAATAGCGAATATTCACTTAACTACTCTATCTCGTGCCATTTGTGTTACTTTGGCCCGTTTCGGGTCTATTTGATGGTTTTCTAGTGTTTTCATGTAAGCACAGGTTTTTGCCATTAAATAAAGTAGCCAAGGACGTGTCTAAGGCGTTGGAACCTCGAGGAATCACACCGGAATCGATCCCAGAAGTCAATCAAGTCAAACCAAATCCTGCGCCCATTTGCACTGAAGTTTTCGGCGAAAATCCCCCAGGTTTTCGGCGAAAACTCAAGAAGAAATCGGCTGAGATCACAAAGGCAAGTTTTCGGCGAAAACTCCAAGTTTTCACCGAGAACCCGGCGGTCCGAAAATCACAGGAGAAAACAGCCGAGCAGTCATCCCATTTACAAAGGAATTTTCGGTGAAAACTCAAACACATTTACGACGAAAATTCCAGGCAAAATCGGCAGTATTAGGGTTAAGTATAAATACTTAACCGGTGGCCCAAATAGAAAATATACCCCATAATACGAAATATTTCAGAATTCTCTGGAGTTCTGGAGCAGAGTTTAGAGTTCGAAGAGCCAGGAAGAGATCGTGACGCCATCCCTTCATCTCGGAGACCTCAGAGCTAGGATTGCAGATTACCGGAGATCGAAGTTCTGCCGAGTCATCTTTTTTTTTGATGAATAATTGGTTGCATTTCATCAAAAAAACAATATGTACATACTAAAGAAGAATGAACCTCACTCTAGGCCAAAATTAACCCGAGAACCTATATACAATCTAATATCACTCTCTCATCTACTCTACCTTCTGCAAAAAATCTAATATCACTATTCACGTTCTCACTCATACTACTAATATCTGCATTTTTACCTCCGAACATCACTTCACATCTCGTCCTCCATATAACATTAAGCACCATTATCCATTTCAATTGCTTAACCTTCCTTGCAACTGTTGAGCAGCCCAAGATTCAGCAACACCAACTGCATTTTCCCAGTTCAGCAACTGCAGCTCCGGTAGGACACTCTGCACTACTGCCTGAGTTATACAGCACTAAAAAAACAGATGATGCTTGCTTTCCTTCTCCCTTCTACAAAGGACGCAAGTTTCATCCACCACTGATTTCCATTTCTTACTTTATCCAACGTACAGATTCTCCCAATCATAACCAACCAAGCTACAAAGTTGAGTCTTGGTACAGTAAATCCTGACCAAGTCAAACAGCTCCAGCTAACAGTCGGCCACTTCTCTCAAATATCCTCCCAAATAACAGAAGGCTTGTATCTACCCATCACCTTGTTTTTCCAGCAATGTTCTCCATCAGAATTAACACTCATAAAACCCTGTACAACACTTCTCAACTTCAGGATTCTCTTCCATACCCAAGAGCCATAGCTATCTTTGATTTCCCACAAGGACTTGCTCTTGAGTCTATACTTCCTTATCCAAGCAACCCATAAGGACCCCCCTCTCACAAACATATTCCAAAGATGTCTAATAGCATTAGCCAGGTTCCAGCTCCTTATGTCTTTGATCCCTGCACCTCCCTCTGATTTAGGTTTAGCAATATGCTTCCAAGCTATTTTAACTCTACCATAATCCAGCTTCCCCCATAGAAATTTGTTACAAACTGCTTCAATGTCTTCCATAAGATGTTTGGGGAGTATATAAATAGACATCCAATACTGTAAAATCCCCCTATCACAGACTCAATTAGCTGGAGTTTACCTGCGTATGAAAGTAATCTTGACTTCAGTCAGCAATCCTTCGAGTGATCTTGTCTAACAGAGCTTTGCAATCAACCTTACGCAGTTTACCAGCAGTAAGAGGAACCCCCAAATATCTAAAGGGAAGAGACCCCTTCTGGAATCCAATAATTCTTACCAGCTCCTCTTCTAAAGCAGGAGTTGCCCCTGCAATGAAGAACTCACTTTTCTCCGGGTTATACTTTAGGCCAGATAGTTTATGAAACCTACTGAGAAATCCATAACCCCTTTAACTGAATCCTCATCACCCTTTGTAAACACCAACAAATCGTCCGCGAAGCACAAATGGGTTACCATACCTTTGCATTGAGGATGATACTTAATATTCTTCTTCACTGCTGCATCATTAAGAAGGTTACTAAGGATCTCCATGATGATAACAAATAGATAGGGCGAGATAGGATCACCCTGCCTCAGTCCTTTCTTAGCTTCAAAGTGCCCACACAACGTCCCATTGAGATTAACTGAGAGCATGGTAGACTTAAGGCATTTCTCAATCCAGGATATATAAAGTAAGGGGAACTTCATATTCCTAAGAACTTCAAGTAAGAACTCCCAATTCACACTATCAAACGCCTTCATTAGATCAATCTTTATAGTCAATCTAGGGGAAACTGACTTAGAGTTGTATGTTCTCAGTAATTCATGTGCAAGTAATATGTTGTCACTAATCAGCCGACCTTTAACAAAAGCAGACTGAGAAGGACCAATAAGACTTGGAAGCACAGCACACATACGATTAGCAATTACCTTTGAAATCAGTTTATAGATAACATTGCAACAGGAAATCGGATGGTAGTCTTTAATCTCTGTTGCATTTGTTTTCTTGGGCACTAGTGCAAGGCTAACTGAGTTAACATAACCAGGCAGTTTTCCAGAGTTGAAGAAGTACAAGACATCATCAATTACCTCCTCTCCAACTGTACTCCAGCATTGATTATAAAAGGAGGCAGGAAAACCATCAGGGCCAGGAGCCTTGTCCTGCCCTATACTTTTAAAAGCTTGGATAATCTCCTTGGAGCAAACTGGTGCAACTAGCATGTCCTGCTGATCATCAGAAAGATATCTACAAACAGCAACATTCCAATCCAAAGAGCTATAATCAACAACATCCTGAGATCCAAGAAGCTGTGTATAAAAGCTAACATCAATCTTCTTCATACTTTCAAAGTCATCCACAAGATCACCATCTGCATTCCTTAACTGTCTAATAGTATTCCTCAAGCTTCTAGACTTCACTTGATTAAAAAAATAGCTAGTATTTTTATCCCCTTCCTTTATCCAAAGTGCCCTAGATTTCAGCCTTACAATACTTTCTTCATCTTTTTCCAACTGCACCAGTTCAATACGTCCTAGCTTCGCATCATCCAACTTCTCAGAACAAGGATCATCCAAAGCTTCTTTATGCTTAACAGCCACTTCAGCCCTTTTGGACACTACCCTCTCATGTATTTGAGAGTACTCCCTCTTATTCAGCTTTTTCAGTTCATATTTCATATCTTTTAACTTCCCATAAAGTCTATGAAAGGGGGTATTAAGATTTATTCTCGACTAGACATCCCTTAGGATAGCAGCAAACTCACTATGATAATACCAACACTTGAAATATTTAAAAGGCTTTGGTTGTGAAATAAGATCACCTCCCATGGAGAGACTTAATGCACAATGATAAGAAACAGCATTTGCAACAACCTCAACCATACTCTTCGGATGCTTACTATGCCAGCCCCCATTCACAAGGACTCTATCTAGTCTCCTTGCAATCGACTCCAGAACCCTATTATTAATCCAAGTAAAGAACGGACCTGTTGAAACATGCTCCTCAAGTTGGCAACTTCTAACAAAGTCCTTAAAATCTTCCATGCTAGCAAAACAGGAGATACTATTCGAAGTCTCACTAGAATCCAAAATTGCATTGAAATCACCTCCAATAAACCAAGGCTCACTATAAATTCGAACCTTAGTCAAATCCTCATAGAGAGCTCTCCTACCATTTATATCATTCTTTGCATAGACAACAAAACCATAAAAACATGTAGGGAGGTCCACTTTGAAGTGCACATACTGAGAACTAAAGCAAATGATTTGAATAGGGATATCAGGCTTCCATATAAGCCAGATTTTTCCAAGGTCCCCCTCATAGCAAAAATGATGCTTCCACCCCTTAAACCGAGATTCAAATATACTAATAGAATTCTTCTCCCTAATACGAGGTTCCAGCAAAGTAATAATCTCAATATTTCTACTAATTATATAAGAGTAAAGAGAATCATACTTACCAAGGTTATTAAACCCTCTTATGTTCCAGATCCACAGCCTCATTTCTTACGGGATTTATTGTGTTGCTGCCTCGTCAACACATTGCACTTAACCGGAGATAGAACCGGCTCAATAAATTCTCCAAATGTTACCATCCGGGAAGGCCCATACTTCTCTACTGCAAATTGAAAGGTAACACCCTTCTCACTTCGATCAGGCTTAATAGGGCTCAGGGGTTGTACCTCCACAATAACTTCAGATCCCCTGTTGATCGGTTGGGATCTTGATAAAAGGATTTTTACCAAGGTCGTATTCCACGGGGTCCTCTCATAGACCAATACTCACACTTCTCATAGACGGTCTAAACATTTGAAATTGGTTTGGTTTAATCGAGAAAATCAGAAACAAAGGCAAAGAAATGCAATACTAACAAAGACTAAGCAAGAGAGAAAGGTGGTTCAAATCAAAGACAAAGGGGGCTCTCTTGGTGGGTAGTTTCATCATGCTCAAGATGACTAATTGAACAAACAAGCTAATCAAGATCGAGTTTGCATTCGGATGACCATGCATTTCACTTCTATAGACTCAATGCACTCTCGTAGCACCAAATCCCTATCCTAATACCACTCAACTTAGGCTCTCGCTCTCAAGCTAAGTGAAAAAGGATGCATTCTTAGTGTTTGATGAAATGCCAAGACACAAGACCCTCTCTTAAGACTCTATGACCACAAGGCTAGGCACAACACTCTCATATCAATGCTCTAACACTAAGAGATTCACCAAAAAGCCTTTTCAAACTCAATTGAATGAAAATCCACATGCACACCAAGTGTTCGATAAAATGCCCAAGAGAGAAATCAAGTGAAAATGGTTGAAATAAGATGATCTAATCTCTTAGAACACACTCACTTCAATCCCTAGACCTACAATCTATGCAATCCAAGCACTCTCATGCATCAAATCACATTGAATGGACCAAATTAAGCAAACATGGCATAAAATGGCATTAAGAACAAGTCTAGGAATCATCCTCATACAACCAAGATCAATCATGGCAAGTTCTATACAATCATCTCTCTATCATAGCACAACTAATCTACCCATCCAAGATGAACCCTAGAAACTCAGCCACACATGGCCAAGGGAGTAAAGAGAAAAGAAGGAAGAATGGTCACCAAGAACACCATGGATGAATCCTTGAGATGATCTTCACTTCTCCACTTGTAAGCACTTCTCCCAAGGTTTGTTGGCTTCAATCCTAGCTCCAATGGCTTCAAATTGCTCCCAAAATGTGTTATAAGGGTTGAGGGTTCGTGGGTATGTGTTTGGGGTTCAAGGGAGATCAAAGAATTCTCCAAAATGGCCAAAAACGAAGGTATTTATAGTGCAGGGGGCAGTGCACGCCGTGCACCACTGCACGGTGTGCACCCCCTGCACTCTGCATAAATCCCGAACTTGCAATGGCCATATCTCCCTCGTCCGGACTCCAATTGACCTCTCGTTTTCTCCTATGTGCTCCTTGTCATCCGTACTTCGATGCCATAACCTGAAAATGCATAGAGTAACTCCAATAGACCAGAATTTGGATCCAAAGTGACAACCGGGCAACAAATGGACGTTTTGTGCAAAACTTCAATAAAAGCATATAAGTCATGGCATTTCACGATCGAACATGGGCATTTCATAGGTCAATCATAGACTCAAAATGCACTAAATGAAGTCACATCAAATTCCCCTACGACTAAGCTTTGCTTGCCCCCAAGCAAATGAATTAGAAAACATCAAAGTTCACAAATGACAAGATCGGTCACATTGAGACTCAAGCATTAACAATTTGGCTTAGACTGTTCCACAAACAAACTTAACCTACACATGCAAGAACATCAACCAAACAAGTCTAGACCTCACTAATATCTGCACACTTCAAGTAGTGGTTAATTGAGATACAGAAAAACCGACCACGACAACACCAACTCTAATCAAAAGGACTTGAACTCGGGAAAAAGAACAGATTAAGTGGGGGTAGGGAGAATTTGGAAAGTAGTGAGTGCTCGCGATGTGGCTATCGACTCGACTTCGTCCGCTTCTAGATCCGCACTTTACAAACTTGGGCATAGGATCAAGGGCTACATTTGAGAACTCTTTTTTTTTTCTTTTCTTTCCATCTTCATTTTTTTTTTCTTAATGCATACTAGTGCTCGATCCAACACTTCACTTAGGTGTTGAACCTGCCTAGCTCACAGCTTTTGTCTCTGCTAGTGCTCAACCCGACACTTCACTTAGGTGCCGAGCTTGCCTAGCTTTTCTTTTGAGCATTTTTTTTTTTCACAATTTAGCCACTTGATCCTTAGCCCCTTACAACTTCCACACAAGATTTCGAATTGGATTCCGTCTAATCTCAAGCCACAATCACGAAGGATCAAAAAGGGTAAAGAAAGACATGGAAAAGGGTGAAAATTCTGATTGCCTTCATCATCTTAGACCGGTGTTATCGAGCGGTACAAAAAACACGTATCAAACCAATCAACCAACATGCAAGAGTGATAAAATCTCAGTTCTGGCCCAGACTCATTTGATATTAGTGCTAACATGCTGGTTATAGGTTCTAAGCAGGACAGTCTAAACGTCATTGTGAAAACTTGAAGTCAATTAAACACCAAAAGTCAAGAACCGAATGATTCTACAATAGAGGAATTTGGAAACAATCAAGATCATGAAAATCAAGCAAAGCATAGCATTACATCTCTACCACAAATAATCACACCAAACCTCAAACTCCCCTACGACTAACATGAGCATTGCCCTCAATGATCAAGAGAGAGAGGGTAAGGAGGAACGAAGTTATCGCGTTGGTAGAGAGGAGCATAGGACGTAATAGTGGTGAAAGAGTTCCATGATGATCCTTGGTGAAGAGTGATCCAGAATGCTTGTCAAACCTTATTCAAAAAGCTAAAACAACACAAAAACCTCAAACAACAATTAAAAGCGAAAAATTAAAGATAACATGGGGTGCATAAACAAGTGCAATAAAGCCAAAAGAGAGCCTTGATTGATCTACACACAACCACAATCAAATAAAAATAAAACAAGGGTCTTGAGATAGAAGTGGGGCCCTGGAAATCTCACTGGGAAGGATCAACACAAAAATCACTAATCACGTATCCTTCAATTTCGAAATCCAAAACATGAAAGATCGGAGCAAAGATCAAACAATTTAACATCCACAGCTCAACGATCACATCAAAATGGAAATATCACCTAGCATGAATTAAGATCATCAGAGTCAAAAGCAACAACCTATGCTAGCAAAGATCAATTCATTAAGGACCACTCTAAGCATTAGGCATGTAAAACGGGCAATATTACTAATAGCAACATATGAGCACGAAATCACATAATGTAAGGAGGGATGTACAAAAATAGACCCATGCGTGGTGATCAAACACACCCCTCCTCACACAAAGAAGGTAAATCAGCCCCTGAATTCATCACCTGCAACACCCAACAAAATGACATACACCACCCTCAACCAACCATCCCAAGAGAATATACCATTCACCATGAACTCAAGCAAACCACAATTTGTTAAGCAATGAACTCAAGCAGCAAACCACAATTGAAGACGCCAATGGCACAACAATCATGACAACAATCAAACCACTTAGCCAAACTCAACAAGCCAATTTTCATGGGCAAAACGTCATGAACAAATACCACAATAAATACCAATGAAAAACCAAATCATAATCACCCCAATACCTCATTAACACCCCCCAAACGAATCAAACAGTGAAAAAAAATTGTGGAAAAAAAATTGCAGGGGGGGTGCACGCGTGCAGGTGCATGGGGTGCACGGCGTGCACCTTGGAGCTGAAATTTTTTTCGAATCCTCCTGGACAGCACGTGCACCAAACCGTGCACGGTGCACGGCGTGCATCATGCACGGCGTGCAGTGGTGCACGGCGTGCACCTCCTCAGCCTAAAATCAAATTTTTTATCTCGACGAAAAATGACCAAAACACCGTCAAATCAACCCAAAACGGACCCCGAACTTCAGAATTTCAACACCTACGAGACCACAAAGGACACCACAACAACTCAAGGACCTTGAATACCACAAAAACACACAATCATGCAATCAAATCAAGAAGAAAAGACATGAAAAACACTCGGGTTGCCTCCCGAGAAGCGCTTGGTTAACGTCTTAAGCTCGACGAAGCACACGGACCAGCTAAGTAAAACCATCCCAACTCATTACCTCTTTGAAATCGAAGTCATTACCTTCGCATGGCACACGGAACTTGAATTGAACCTTACCGACTTCGGGAGGTGTAAGCTCGGATTCCCGGATGATGAAGTGTGAGCAATGGAGAAGGGGCCAAACCACTTGGAGTGAATTCTCTCATCGGTGGCTTCTTAGTCTTGCTAGTCTCACCCATTGGTGCGGCTTCCTTGCCCTTCTCGGGTGGCTTCTCCACACCTTTCTTCTTAGCCTTAGGTGGAGTCTTTTGAAGCACGAAAGGTGGAGCCTCCTTTACTTCATCCTTTTTCTCCTGCACATCACTAAGAGCAAACAACTCCGCAAGACTATGACGGACAAGGTTAGTGCTATTAGTAGCCGAAGTAAGCTCATGCGGATTCTTAGGATCATGATGACTAGCATAAGACAAAGTAAACTCCATGCCATTTGAACGGTCAAAGATCATGCATTCATTATCAACCCTAAGTGTAAGTTTACCACCGTAGACATCAATCAAAGCATGAGAGGTTGCTAAGAAAGGTCGTCCTAAAATCAAAGACACATCGGTATCACCCAAAGCATCTAGAATAACAAAATCCACAAGGAATTCAAAAGCACCGACTTTAACCAACACATCTTCAACAATACCACGAGGAGATTTCATGGTCTTATCCGCTAATTGAACATTCATGAGGGTTGGTTTTAGTTTCCCTAGGCCTAGCTTCTTAAACATGCAATATGGCATAACATTGATACTAGCACCCAAATCGGCTAAGCCTCTACTTATTGCATGCTCACCAATAGTGCAAGGAATAGTAAAGCTACCTGGATCCTTAAGCTTCTCCGGTGGTTGCTTAGAGAGAATGGCGGAGCATTGTTCGTTGAGCTTTGCCGAAGTTACATCCTTAAGCTTGCCTTTGTTGGTGAAGATCTCTTTCATGAACTTCGCATATTGAGGCATCTTGGTGATTGCTTCTCCAAAAGGCATTGTGAATTGCACCTTGTCAAGAATCTCAACAAACCTCTTGAAATCTTTCTCCATGGAATCCGGCTTCAAGCGAGAAGGATGAGGTGGCTTAGGCTTGTACGGAGGTACAACCGGTGCGGGAGGAGAGACCGGAGTAGCACTCGCCGTAGCCTCTTGAGAACCAACCTTATTGATCATCTTAGAAGCTTCTTTAGCCTTGGCTCCTCTATCTTTAACTTCAATCTTATCTGTGTCATCATCGGAGTCAACATCTTCAACTATAACCAAATCATCATCTTGAGCACTTACCACCTTAGGTATGGCATCTTGTACTTGCTTACCACTCCTCAAAGTTACCATCATAAGCTCATCGGGAACCTTGGGGTTGACCTCGGTGTTGGAGGTCCACTTTGATTCCATTGATTTCCCCTTGGTTCCCTTGACCTTGGGTACCTCCTTGAGTCCATTGACTACCTTGGTTTTGGTTACTTCCTTGAGTCCATTGATTGCCTTGATACCCTCTATAACCTTGGAATCCTCCTTGATTTCCTTGGTTGTAACCCTTGTTATAACCACTACCTTGACTCCCTTCGCCTTGGTACCCTTGGTTAGACTTGTTGTACCCACCACCTTGGTTCCAAGGTCGGTTATAGGTACCTTGATAGTTACCTTGGGGGCTGAAATTACCATGGAATCCTTGACCTTGTGCGAAGCTTACCTCCTCATTGTGGTCACCTTGGCCAAGCTCAGGAGTGGCGGAAGGGCAAGCACTGACATCGTGGCCCTGACCCCCACAACATTCACAACAATATATTGAAGCCACTGGGGGATTACACACATGAGATGATGGAACCTTAGAGGGATGCTTAGGCATACTCAGGTTACTTACCTGAGATGCCATAGCATCAATCTTCGACATGAGGAGCGCAAACATAGGGTCATCTTCATCTCGGTGCCCCGGTAACTTAGGCTTCTTCCCATAGGTGGATGAATCCTTTGGTGCATCAACACTTATAGCTCTAGAGTCATAGTGTGTGTCGCTTCCATATTTAGAGCTTGGATGTTGTTGTCGAGACCAACTCCTTGTCTTGTTGGCCATCTCCGCAAAGAGTTCGAGAGCATCCTCGGGAGTGAGCGTCCTTAGATCACCTCCGGCGGCTTGGTTGATCATCCTTGTATTCTCAAAGTCAAGGGACCTAGCAAAGATATCCGCCAAGCTCCATTCGGCGAAGTTGTGATGAGGACAAGACCGAAGAAGGGCTTGGAACCTATTCCAAGTCTCATGGAAGAGCTCTCCCTTGTGTTGTGTGAAGTGGTTGATTCGATCCCGGATTGCATCCGTCATATAGGGGGGAAAGAACTCCTTGAGGAAGGCTTCGGCTAGTCCCTCCCATGTAGTGAATGTTCTACTAGGTTGGTTCTCCAACCAAGACTTGGCTCGACCTTTGAGTGAGAAGGGGAAGAGTCGGAGTCGTATACAATCCGGGTGAACTTGATCGTTCTTCACCGTATCGCATATCTCAAGGAAGTCCTTCAAGTGTCTAGATGGGCACTCTCCATCTATGCCATTGAACACCACTCCATTTTGAACCATTTGGATCATATTAGGCTTGAGCTCAAAGTTCCTAGCATTGACGGGTCTTCGAACAATGCTAGAGGCTGCCCCTTCAAGAGTAGGACGAGCATAATCCGCCAAGGTACGTCTTGCACCCCTTTGTGAGTGATCATCATCATTGGTATGGTGAGAATGCTCCGAAAGGTTGTCTTCATCTTCATGGTGAGACATGTTGTTGCGTGTGGCGCTATGAACCAAATGAGAGGGAGAGAAGGTTGGTGGCTCAATCACTTGCGCAAGACCTTGAAGTCGTGCTTGAAGACGAGTGAGTTGCCTCATGCACTAGTACAAGATACCTACAAACAAGCACAACAAATACACCCAAGTAATACGACAATGCGGAATAACAAAACCAAACAACAAGTAAAAGGAAGCAAAAACTAAATTGGAAGGAAGTGAATAGATCGGTCTACTACTAAATGCTTTCAAAGGAATGAGAGATTCCCCGGCAACGGCGCCAAAAACTTGATAAAAGGATTTTTACCAAGGTCGTATTCCACGGGGTCCTCTCATAGACCAATACTCACACTTCTCATAGACGGTCTAAACATTTGAAATTGGTTTGGTTTAATCGAGAAAATCAGAAACAAAGGCAAAGAAATGCAATACTAATAAAGACTAAGCAAGAGAGAAAGGTGGTTCAAATCAAAGACAAAGGGGGCTCTCTTGGTGGGTAGTTTCATCATGCTCAAGATGACTAATTGAACAAACAAGCTAATCAAGATCGAGTTTGCATTCGGATGACCATGCATTTCACTTCTATAGACTCAATGCACTCTCGTAGCACCAAATCCCTATCCTAATACCACTCAACTTAGGCTCTCGCTCTCAAGCTAAGTGAAAAAGGATGCATTCTTAGTGTTTGATGAAATGCCAAGACACAAGACCCTCTCTTAAGACTCTATGACCACAAGGCTAGGCACAACACTCTCATATCAATGCTCTAACACTAAGAGATTCACCAAAAAGCCTTTTCAAACTCAATTGAATGAAAATCCACATGCACACCAAGTGTTCGATAAAATGCCCAAGAGAGAAATCAAGTGAAAATGGTTGAAATAAGATGATCTAATCTCTTAGAACACACTCACTTCAATCCCTAGACCTACAATCTATGCAATCCAAGCACTCTCATGCATCAAATCACATTGAATGGACCAAATTAAGCAAACATGGCATAAAATGGCATTAAGAACAAGTCTAGGAATCATCCTCATACAACCAAGATCAATCATGGCAAGTTCTATACAATCATCTCTCTATCATAGCACAACTAATCTACCCATCCAAGATGAACCCTAGAAACTCAGCCACACATGGCCAAGGGAGTAAAGAGAAAAGAAGGAAGAATGGTCACCAAGAACACCATGGATGAATCCTTGAGATGATCTTCACTTCTCCACTTGTAAGCACTTCTCCCAAGGTTTGTTGGCTTCAATCCTAGCTCCAATGGCTTCAATTGCTCCCAAAATGTGTTATAAGGGTTGAGGGTTCGTGGGTATGTGTTTGGGGTTCAAGGGAGATCAAAGAATTCTCCAAAATGGCCAAAAACGAAGGTATTTATAGTGCAGGGGGCAGTGCACGCCGTGCACCACTGCACGGTGTGCACCCCCTGCACTCTGCATAAATCCCGAACTTGCAATGGCCATATCTCCCTCGTCCGGACTCCAATTGACCTCTCGTTTTCTCCTATGTCTCCTTGTCATCCGTACTTCGATGCCATAACCTGAAAATGCATAGAGGTAACTCCAATAGACCACGAATTTGGATCCAAAGTGACAACCGGGCAACAAATGGACGTTTTGTGCAAAACTTCAATAAAAGCATATAAGTCATGGCATTTCACGATCGAACATGGGCATTTCATAGGTCAATCATAGACTCAAAATGCACTAAATGAAGTCACATCAGATCTCCTCTTGCAAAGAAGACTCAATCCCATCGACCGATCCCCCTCCAACAAGCATACTATCACTACTTTCAGGTGAAGCCGTCCCCTCCACAGAGGTTTCAACCTCATTGCCTGAAAAGGCAGCAACAGCATCTGACAAGGATTGAGATCCTATTCAGATCCTTTTCTGTTCTTCCTCTGTTTAAGATGAACTCTTTCTTTGTCTTTGATTCTTTTGTTATCGACATGAGTAGCTAAACTCGTAGAGCTTAGACTAGATGAATCCTAAGTGACCCAGGGCTTTAAAGCGGTCACGGATCGGCGGTGATTAGATTCAAAGTTCAATCAGTTTCTCTTTCATGTTTGATTTGTTCATCGTTGTTCATGTTTCTTGTCTGGATTGATCATCTAGATTAGATTCTGGTTAAGCTAAGGATAGAAGCGAACGCTCGCCTTACTTTAAAACATCAAATCGAACAATTAACCTAATCATTGGAGTGTGCCTTTCGTAGGAACCAGTTAGGGTTAATCCGCTGCAAGAGTAACTCATAAATCGTTAGTAATTCCACCAGTTAGTTTAGTCGTTGCGAGAGGCAACCATACCCGGGCGACTAATTAATCTTGGTAGCTAGATCGGATAGAGCGAACGTTCGCCAGCCTTAAACCTAAGGGTAAGGAGTTATGGTGGTGTATAGAAACCTGATTGAATGAGAATTGAAAACCGCTGGTCTTGTGATCGCCAATGCCTTGGTAATCTAAGGGGGATTCGAAATCTAGCTCGTCTATCTTCCTGTTAGTCAACCTTTTACTTTTTCTGTCTTTTATTTCCTTGTTTGATTAGATTAGAAGTCGTGGAACTCACACCACACACAACATGTTTAAACCTGAGTAATTTGCCAACATATTTGAATAGACAAGAAGAAGAGACCTCGAGTAGAATACGATCTAGTCTACCTTGGTAGATTAGTTATTTGATACATCCTACAACGTTCATCAGCTAGCCTTCAGGAGTGCCCCTAGGTTGTCTTCATGCTGCAACTTGGCTTTTGGGCTCACGGGTGTTGGCCTAGGCCCGAGGCTCAACGCTAGTCTCGGCCCAAGGCCGATGAGGTCTCGGCTCGACACCAGCATCATGCTCCGACTCGACATCACTTCTAGAGTCAGATCCGGCCGTTCTTCATGGCTTGGTGCTTCCCTCTCCAGCAATGTATTACCTCCCTTAGCTAATCTTTGATCATCCTTTTCATGGCTACCTTGACTCCAAGCCTTCATGTAGGAATTGACCCGGTCCTTGAAGGCTCTCACTTGGCTCCAGGTCAGGGGCAGCTCTGGCCGTGTCCAGGGTACTGGTGGCTCATCATTGCCCTATTCTTGAGAAGGATTCGGCCTTGAGTCCGGATCTGCATAGACATTATCATAATAGGGAGTTAAGTCTTGAAGGTAGCACTAACACCATATGAATTAGGTAAATCAAGAACATAGGCATTATTGTTGATCCTTTTAAGGACAGTATAGGGTTCGTCGCCTCTAGGCAGTAGCTTGGACTTCCTTTGTTTTGGAAATCGATCCTTCCTGAAGTGAATCCACACTTGGTCCCCAACTTCAAAGATTTTTTCCTTTCTTCTTTTGTTGGCGTTGTGAATGTATTGAGCAGTCCTCCTCTCAATGTTGGCCTTTTCTTTCTCATGTAACTTTCGTACGTACTCATCCTTCTTTTGTCCATCTGCATCTAAAAACTCATGTATAGGTAGTGGTGACAAATCCAAAAGGGTAAGGGGATTAAATCCATAAACAAGTTCAAATGGGGAGTATTGGGTGGCTGAGTGAACAACCCTATTGTAGGCAAATTCTACGTGTGGTAAACAATCCTCCCATGACATAATGTTGGATTTTATAACAGCCCTAAGCATTTGAGACAATGATCTATTCACTGCTTCAGTTTGGCCATCAGTTTGTGGGTGGAAAGTGGTTGAAAATATTATCTTAGTGCCTAACTTAGCCCACAAGGTTTTCCAAAAGTAACTTAGGAATTTTGAATCCCTATTCGAAACTATGGTCTTTGGTACCCTATGCAACCTAACTACCTCCCTAAAGAATAGATCAACAATGTAGGATGCATCATCTGCTTCATGGCATGCAATAAAATGAGCCATTTTAGAGAACTTATCGACTACCACAAAGATTGAGTCTCTACCTTTCCTAGTCTTAGGCAATCCTAACGGAAAATCCATAGATAAATCAATCCAAGGATGTTCAGGAATAGGTTAAGGGGTGTATAACTCATAGGGTTGAAGATGTGACTTAGCTCGTTGGCATTTAGAACATTGAGCAATGAGATTTTCCACATCATGGCGCATCTTTGGCTAGTAAAAGTGATCCTTGAGGCAGGCCATAGTCTTGGCCACTCCAAAATGTCCCATAAGTCCTCCTCCATGAGCTTCTCTAGCTAGGACAATCCTGCACGAATGGTTAGGCAAGCAAAGCTTGGATTCCTTGAATAAATACCCATCCTGCTTGTAGAACTTCCCAAATCCTCCCTGTGCACAAGCTTCACACACATCCTTAAAATCAAGGTCAGTGGCATATAGATCCTTAATATGTTTGAAACCAATGAATTTTGAACTAAGGAAAATAATTAGGGTATACCTTCTTGACAAGGCATCAACCACAACATTTTCTTACCTTGCTTGTACTTATGTAGTGAAAAGATTCAATGAACTCCACCCACCGTGCATGTCTCTTGTTGAGCTTATGTTGAGCCGTTTTCAAGTACTTGAGGGATTCATGATCTATGTGGATGATGAATTCCTTTGGCCACAAGCAATGTTGCCAAGCCTTCAAGGCCCTCACCAATTCATATAGCTCCTTGTCGTAGATGGGGTAATTGAATGTGGCTCCACTCAACTTCTCACTGAAGTATGCTATGGGCCTCTTTTCTTGTATGAGGATGGCTCCAATTCCCACTCTAGAAGCATCACACTCGATTTCAAACGGCTTGGTGAAATCAGGCAGCATGAGCAGTGGGGCTTCAATTAGCTTCTTCTTCAAGGCTTCAAAGGCCTCCTATTATGGTGTACCCCATTGGAAGGGTACATTTTTCTTGATCACGTCCGTAAGTGGGCAGAAATGGTACTGAAGTCCCTCACGAACCTCCTATAAAAGATGGCCAGTCCATGAAAGCTCCTAACATCAGTGATGTTTTGGGGGTGTTGGTCAGGACTTGATTGCTTCGATCTTGTCTTCGTCAACCCTTATACCTGATGAACTAACAACAAAGCCAAGAAATACAAGATGATCGGTGCAAAAGGTGCACTTGGCCATGTTAGCATATACAATTCTTTCCTTAGGGTTTCTAAGACATATTTGAAGTGACCTAGGTGATCGTCTAGGGTTTTAGAATAAATCAGGA
This sequence comes from Linum lewisii, assembly GCA_034768395.1. Classification (NCBI taxonomy): domain Eukaryota; kingdom Viridiplantae; phylum Streptophyta; class Magnoliopsida; order Malpighiales; family Linaceae; genus Linum; species Linum lewisii. The sequence goes on from CM068303.1 coordinate 40,300,264, forward strand.
TGTCATCAAAGTAAACAACAAAAATATTTCCAATGAAAGACCTAAGCACCTGATTCATTAACCTCGTGAAGGTACTAGGTGCATTAGTTAAACCGAACGACATAACCATCCATTCATACAATCCTAGCTTAGTTTTAAAGGCGGTTTTCCATTCATCACCTTCTTTCATTCGGATTTGGTGATAGCCTAACTTAAGATCAATTTTAGAAAAGATAGTAGATCCATGCAACTCATCAAGCATATCATCTAACCTAGGAATGGGGTGTCAATACTTAAATGTTATGTTATTTATGGCACGGCAGTCGACACACATTCTCCAAGTTCCTTCCTTCTTTGGCACAAGGATGACTGGTACAACACAATGGCTCATTCTCTCCCTCACGTATCCCTTGTCCATCAGCTCCTCTACTTACCTTTGAATCTCCTTGGTTTCTTCAGGGTTCGTCCTATAGGCAGCCTTGTTTGGCAAGGAAGATCCATGCACCAAGTCGATTTAATGTTCAATTCCTCTAATTGGTGGAAATACACTTGGAATCTCCTTTGGAAAGATATCATCGAATTCCTGTAGAAGAGAAACAATAATACTAGGCAAAGAGGTGTTAGGGTTAGAAATCAAACATTCCTTGTAGAGAATGACCACAAGCGATTTCCTAGAGACTAAGGTTTGTTTGATCTCACTACGTGTGGCTAACATGTTTTCTCTCCTCTCAACCTCACTCTTTTGAGCTCTTTGACCTTTTTGGTCTTATAATTCTGTGTTTGCACTCATAGGTACACTAGTTTGTTCTCTCTCTTTCTTCTCTCGGATCGCCTTCCTATCTAATTGATCCTTGAGGATTTCAGTTAGTGATAGTGGCTTGAGCTTGTACATCGTATCTCCATGAATGAGACTGTATTTGTTGGTCCTTCCATCGTGCTTTGAGAACCTATCAAACTTCCAAGGCCTTCCAAGTAATACGTGGGCAGCTTCCATAGGAACAACGTCACAAAGGACGAGATCCGTGTACCTTCCAATGCTAAAGGGCACATGAGCTTGTCGTGTCACCCTTAACTCTCAACAATTGCTGAGCAAATGTAGTTTGTATGGCTTGGGGTGCTTCTGGGTTTGAAGGTTCAAACCTTCCACCAAGTCAATGCTCACGGCATTGGTGTAGCTTCCTCCATCAATGACCATGCTATAAACTTTGTTGTTGATTATGCACCGTGTGTGGAATAAGTTGTCTCTCTGCTCCCACCCTTCTTCTACCACTTGAGCACTCAAAATCCTCCGTCAAAGAACGGAAAATCATTTGGTGTTGTTGGGCAGAAATCTGGTGCTGGGCGCTGGGGCTACTCCGGGGCTGGGTGCTGTATCAGTGCTGGGTGCTGGGCCGCCTCCGGGGCTGGGTACTGTGTCAGTGTTGGGCACTAGGGCCGCTCCGGGGTTAGGTGCTGGGCCCAGTTTGGTGTCGTAGTCTGGGTCGACCAAGATGTCCAGGTCAGCTTCTGGCTCCGGGATCAGGGCACGTAGGAACATGTCTGGAAAATTTTCCAAGTTAGCTTGAGGAACTTCTTCTCCTTCGTCTAAGCCCGTATCTATCTCCTCTTCAGCCGGCTCTTCCTTATCGTCTATGAGCACTTCTCTTTCTCTGAGCACCATAGCCCTCTGATTTGGATAGTCTTTGGCCACATGTCCTCTCCCTTGACACTTAAAGCACACGATTCCACTAGGTCGTGGGTTAGTGATGACACTCGATTTGACGTGATTATCAGCCTCATTTAAGCAACATTTCCTCGCTTAAGACATGGTTTTTAGGGTAGAATAACGAATATTCAATCGATTGCCCTATCTCGTGCCATTTGTGTTACCTTGGCCCTTTTCGGGTCTATTTGATGGTTTTCTAGTGTTTTTATGTTAGCACAGGTTTTTGCCGTCAAATAAAGTAGCCAAGGACGTGTCTAAAGTGTTGGAACCTCGAGGGATTGCACCAGAATCAATCAAAGGAGTCAATCAAGTTTAGAAAATTCCTGCCCGGTTTACAAAGGAATTTTCGCCGAAAATCCCCAAGCATTTTCGGCGAAAATATGTTCACAAACCGGCTGATGTCAAGTGAAGAAAGTTTTCGGCGAAACCTTAAAGTTTTCGAACCGAGAATAAAGAACAGGAGAAAGCAGCCGGCGGACCGTCCATTTACACTAGGATTTTTGGCGAAAATACCAAGGTATTTTCGGTGAAAATATCAGGCCAAATTCGGCGACTTAGGGTTTAAGTATAAATACTTAAACCGGCGGCCCAGGGAAGGAATCATCGAATCATTATTCATATTTTCACAAATCAGACTTTTGAGAGTCAGCCGACTCTAGGGTCGATAGATAGAGTTTAGAGAGTTCGAAGATCCGTGGAGAGATCGTGACGCCATCCTTCACCTCGGAGAACTCGGAGCTTAAAGTTGAAGATCCAGGAGATTGAAGCTTCGCGGGAGTCGTCAGAATTAGGTTTTTCAGTTCTTATCTGTTCTTCCTCTGTATGATGATCTTCATTGTTGCCTTTGATTCTCTTGTTTCCGATATGAGTAACTGAACTTGTAGAGCTTAGACTAGATGAACTCTAAGTGACCCAGGGCTTTAAAGCGGTCACGATCGGCGGTGATTAGATTCGAAGTTCAATCTGTTTCTCTTTCATGTTTGATTTGTTCTTCATTGTTTATGTTTCTTGTCTGGATTGATCACCTAGATTAGATTCTTGTTAAGCTAAGGATAGAAGCGAACGCTCGCCTTACTTTAGAACATCGAATTGAACAATTAACCTTATAATTGGAGCGTGCCTTTCGTAGGAACCGGTTAGGGTTAATTCACTGCAAGAGTAACTCATTAATCATTAGTAATTGCACCAGTTAATTAAGTCGTTGCGAGAGGCGACCGTACCCGGGCGGCTAGTTAATCTTGGTAGTTAGAACGGATAGAGCGAACGTTCGCCGGTCTTAAACCTAATGGTAAGGAGTTATGGTGGTGTCTTAGTAATTGATTGAATTAGAATTGAAAACCGCTGATCTTGTGATTTCCGTTGCTCTGGTGATCTAAAGGGGATTCGAAATCTAAGTTCGTCTATCTTCCTGTTAGTCAACCGTTTTAATCTTTTTGTCTTTTATTTTCCTTTGTTTATTAGATTAGAAGTCGTGGAACTCACACCACGCACAAAGTGCTTAAACCTGAATAATTTGCCAGCTTCTTTGAGTAGTCAAGAAGAAGAGACCTCGAGTAGAATACGATCTAGTCTACCTTGGTAGATTAGTTATTTGATACCGCTAATACTGCAGCTATCAGTTAGAATTCTGGATAGTTGTGGAATTAGGGTTTACCCGTGGTGTAGTCCCTCGTGTGTTAGGGTCGGTTCGTGGCCTGGCGCTCCGGTTAGCACCTGGTCTCCAAGGGGTGTTTCCAGCACTAGAACTTCCTCTCCAAGTGATGGTTGTAGGTGGTACGATCGTGGCTTCTTCCCAAAGCCATTCTTCAATTCCCTCTCTACGCGGATGGCAAGGGCCACTAGGTCTTCATAATCAACGAAGTTGATCATGTTGACTTGGTGGAGAATTTTCCTTTGCAACCCGTTTGTGAACCTTGCTGCTTGTTCTTCTTCATCCTCCTTCAAGTCAATCCTGGTCACTAGCATCTCTATCTCCTTATGGTAGTCCTCCACCATCATGTTTCCTTGCTTCAAGACTTGTAGCTTGGTATGCAAGTCTCATGTGTAGGCAGACGGTACGAACCTTCTCCTCATCTTCCTCTTTAGTTCTCTCCATGTCACGATTGGATCATCATCCATCCCTTTGAACTTGTCGCCTGAATTGACTCCACCAAAGGGCAGCGTAGTCAGTAAACTCTAAGGTAGTAACAATTACCTGCTTTCGATCAGAATAATTGTGGCACGCCAGAAAGTCCTCCATGCTCCTCTCCCAATCAAGGTACTCATCTACGTTGGCTTTTCCAGCAAACTTAGGTACGATGAGCTTGAGGCTACTCACATCATCATCAACATCGTGGATGATTTTCCTAGGTCCTTGAGGGATTCCTCCTCCTCCTCCTTCAGGTCGGTCCAGCCTAGCTTGTAGGTTGGCTAGGGTTTGGGCCATGGTGGTTATGGTCACCTCCAAAGTGGTTATGCTCTTGTCTGCCATTAGTGTAGCACAAAAATACCTCACAAATCACTCTAATGAACTTCACTCACTCTGGTTTTACCTCTCGTGTTTGAAATTTAAAGTAGCATTCAAATAAGGAATCAGAACACAGTCAAGTTCAGCTCAAGCAGTTGCAAGTTTCTTCGAAGCTACCAAGTTTAGAAATATCAACTTGTGTGACACAAAAGACTTTAACCTAGGATTATTAAGTACAGGTTCAAAGGGATTTTGTTTATCAAGTAATCAACAAGCAGTTTATGAAAGTAGGGTTTTGGTTCAGTGAAAATTCTAAGCAACGAAAGATACTAAATTTCGAACCCCTCTTCTTAAAACTCAACCTAACAACTTACAAACACTTTGGTGATGGTGGCCTTGCTTAGGGTTGGGTCATAAGTTTTCTGTTTTTTGACCTCTTTTGATTTTCTTTTCTTTTCTTTGAATATTTCGCGGCCACCAAGCTTTTTCCACCTTACAAGAAAACTAAAACAAGAACACACAAATCAGTACACAACGAATAAACTTTTTAGGGGTTTTCGAAAATTTTATAAAACAAGAAAATAAAGGATAGAGCCGGTCCTAATGTTGAACCGTGCTCTGATACCATCTAATGTGAACCATTGCAACCGTAGGCAGATGACCCTTAAACACCGCAAGTTAAATACCTTAGCAATAAGTCGAACCTATGGAAACCTAGGCGGAGAGTACTTGGACCCACTAGCTATAATGAGCTAGGAGCCCTAAGTGTACAGTCGAAGGTGCCACACTAAGGGGAGAATACCCAAGATGATAAACCAAACCTTAATCTAAGCAACAACTAGCAAAAGCTTGAAGGAAACAAGAACTTGTGTTCTAAAAATTTATAATTGATCTAAGTGTAAGTTACATCGTAGGCCAAATGCCTTTATTTATAGGGGAGGGATTTGGGAACAAGCTCTCTGAATCCTTCTCTTATTCTAATTCTAAAATACTAAATTCTTCCTAAACAATTGGCACTAAAAGGGAAATCCTATACTAAAACACTGAAAAGTCTAAAAATAGCAAAACCGACAAAACAGGAGAAACCCTAACCCAGCTCCGGGCGTGAATTCGTGTCCGATCCGGATTAGGTGACCAAGTGCTAGACGAGCATGGACTCCGTGTCCTTCATAAGTTCTTCTCCGAATCCATTTAGGATTAGTATAGGTTTATCCTAACTGCATAAGGATTCTGGAAAGGCACGGGTAGTTTGTCGGCTCAGCCCAAATCACCACAGAGTGGTGCCCGGGTGTCGGCCCGACGCCTGTGCCTGGCTCGGCTCTGGGCCCTCGTCTGATCTGGCCAGACCTTTGGTCTTCTGGCTTCGGCTGGCCTTCAGGAAGCCCCTAGGGTGTCTTTAGGATGCAGTGATGAGCTGTAAAACAGTGATCAAATACTACCAAGCTAGAAGCTAAGCAGATCGTATTCCACGGGTCTTCTAATAATCGTCTACTCAAATGTAAAGGCAGATTACTCAGGTTTAACACGTTGTGCGTGCTGTGAGTTCCACGACTTCTATTCTAGAAATGCAGGTAAATTAAAAACTAAATTGAAAGACAGATTGAAAGATTGGTTGACTTAACAAAGACGACAGACAAGCTTAGACTTCGAATCCCCCTTAGATCACCAGAGCATTGGCAATCAACAGACCAGTGGATTTCAATTCTCGTTCAATCAATTCTAAGACACCACCATAACTCATGACCCTTAGGTTTAAGACTGCGAGCGTTCGCTTTATCCGATCTAGCTACCAAGATTAATTAGCCGCCCGAGTACGGTCGCTTCTTGCTACGACTAAACTAACTGGTGGAATTACTAACGATTTATGAGTTACTCTTGAAGTGGATTAACCCTAACTAGTTCGTACGAAAGGCACTCTCCAATGAATAGGTTAATTGTTGATTTGATGTTTTAAAGTGAGGCGAGCGTTCGCTTCAATCCTCAGCTTAACAAGAATCTAATCTAGATGATCAAGCCAGAGAAGAAACATAAACAACGAAGAACAAATCAAACATGTAAGAGAAAACTGATTAAACTTTGAATCTAATCACCGCCGATCCGTGACCACTTTAAAGCCCTGGGTCACTTAGGGTTCATCTAGTCTAAGCTCTACGAGTTTAGCTACTCATGTTCATAACAGCAGAAACAAAGACAGAAACAGATTTCATCATGAAAAGGAAGAACAGATAAGAACTATAAAACCTAATTAAGACGACTCTGGCAAAGCTCCGCTCTCCGGTGATCTTCACTCCTAGCTCCAAGTCTCCGAGGTGAAGGGATGGACTCACGATCTCTTTCTCGCTCTTCGAACTCTTCAACTCTGTTCTCTCGAACTTTTTAGGTCTAGAACTTGTGATAAGCTCTATTTTGAAAAGTATATGATTTTTGAAGTATCCAAAGTCTTTTTTGTTTGAACCGCCGGTTTGTATTTATACTTAACCTTTCCTCGTCGGATTAGGTCAATAGTTTTCGGTGAAAACTTAAGAAGTTTTCGCCGAAAACTTCTTTGAAAAAGGCTGACCGATTCGGCTGATTCTCCTGTGTCGATTTCGTTCAGAGTTTTCGGCGAGAACTTTGACATCTCGCCGAAAACTTCTTCTTGTAAGCTCTTACGGTTTCTTCTTGAGTTTTTTCGTGAAAACTCAGGGACTTTTCGCCGAAATCTCCTTTGTAAAACTGGGCAGGATTTGTGTTGACTTGATTGACTCCTTGGATCGATTCCGGTGCGATTTCTCGAGGTTCCAATGCCTTAGACACGTCCCTGGTTACATTATTTGACGTCAAAAACCTGTGCTATCATGAAAACACTAGAAAACCATCAAATAGATCCAAAACGGTCCAAAGTAACACAAATGGCACGAGATAGAGCAGTTGAATGAATATTCGCTATTCTGCCCTAAAAACCGTGTCTTAAGACAAGAAATGTTGCTTAAATGAGGCTGATAATCACGTCAAATCGAGTGTCATCATGCAGCTTGGCTTTTGGACACACGGGTGCTGGCCTAGGCCCAGGGTTCAACGCTAGTCTCGGCCCGGGGCCAGTGCTGTCTTGGCTCGGCACCAACATCATGTTCGGGCTCGGCATCACTTCTGGAGTATGATCCGGCCCTTCTTCCAAGCTTGGTGCCTCCCTCTCCAGCAATGTATAACCTCCCTTAGCTAATATTTGATCATCCTTTTCATGGCTACCTTGACTCCAAGTCTTCATGTAAGAATTGACCCGATCCTTGAAGGCTTTCACTTGGATCCTGGTCAGGGGAAGCTCTGGCTTTGTCCAGGTTATGGCTGGCTCATCAGAAGGTCAACCTTCTTTTCCCTGAGTCAGTTTTCGTCCAACATTTTCTATATTTTCTAAAGAGGTTCTCGCCGAGAACCTTAAGATTCTTGGCGAGAATGTGGGCAAATTTTCTCAGTTTTCGTATCGTCCTAGTTTTTTTTTTCAAGAGGTTCTCACCGAAAACCTCAAGAATCTCAATGAGAACTTGGGTACGTCTTATTGAAAAAAATAGATTTTTTGTAATTTCTCCCCTAACCCTCTTCTTTGCGGACCTCGGTCCAATTTTATTCTATTATTGAGCAAAGTAATTCAGAAATACACTCAAATTCACATATGATGAGACTATTTAAATCGAAGTTCAAGCCTAACAATTCAGTTTGCACTGTTCCACTTAGAAAATGCAAAATACACATGCAAGAACATCAACCAAACAAGTCTGGATCTCACTGCTTTCTACAAACTTCTAGTAGTAGTTTAAAGACTGAGTCGAATAGACTTCTATTAAAAATGAGTTTCTTACCATAATCTTGCACATTAATCACAATTTACCCTGCTATGATAACACCAAATCTAATCAAAAGGTATTAAGCTCGGGTTATGATGCGACTTAGGTGGAGGTAGGAAATATTTGGAAAATAGTGAGTGAAAGTGACGTGGCTATCGACTCAACTTCATCCACTTCTAGACCTATACGTTACATGTTATAGCTAGGACTAATTCAAACAATTTTCAAGATTTTCAACTTCTTCTACCCAATCACTTCATACTAGTGCTCTATCCGAACACTTCACTTAGGTGTCAGACTTGCCTAGCTCATAGAATTTGTGCCTATACTAGTGCTCAACCCGAACACTTCACTTAGGTGTTGGGTTTTCCTAGCTTTCTTTATAACACTTAATTTAATTTGAAATTAATCGAGATGCATTTGAATAAATCACACACTTTTCTCCATACCTTCTAAAATTCAGCTACTAATTTGTTCCTAGCTAGTTACAAGGTTATCAATGCCGGATCAGGCCGGCCGGTTCAACCGGTCCAACCATGAACCGGCCTTTTGTCCAAAACCGCAGGCGGTTCTGTGGTCAAGTGTCAAACCGGTCAATGATCCGTTTCAACCCGATTTTCGGCCAGTTTGATAATAAAATAGAAACCGGGTCTGGCCTTTTTAGTAGTGATAACTGTGTCGTTTCAATTATTGTGGGAAAATAAAAATAAAATTGAAAATTAAGCAAGTTATTCATAGTATAACCAAAAACCTTCTTCGTTTCTTCCTTTTAATGATCTGAAATTAGGGACAAAGATCTTCTTCGTTTCTTTCTCTTAACAATCTGAAGTTATGATTCCAAGTCCAACTTCCAGGTTTCATCTCTGTCGTTCGTCCAGAGGTCTATCCTTCTCTGTCCAACCCACATTCTGCCGTCGGCGGCCGGCGGCCGCAAGCCACTTCCAATCACCGGGCGCTAAACAATTTCAATCGGTGGTCGCAACTTGTTTCCCATCGGCAGGGTCACTACTTTTTCCTCCTTCGATTTTTTATCAAGCCAACTTGGCAACGGTAATGGAATTGTAATTGCTGCGGTAGAAAAGAAAGCGAGAGAGGAGAAATTAGAATTTGATTGTTGCTGCGGCGGAGAGAAAAATAGTAGAATGATTAGGGTTTTCATGTTATATATATGGTTATCATTTTACAATTTGGTATCTTAAGTTGTAGAATATAATTTACGGCATACAAATTTTAAAAAAATGATAATATGTATGGTTTTAACTCCATGTACCTCCGGTTTGATCCGGCTTAATTAAAAACTTGCCCGGTCCAACTTAACTATATTTATTTATTTATTAAATAATTAAAACGGTCGGACCCTGATATGCAAACGGTCCACCCCAGTTAAACCATTAAACTCTGAACCCTTGATGATCCGCCCAGTTGGACCAGTGGATCAATAGTGGTTCTTTGGAGGTTTGAGCAACGAATCCGTCTTCGGGGTGCCTTGGCGGATGGTACCTTGCAGGGCGGACGTGCAAGGCGGTTAGTATATATGTGATGGTAAGTATGTGGGTAATGTGGAGAGAATGGGTTACAGAGAAGTACCGGGTGAGTGCCCTATGGTGTGGGCGGAACCGATAGCCTTTAGCGTACAGCGCGAAAGCTTGTAGTATCAGGCATATGGTCTGGAGTATGTTGTGTTCTCCTCTTCTAAATGGGGGACCTTATTATTTATAGGTCCCGTTGGTATGGCAGGGTCCACGTGTCCTACCCTGAGTCGGCCGCAGTGAGTCACCATCAACAGTAATGGGCGGCGGCCGCTTTCCTGTCCTGTTGATGTGACAGGTGCATCCATAGTTCCGGGCAGTCCGTCGTCCGCCCTTGAGTGAAGGACCGCCTTGGCCAAGAGGGCGGATTCAACTCAGGGGCCCATCAATTGCCTTTTAGTATGGTCTCGAGGTCGGGAGGGTCTCTAGGCGATACTATGAAACTGCTTGAACGGCCCTCAGGGCGGTCCGTCGTCCGCTGAAGAGTGAAGGATCGCCTTGGCCAAGAGGGCGGATTCAACTCGGGCCCATCAATTCCCCCTAGTATGGTCTCGAGGTCGGGAGGGTCTCGAGGCGATACTACGGAACCGCTCGAACGGCCCCCGAGGACGGACTCGACTTCGGGGCCTATCAATTCCCCATAGTATGGGCTCGAGGGCGTGTAGGCCTCGAGGCGATACTAAGGATTTGCTTGAGGCTGATCGCGGCATTGCCCCTTCGCAAATCACACCGATGATAATGAGGGCGAGTGCGGCCCCCGGGCTTATCAATTGGTGGGCCGTCATTGCTCCTGGTGGGCGGATTTTACGCTCATCAATTGTCGCACCGCCTCTGCTCCTGGTGAGCAAAATTGACGCATGCCGGCTTCTAGGTAATTGTTGCCGATGCTGCCATCATCGTCGTTGCCGGCAATCAAAACGGGCGGGGCTCTTCTTTTGAGGTGAACTTGCATGCGTTTCCCCCTTTTTGCAGGCTAGTAGCCTATTCACCCATTGCCTACGGAATACGTGGCCCAATTTTACTTGGCGACGTTTCGTTTACCCACGTCACCAGTATAAATAAGGGCCCTCCCCTCTTCCTTTTGGCACCTCAGCTTGTCAAATAATTCCTTGAGAGCTTCCGCCCTTTCTTATTACCACCTTCATTTAGTTCGTCCGCCCTTTCTTTCATCCTGATCCACCCTTGCGTCTGTCCGCCATCTTCCAAAACACCATCGAGGATGCCTTCTGATGCTGAGTCGTCTTCGTCCGCCGAAGCAAGTAGGTGTTCTTGAAACTTTCCTGCGTTCAATTTTTTTCCGCCCACTATTCTTTTGCGTGCCTCGTCTTTTCTATTTCCTTCTTTTGTTAGTGCGAGATGTCTTCTAGTGAGTCGTCGTCGTCCTTAGATTATGACCATTTAGAGAGAGTGCTGAGGGGCATGCGGGGACGCCGGCGTTCGACCGCCCGCCCCTCTCAAGACGCAGGGACAAATACCGCTCCCGTGCACATCCGCCCTCTGGTGTTCCTTCCTCCTCCCCTTCTGATTTGTGCCCCTTATCCTTCTGTTGTAGGAGGTTATGATGAAGGGAGGAGAGGATCGGAGGCGGATGCATCTTCTGAAGCATTATCGTCGTCATCCCCATCCCGGCAAACGAGTCCGTCCCTAACCCCCGAGCCCTCCAGGGGAGAAGAGTTTATGACGAGGGATCGGATGCAGCAGATCCTAAGCAGAAAGGGTAAATGCCCTATCCGGAGGATAGTGACTTAGTCTTCAACCTGTACGAGGACTACGATGTGGAGTACGTTTTTGCTGAGGATGATAACCCGCTGCCTACCCCCTCGGCGGAACAACTCCATCGGCAGACGGAGGCTAGGTTCAAGGGAGCATTCAATTCAAACAACGGTCGTCGGTTCGCGTCGTGGCAAGTCGGCTTTACGAGGGAGACTTGGGGTTTTGAGCTTCAGACCGGGGCTGTGGAGAAGTACGGGTATAAAGTCGTGCCCTGGGAGCAGATGTGGGAGGGCGCTCTTGCAGACTGTCGGGAAGTATATGGTCTGGGATATTTCCCTTACGTCAAGACGAACGCCCTGGTGAGGCTGTTGAATGAGTGTGACATGCCTCAGCATTTCTCATACGCTGCCCCCGCTCGACTCTGCTCCATTGGAAACTGTCCGCCTGGTTGGGTAGGCGTGTGGGTTGAGGCGCTCATGTACGGCCTCCGTTTCCCATTAGATCCCTGGGAGCTGGATGTACTGGATCTACTGAGAGCGTCCTTGGGAGCACTCCAACCCCATGCTTGGGCCATCATGACCGCTTTCCAAGTGTCATGCGTGAAGAGGCACGTTGCTCCGAGCGTCCGAGTGTTCCGCCATCTCTACATCGCCAAAATCGGTCAGAACGACATCACTTTCTCAAAGAGGAGGTCGTACTCGGGGAGCGGAGTCTATGGCGCCATCAAGGCTGACTCTGTGTGGTGGCACAACTTCTTTTTTGTAAAATATGACGCTCCAGAGGACTCATGCTGGGCCGAACGCCTTCGACCCACATGGTCATACGGGGCCATCGAAGAGTTTAATAAGCCCAGCCGCCCAGAGGGTAATGATGCAGCCATTATGGACTGGGTGAACACGTGGAATTACAACCTCAAAAGGTGAGGGCGGAATGCTCTAAAAGCGTGGCTGGCGGGTGGTGATGAGCGGATAGTTGCCTAGGAGAATAATCCTATCTTGCGTTGCGCCTTTGTGGTCATGTCTGCGTGTCTTTGTCATATGTGATATAACATGTCCTCTTTGTTTCTTGTGTTTATCCTGATGCAGAAAGTGCTATCTTAGCTGCGTTGCTGAACACGAAGGTGCGGGGCGCCTCGGCCGACACCCAGCCACAGCCTGAGGAGCATGGAGCGGATCAGTCCCAGAAGGTGAAGGGCGCACGTCAAGCTCGCCTGGAGAAAGAGCAGGCGGATAAGATCGCACTGAGAAAAAGTGATCTGACCCGGCCACGAGTCCGCCACCGCAGAACGTGGAACGGGCAAAGCGCCGCAAGCTCATCATGAAGAAAGACTCCGGGAAGAAGAAAAGGACTGAGGGCGGATCAAAGCCTCAGGCGTCATCGGGAGAGTACATCGCCGCCCGTCTTCCGCAATGCATCCAACCCTTGGCGGGAATGAGATCCTCACTCGGGCCGCCCTCCAGCTGGACGATGTCCACTGCTTGGCGATGCAGCAAATAGCCATTGGAGCCAGGGTAAGCCCTTTATCATTTTTTTGTTACCTCTGTCCGCCTTTCTAGTTTTCTGAATGCTTGCCCAATTCATTTGCAGCTGCTAGGAACCGCCGGCGCACTGCTGTCCGCTGATCAGGCGCACCGAGCTGAGCAACCCCAGGACGCGGATTTGGAGGTTGAGTTGCGGGAGGCCCGGGCCACCTCTCAACAATGGAAGGCCAAATACTCTAAGGCCAAGAAGGAGATGGACGATGAGGCGGCTCGGCTTCTGGTAACTACCTCATAAGAATTGGACTTGGTCCGCGTTGCGCACGCTAATCTGGCTACTGAACACATGTTGGAATTGTAGGCAGAGGAAGCAAAGCGCCAGAAGGTAGAGGACGCCTTGACCCAGGCCGAAGCCGAGAAGAAAACTCTGAAAGAGCAAGTGGCTCTCCTGGAGGCTGCCAAGGCGGAAATGGCCAAGGCCCTGGAGGACAAAACCAAAAGTTTGGAGAGCCGGGACTTGGCCTTGAAGGAAGCAGAGGGTACCCTAACGACCCTGAAGGCGGATATGGGGAAAGCCGTCGCGGCGAAGGCTGCTGAGGAGCTGGGCGACCGAGTGCAGGGCGCCATTGATAATGCTCTCACGGCCGTTCGCCACGAGCTCCACCGGAGCCAGGCTGACTGCGCCTGGGATCAAGAGCTGATGTTCCGCTATGCCTCCCGGCGTCTGATGGTGCAGGAGTTCAAAGAAGAATCGGCTGATTCCCAGGTGATTCCCCCAGATCGGCGTAAAGAGCTGCTGACCGAGGCTTTCTCTGAAGTGAGCCAGCGTCACAAGGAGCTGAAGAAGAAAGCCAGGGCGAATAGGGCCGGTTCGACTAGCGGGAAGCCATAGGATGCTCCTCTTTTTTCTTTAATGTAATTTCCTTGTTTTTGCCCTGTATTCAAACACTTGGACCATTTTCAGTGAACCCATACAGTATGCAGTCACGGTATTTCATCCTGATTTCCCAGTTCTAAAAGTTAGTTTCCGCCTTGGGGAAATCTGAACTCAACGTTTTGGGTTCCGCCTTCGTTCTTTGATCATGTCCAGATTATGATGTAGGGCGGAATCATTTTCGTCTTGATTGAAATGCTGAATCCTTAGGCTAGGCAGATTTACCTCCACGGGTAGGACTGCTTCAGTTCCATATACCAAAGTGTAGGGGGTTTCATCTGTGGCCATTTTGTATGACGTTCTATGCGCCCAGAGAATGTTGGGCAACTCATCGACCCATTTTCCCTTCGCCGCATTGACTCTTTTCTTCAATCCTTGCAAGATGAGTTTATTATTGGCTTCTGCCTGCCCGTTCGCCTGGGGATATGCTACGGATGCCAAGCGAACCATTATTTTGAATTCTTCACAAAAGTCAAGGAACGCCGTGCAATCAAACTGAGTGCCATGATCGCAGACGAATCCTAGGGGAAGGCTGAAGCGAGTGATGATGTTTTTCAACACGAACTTCTGTACCTGGTACGCCGTGATAGAGGCGAGAGCTTCGGCTTTGACCCACTTGGTGAAGTAATCCACCGCCACGATGATGTACTTTCTCTTACCCACCGCTTCTGGGAACGGCCCCAACAAATCCATTCCCCAGAAGGCGAACGGCCATGGTGAAACTATTAGCTGGAGGGCGGTGGAGGGCAGGTGATGCGTGTTAGCGAATAGCTGACACTTGTGGTATCGTTTGACCAGCTCTTCAGAATCCCGACGGATCGTGGGCTAATAGTAACCTTGCAATAGAACATTCTTTTCGAGGCTCTTGGCGCCTATATGCATCCCACACACGCCTTGGTGGATTTCTCTCAAGGTGAAAGACGCCTCTTCATCACTTAAGCATCGCAAGTATGGACCTGCCGAGGACCTGCGATACATTTCTCCGTCCAGCAAAATGCACCTTTCCGGTCGCCTACGAACCTTGGTGGCCAGTGTTTGGTCCGCCGGGAGGGTGTCCGTTTCAATGAAAGTCCGTATAAGCGTGCGCCAGTCCGTGAGTGGCTCAGTGGGTGGGGTTACACTTGTCTGGTCATCGACAACCATACATTCACCTTTTTCTCTTTCCTTTTCCACGGTGATCATTCTATAATCCTCGAAGCTGAGAGCGGTTGCGAGCTTGGAGAGGGCGTCGGCGTGGGTGTTATCTTCTCTTGCCACCTAATGAATCTCCGTTGTTTCAAAACTTTTAAGGGCGATATTGGCTTGATCATTGTCTGGGACCAGAGTTTCCTCCCGGACCTCATACACCGCGCTAAGTTGATTGACCACAATGGCGGAATCTGAGAAAATCTTGAGGTGTGCTACTCCCATTGCTTTGGCCATTTTAAGCCCCGCAATGAGCGCCCCGTACTCCGCCGCATTGTTAGTTCGTGACTTGTTGAAGCGGAGGGCGATTTCGTGCAGGTCACCCTGGGGGGTTTTTAGCACTATGCCCGCTCCTGCCCCGTTCTTGCTCGACGCCCCGTCTACGTAAAGCTACCAATAATCATTCGGGCGTCCTTTAGCCCGAACATATCATTCGACCACAAAATCAGCCAGAGCCTGCGCTTTGATGGCTGTTCGTGGCTGGAAGTGTACATCGTACTCGCTGAGCTCTACTGCCCACTTAGACATGCGCCCTGCCACTCCCATGGACCTGAAAGCTGCCTTGAGTGGCAAGTTTGTCACAACATGAATTGTGTGAACGTGGAAGTATGGGCGCAGCTTCCTGGAAGTGATGATCACTGCGTAGGCTGATTTCTCCAATGGAGAATACCTGGTTTCGGCGTCCACTAGTGATTTGCTTGTGTAGAAGACCAGGCGTTCTTCCTTGTCTGACCACTTCAGGAGAACTGAGCTAACAGCTGTAGTCGCGATGGCGACGTACATGTATAGCTCATCTCCTCGAAGCATGGCTGCTAGTGTCGGCGGAGTTGTGAGGAATGACTTAAGCTCCTCAAAAGCCTTAGAACATTCTTCCGTCCATGAAAATTTGGTTGCCGCCTTTAGAGTGGCAAAGAAAGGCGCCTGCCTCTCGGCGGAGTTTGGGATAAATCTGTTCATTGCCGCTAGTCGCCCTGTCAATGTTTTGACATCTCGGACGGTCTTGGGAGGTGGTGTCTGCATGATAGCTTCTATCTTTTTGGGGTTCGCCTCAATTCCCCGCCTGGTGATTATGAATCCCAAGAACTTTCCTGAAGAGGCATCGAAAACGCACTTCTTCGGATTCAAGCGAAGCTGGAACGCCTTCAAGGTGTCGAAGGTTTTTCGGAGGTCTCCCAGGGGGTCACCTCCCGCCTTGGTCTTAACCAACATATCATCTACATATGCTTCCATGTGATGACCTAGCTGATCTTGAAAAACTCTGTCAATCATTCTCTGGTATGTCGCTCTGGCGTTCTTCAAGCAAAATGGCATCACATTATAACAGTAATTGCCAAAGGGCATCGAGAATGACACTTTTTCTTGATCCGCTTTTGCCAAAGGGATCTGGTGATATCCCAAGAACATGTCTAGGAAAGACAACGTCTCATGGTTTGCGGTGGCGTCCACTAGTTGGTCGATATTGGGTAGCGAGTATGGGTCCTTGGGACAGGCGTCACTGAGGTTGGTAAAGTCGATGCACATCCGCCAACTTCCATCCGCCTTGCCCACCATTACTAGTTGGACAATCATGCGGGATATTGGACTTCCCTTATGAAACCTGCTTCTAGCAGTTTCGTGATCTCTTCTTGGACCGCTTGTTTCCTCGTCCAATTCACCGTCCGCTTCTTTTGTGATACGGGGCGGGCATCCGCTCTGACAACGAGGTGGTGCTGCATGATCACGGGGTCCAGCCCAGGCATATCATGGGGTTTCCACACGAACAAGTCAGCGTATTCTCTTAGGAGAGTCATCGTACGCTCTCTGTCTGGGATCGGCATGTGGCCGGACAGCCGTACCACTTTCTCAGGGTCACTAAGGTACAGTGGAACGTCCAAATCCGCCTCTGCCGACTCCGGGCGGACATACGCGTCGTCTCTAGTGTCCACTGAGAAGCACGCCTCCTCCTTCTTGAGGGCCACCCTATAGTACTTTCGCGCCAGTGGGGTGTCTCCCCATGCTACTCCTGTTCCCCTTGCAGTAGGAAACTTCATCACTTGATGGACCGTGGAGGAAACTACCTCGAAAGCGGCCAAACTGGGCCGCCCCATTATCATATTATACATCGTGTTGCAATTGGTGACGTAAAATTTGATGTGTTTTGTCTCCTGGTGGTCATCGCCCCCCAATGTGATGGTAAGGTGATCACTCCCAATACGGGCACGTCGTTTCCCGCGAAACCAGTCAACATGATCTTAGAGCGCTTGAGCTGGGCGGGGTCTAATCCCATCATGCTGAAAGCATCAGCTGAAAGTATATCCGCCGAACTGCCTTCGTCCACCAGCACCCGCTCGACCAAAGTGTCTTCAACGATGACACGGATCACCATTGCCTGGGTGTTGGGACTTCCCCCACGTAGGTATGCCGATGTGAACATCAATGGCGGTTCTCCATCCGACCGTCTGACCATGGAACATTCACCGACGACTTTCATGTTCTTGGGCGTATCCTCCTCTCCACCCAAGATCATGCTGCATGTTTTCTTGTACCTGGGCCTCCCGTCCTCCTTCTGGGCATCCGGGCATTCCTCCTTTTTGTTTGTGATTCTGTCAAAGACACTCACCTTTTTGGGAGGTGTGTGCCTATCCGCCTTGGGAGGGGGTGTCTCTGACCTTTCCTTTTCTCTTCGTCACGGTGATTCTGAGCGTTCCCGCTCTTTCCTTCTTTGGCTACTCAAAATGAACTCCCTAAGGTCGCCATTCCTTAGGGCTCGCTCAATCTCATTGCAAAGTTCCCGGCAGTCCTCCGTGTCGTGCCAACTCGGCCCGTGAAATTCACAATAATCATTGGGGTTTCCTCTTTTCACTGTCGCTTTGGGTAAAGGGGCCGGACACCGTAACCCTCCTTTATTTTCCTGGAGGACGTACATGAGTCTCCACCTTGATTCTGACAGGGGGGGTGTACCTTTCTTCCGATCTTCCCTCTCCATGAGGGCGGTTATCCCTTCTATCGTCAGGGCGTTTCTCCTTGTGCCCTTGGTACCCTTTATCTCTGTTTTGATCGTTTGGGCGCCCATATCTGCCCTGTATCATGGCGACATTCTCTTCTACTTCAGCGCACTGGAGGATACACGTCTCCAGCTCGGTGTGGATTTTCGGTTTCTTTCGGACCAATTCCTTCACAAGCTCGGTGTTGAGCGTGGTGGTCTGGATGTAGTGAAGTACAATGTCCAGCGCGAGGTTGGGTACCACTGCGACAGCCTTGGACAACTTTTCGTAGTATTGCCGGAGAGTCTCTGACCGGTTTTGCTTCAAGTTGCAGAAAGCGGACAAGTTACGCCCCGCCTCCTTTTGGTTTGAGAACTTGTGGAGGAAAAGCTGGCAGAAATCTTCCCAATTTTTTATAATTCCCTCTGCTAACCCTCCATACCAGGTCAACGCAGCTCCGGTTAATGTCTCGGGGAACGTACGACAGTAGGTGGCGTCCGGGGCCGTGAACATCTGCATGGCGATAGTGAACGTTAGTAGATGCTGGTCGGGATCACCAGTACCGTCGTAAGCCTTAATCGCTGGCGGTACGAATACTTGTGGGGGGGAACGCTGAGGAGACTCTTGTCAAGAGGCTGCCTCATAGCGAGTTGCTTAGGGCCTGACTGGTGGCGTGGGAGGAACAATCGGTATATTTCGTCTGAGTCCGCCATGCCGGGAGCCAGTCCGCCGGATGAGCCTTCCGCGTGACTTCCTGGGATCGCCTTGGCCACCAGGAACTTCATCCTCGCTGCCATTTCAGCGTTCTGTCTTTGTAGATCGGCCACCTGTGTCGCAAGGTCTCCTGCAGCAGGATCGGCCACGGTTACGCCTCCCAATGGTGGGGGGACGTGAGATCCCTCCTCGACCGCCCCAAGCCCAAGGGGGCGACTTGGAGGGGGGATTTGTACATCCATTCTCAAAGGTGTATCCACATGAGGGCGAGGATCTCGAGGGACACCCGCTGGCACGATTTTTTTGGTCGGGGTGACGAGCATTCCCGCGGGGTTACTGCTCGTGGGATTTTCCTCCAAATTGTGCATGCTGTTTGTCTTTCGGGAATCAGACGTTTAGCTATCCCCTATCTGGCGCACCAATTGATCCGCCCAGTTGGACCAGTGGATCAATAGTGGTTCTTTGGAGGTTTGTGCAACGAATCCGTCTTCGGGGTGCCTTGGCGGATGGTACCTTGCAGGGCAGACATGCAAGGCGGTTAGTATATATGTGATGGTAAGTATGTGGGTAATGTGGAGAGAATGGGTTATAGAGAAGTACCGGGCGAGTGCCCTTTGGTGTGGGCGAAACCAATAGCATTTAGCGTACAGCGCGGAAGCTTGTAGTATCAGACGTATGGTCCGGAGTATATTGTGTTCTCCTCTTCTGAATGGGGGACCTTATTATTTATAGGTCTCGTTGGTATGGCAAGGTCCACGTGTCCTACCCTGAGTGGGCCGCACTGAGTCACCATCAACAGTAATGGGCGGCGGCCGCTTTCCTGTCCCGTCGATGTGACAGGTGCATCCCTAGTTCAGGGCGGTCCGTCGTCCGCCCTTGAGTGAAGGAACGCCTTGGCCAAGAGGGCGGATTCAACTCAGTGGCCCATCACTTGACCTTGCCGACTCGACCTCTGGTTCAGTTCTGAAAATCATGGCTAGTTATAACTTTTACATAAGATTTTGAATTGGATTTCAGTCTGCTCTCAAGCCACAACACAAGGGATCAAATAGGGAATGAAAAACATGGGAGAGAGATGAAAATGTGCTCAATGGGGTTATCTTAAAGGAAAATGATGTTGGGTAGGCTTTTTGGCTGATAGTGGTCAATTCTAAGTGCTTTTCTCATCTTAGGGAAGTGTTATCGAGCATATTTTAACAATACAAGTCAATCAATTCATTTTCCAACTACAAAAGTGATCCATTATCTATTCTGACCTAGACTCATTTAATATCAGTGCTGACACGCTAGTTACATGTTTTAAGTGGAACAGTCTAAGCGTCATTGTGCAAAAATTGAAATCCGTTTAACATTGCAAGTAAAAAAAATGAGTATATTCCAATAAGATAAGTCACATATATCACAGGGAAGAAACACGCATCCCTCATGGAATAACATCCCAAATCACCCCACACTTAATCGAGAGTATGTTCACACAGGACCAAAGAAAGTCAGATCAATACAGAATACCTGGAGGGTGGTGGAGGAAGTCGATGATGGTAATGGGGAGCTCGGAGCGGATTGAAGTAGCTACGAGGTCCTAACAAAAAAAACAGAAACGAAAGATTAAAAGGAAACCGGGACAAGTGTCCCGGATCCACACAAAATAAATTCGAAACGAAGACTATTAGGTGGAATTTTTTTTAAATTTGTTTTTCTATCTTTTTTTTTACATTTCCCAAGTTCTCGCTGAAAACATTGATGTTCTCGCCGAGAACTTTTTCAAAAATAGAACACAAATATTGACAAGGCGAAACTAACTCACAAAGACCAAATTTCTCACCGAGAACTTCGATGTTCTCGGCGAGAACTTCTTTGAAAACTTTTAGAGAAGTTGGATGACACAAAACTAGCTAAAAAGTGAAGTTATCGCCAAAAACTTGGAAGTTCTCGGCGAGAACTTCTATGAAAACTTTGAAAAAACTGGAACGACACAAAAATACAGCCACACTTAACTACTTTCTTACTGAGAACTTTAGAGTTCTTGGCGAGAACTCTCGACCTGGCACAAAAATGAAGAAAAACTGACACTTTGGCTCCCCCCGAACCCAACTAGAATGATGAAAAACACAAAGAACTGACTCAAAAACTCAAAAATGACTCAAACCGTGGGTTGCCTCACGCTCTTATTTAACGTCCTTGAGCCGGACGTACCTGGATTGGGATCAAGGGGGTGGCGTGATTCCATGTACGATGGGGAAACCTCAGAGGTACCTCTTGAGGCGATTAACGTGCACTATGAATGGCTCTTTATCAGTGCCTCTAATTTCCACAACTGCATATGGTGTTTACCTAATTACCATGAAGGGGTCGGACCACTGGAACTTCAGCCTTTCCAGGTGGAGTTTCGAGTGTGCCGTATAGAGTAGGACTTCATCACCGAGACAGATTTTGTCGGGATCCTTGAACGTGCCATCCATTCCTGAAACCAAGGACAACTCTAGCGGGTTGCTAGGCAAAGCATGAGTAACGGAGTCGGCCGAGGCCAAATCCAAAGAATCAATAGACATACGAACAACATCTTGAGGATCAGAATATTGCATATTGTACTTGAGGTGGAATGTCACACTATCCTTTCCGGCCTTTAAAATCAACGAGCCATGCTTAACATTGATGTTAGAGCCGGCTGTTGCTAGAAAGGGGCGGCCTAGGAGAAGAGTTACATCCAGTTCTCGGGTATCGAGCACGACAAAATCAGCCAAGATGGTGAATGGGCCACAACGAACAGCTACATCCTCTACCATTCCCCTAGGTATCTTAACAGGTCTATCAGCTAACACAAGATGCAAACTAACAGGCTTCATTTCTCCTAGATTAAGCTTTTCATATAAGCATGTAGGTATCACATTAATAGAAGCACGTAAATCAACTAAGCTATGATCAATTTTAATAACATTAATGGTGTATGGTAAAGTAACATAACTAAAATGCAGGGCTTTTGAGCGCGTCAGGCGGGTGTGCAAAATAGAATTCTCTCCTCTGCTTGCCGGCGTTTTTCCGATTGTTCCCTCCGGTTGGGGCTTCTTCCCTCGATGGGTGCGCTCCCGAGGGACTCCTCCGGGGGTGGATTGATCGCCGGTAGGTTTCTGAGACCCCGGTTACTCACTGCTCTTTTGTGTTGTTTGCTGGGATACTGTTCCATTGCCGCGACTGCTCTGTGTTTTTTGTTTTCTTTGGATTGGCTCTTTTGTTGAGAGTTTACCTCTGGTGGGTGCGCTCCCAGAGGCTTTCTGATTAAGCTGGGTCCCCCGGTAGGCCCTTGAGGCGCCTGTTTTTTCTCTTCTCTTATCTGTTTGTCCTGCTTGGCTCTCTGCCATGGCGGGTTCTAGTTCAGCCGGCCCAGGTCACGCTAAGACATGGGCGGAGATGGTTTCTGGCACAGATATGGTTCTGAAGTTTATAGATATGCCAATACCTGCGATGGTGGGGGATGTGTTGAGAATCCCGGAAGATGTAATCGAAAAGGGTGTGGTGAGGCTCCGTTCAACTGTTGTGGCACAATTCTTGGGAACCCCCCTCCGATTCAAGTTTTCAATAGAATGGCAAACCGTCTCTGGGGCTATGAAGGTCCAGTGGTTATATCCAGTTTGGCACCTAATTTTTTCTTGCTTGAGTTTGCTTCTGAGAATCTTTGTAGCTGGATTTTGGGTCGGGCTTGGCACATTCATAATACTGCTATGATCCTAAGAAAGTGGGAGAAGGGAATTCGACCTGTGGATTTCTTACCGCGAGCTACTCCTGAATGGATTGAATTCCAAGGAGTTCCCCCTGAGGTAATCTCGAATGAAGGAGTTAGCTGGCTGGCAAGCAAGATAGGTAAGCCTTTGAACAAATTTGTGAGAGATGGTGTTAATATTCGTGTCTGTTTGTTAAGGGATAGAGCTATACCATATCCGGAGAAGCTTGTTATTGAGTTACCTAAGGAGGAGGAGAGGTATGAGGTTAAGATTGTGCAGCCTAGAGCTAGAGAATATGGTAAAACGGGGGGGGGGGGAATTTGGAGAATGAAAGCAGATCCCTCTGCTACTGAAAAGGAACAGGTGCAAGCTGAGCCTGTTGCTGATAAGGAGAAGGCTACTGATGTTGTACCCCAACAAGGAGGAGCTGCAGTTCCTGTCTCCCTTGTTGGCCTTCAAATTGTGATCAGTGATGATGCAACCCCTGCTACAAATGGTGCATGAGGCTCAAAGAAGAAGAAAATGAAGAAATCCAAACGAAAAGTCAGCTTAGAGGGTGAGAAAGATGAAGGTGAATCAAACCAGATTAGTCAGTCCACCCCTATATCTGCTCAGGATATTGGCTCTGGCAATGACTTTGTATCTTCTATGGAAGGGACAAACCCACCAGCTGATGATATCTCTAAGCAGGGGACTGTAGGTCTGGTTAAGAATCCTGAAAATAGTGAAGGTCTAGTTCATGAGGAGGAGGATGACAGTGAGAATATGTTCATCCTGAGCCAAGTGGTAGAAAGGCTCAGTTGAAGGACTATTTCCCATTCAGTCGTGCTGGACCTTCAAGGCAGAAGTATAACTTTTCTGGTGTAAAGACCAGGAACAAAACTACTCAAAGATGAGAATCTGGACTTGGAATACTAGAAGCTTTAATAAAAAAAGTAAGTAAAGTGTTGTAGTTAGTTATATTAAGCAGTATAACCTTGATATGATTGCTGTCTTGGGACCTAGAGTTAGATTTGATAAAACTCATGCTATGTTCTTTGAGCGTTTCCTTGGTTGGTTAGGGACTTTTGCTTTTGATGGAGATCTTGGTAAAATTTGGTTGGTTTGGAAGAAAGATGTCCCTGTTAAGATAATGGACATTGGAGATCAATATGTGCACATTAAAATTGAGCTGCCATGTCCTATTTTCTGCACCTTTGTGTATGAAGCAAATGATATTATTGGGAGAAGAAGACTCTATGATAAGCTTAGAGAGCTTAAATGTGATAATGACCCCTGGTTGGTTATAGGTGATTTTAATGCTTTTTTGGCTCTTGATGAAGCATCTACTGTCCCCTCCTCCTTTGACAGTATGGAAGATTTATGTGGTTGTGTGAGAGAATGTAAGCTTTTGGATCATTCTACGACTGGCCCCATTTTTACCTGGTTGAATAATAGGGAAGAAGGTTTGGTGGCTAGAAGACTGGATAGGGCTTTGATTAACATTCCTTCGTAGATGAAGTTACCTGGCAGTAAAGTTCAGATTATACCCACTACAAATTCAGATCATTGTGTAGTGTATTTGGATACTAAGTTTGATGATATCTCTCACCCAAAGGGGTTTAAGTTTTTTGCTTCTTGGACAAGGCACACTAATTACAACCGAATTGTCCAAGAGGTTTGGAGGAAAAGTTATAGAGGAACCAGCTTCTATAGGCTCTATAAGAAATTAAGAGTCCTTAAAACTGAGTTGAAAAAGCTAAATGCCAGTTGTTACTCTGATATCCATCGAGTAAAAGCTAAGGACAGGGAGCTGGTGATTCTTCAAGAAAGACTTTATAGTCAACCTTCTTCGTCTGATCTTTTAAGGGTAAAAGTTTGTAGTGAGGAGTTGCAAGAGCTTAAGCAGAATGACGAAAGTATTTTCCAGCACAAGGCAAGAGTAAATTGGATAAATCTTGGAGACAGCAACACAGCCTTTTTTTTTTTAACTATGCAAAAGCCAGGCAGGTAACAAATACTATAAGGCAGCTTTGTGATACTAATGGAGTTATGAAGGAGAATTTTGAGGATATTGCTACAATTGCTGTGGATTTTTATAAGGGGTTACTTGGTAAAAAAAACCCAGTGTAGATGTAAGTATGATCACTCATATTATCAAAAGAAAGCTCACTAATGATCAAGGGGATATGTTGATTGGTGATGTTTCTGAAGCTGAAATTCGCACGGCTCTCTTCAGCATTGCAGATAGTAAAAGTCCTGGTCCAGATGGTTACAACTCTCTCTTCTTTAAGCAAAGTTGGGATGTTGTGAAAGAGGATTTAACTATGGTTGTTGATAGTTTCTTTAAGGATGTTAAGATGTCGGGATATGTTAATTCCACTCTTCTTGCTCTCATTCCTAAAAAGTTTAATGTAGCTAATATGAAAGATTATAGACCAATTGCTTGCTGCAATGTTGTCTATAAAGTGGTCTCTAAGGTCTTGGCAAACAGATTGCAAGTTGTGTTTCCCTTTCTCATTAACCCTGCTCAAACTGCTTTTATTAAGGGCCGTTCTATAGGTGATGGTATACTCTTAGCCCATGAATTACTCAGAACCTATGCTAAGTCAAATGTCTCTCCTCGTTGTGCCATGAAGATTGATTTGATGAAGGCTTTTGACTCTGTTGAGTGGGAGTTTGTTGTTGCTACACTTGATGCTATGAACTTCCCTAGGGCTTATATTGACTGGATTGCTCTTTGCTTCTCATATACTATGCTTTCTGTTAATATCAATGGTACATCCAGAGGTTACTTTCCATCACAAAGGGGATTGAGATAGGGTGACCCTATCTCACCCTATCTCTTTGTCATTTCTATGGAGGTGCTTAGTTGCATTTTTTATCAGGCTATAATTGATAAAAGATTCCAATTTCATCCGCAGTGCAAAGGAGTTCAAATTACTCACCTGAGCTTTGTTGATGATCTTCTTGTCTTCACTAAAGCTAACAGAGATGTTGTCCTTGAAGTTCATGAGATTTTAAGGAAATTTCATAGATGCTCTGGGCTAAGGTTTAATCCTAATAAGAGTAATATTTACTTAGCAGGTATGACAAGGGAAGATGCAGATGATCTGGTTGCAGTTTCTGGCTTCTCTAAGGGAACCCTCCCTTTTTGTTACCTTGGAGTCCCTCTAACTTCTGGTAAGTTGAGAAAGTGTGATTGTAAATCGCTGATTGACAGGATCACTGCTAGAGTTACAGATTGGCATGCTAGGAAGTTATCTTATGCAGGAAAATGTTAGCTGATAGAGTCGGTTATTGGAGGAAAGCTTCAGTATTGGATGTCACACTTCATATTGGCATCAGGTGTTATGAAAGAGGTTGAGCATATCTGTAATGCCTTCCTTTGGGGGAAGATTGAAGGTGCTGGCAAAGCTAAATAGCTTGGAAAAATGTTGCTCTCCTTAAGAAAGAAGGAGGTGTTGGCCTGCGTGATATGAGGAGCTGGAATCTTGCAAACGTGGTCAGGCATATTTGGAGCGTTTTGCTGAAAGCAGGATCCCTTTGGGTTGCCTGGATTGAGAAGTATAGGTTGAAGGGCAGGGAATTCTGGAGTGTAAAGCCAACTGTTGGCTCTTGGCATTGGATTAAGCTTATGAAAACTAGAGCTAAAATAAGGCAGTTTGTTAGTGAGGATGTGGATGGTGATGTGCTGTGGAATGGTGAATATATGCCTAAGTTCAGGGTCAGTAAAGTATGGAACACTCTGAGGCCATCAAATCCTGCTGTTCCCTGGTATGATGCAGTTTGGACTGGATACATTATACCTCGAAGATCCTTCATTACCTGGCTTATAGTGAAAGACAGGATTACAACTCGAGACAAAATTAAACTTTGGAATCCGGATGTGGATGATGTTTGTGTGCTATGTAGCAAGGCAGGGGAGTCAAGGGAGCACTTGTTTGCTCAATGTGAGTACTCAAGCACTATTATTGACAGTTTGCTGCCAGAACTCAGAGGTCTACCTTGGATTGATTCGTTAGCTGCTGTTACCAGTGTTCGAAAAGGCGGGCCTAGGCGCCCGCCTAGGCGTGCCTAGGCGCTAGGCGGCCGCCGACCGCCTCGCCTTTGCCTTAAGCAACGATCAGCGCGACTAGGCGTAGCCTAGGCGGCGCCCAGGCAGTTTTATTTTATTAGGCGGCGCTTTTTTTTAATTTAATAATATATTAATTAAAAGAAATTAGGGTTTAATTACTTCTTCCTTCGAATCTTCTTTCTTCTCAACGCCGACACTTTCTTCTTCGGCGACTTCCTTCCATCTTCTTCGTCCTCACCGAAGCCGCTGTCGCCGTCACCACCTGACGTCACCGCCGCTCCTCCCTCTTCTCTTCTCCTTCGGCGGCCACGGCCCCCGCCGCCACTCTTCCTTCCTTCCAACAAAGTTGGCTGCTCTTCCTCTTCTGAGTCGGCTGCCTTCCTTCCAGCAAAGTCGGCCGCCACTCCTCCTTCCAGCAAAGTCGGCCGCCACCGCTCCTCCTTCCAGCAAAGTCGGCCGAGTCGGCCGCTCCTCCTTCCAGCAAAGTCGGCCGTGTCCAGCAGCAGCCCTCTGTTCCAGCACCACACTCTCACCTCCAATTCCAGCACCCTTAGTTTCTGTTCCAGCAGCCCTCTATTCCATCTTTATCTTATCATGTTTTTATGCTTGTTTCTCTATTCAAACATTTGAATTTGAACCTTGTCTACCTTGAATATGTGAAGTGAACTACTATGTTGGATGTTAACTGTCAAGTTTGAAGTATGGTATTGTAATTTTTTCTTAAATCCTAGGTATTTAATCAATATTGGTAGAAACGCCTAGGCGAAGCCTAGGCGACCTAGGCGCTAGGCAGAGCGTCACCGCCTGCCTAGCGCCTAGCGCTTTCTTGAACCTTGGCTGTTACATCTTGGAGTGGAAGCAAACTTAAGAAGAAAGTTAAGAGGCTGCTGTGGAGAAGCATACTCTGTTTCATTTGGGCAGAGAGATGCCGGAGGGTGTTTATTGGTTGCATTAGAGATGAGTAATGCTTGATTGAGAGTATCAAGGATGAGATCCTGACTTTTGCTACTGGACGAAAGGACGGTAGTGAGATTTTATCTAGTATTTAGTCTTTGTTAGTGTTGGTGTAGTTGAGATCTCTCTTTTATTGACATTCCATGCCTTTTTTATGAATAAAATCATACTAATTCATCAAAAAAAAAAAGTAACAGAACTAGGAGCGTGATACATAGCTGGAGGGGGTATAAATGTTGAGCGGCAGAGGACGGCAGAGCACTCCTCGTTAAGAGAAATAGAAGACACCTCTCCCGTCTTCTTGTTCTTCATAAAATCCTTTATCAACTTTCCAAACTATGGCATCGTCTCTATGGCATCGGTAAGTGGTATCTTGAGCTCCGTATTCTGAAAATATGAGTACCACTTCTTGTACTGGGAATCATGGGTTGTTGACTTTATGGCTTTAGGAAACATAATCCTAGGCTGATATGGGGGCAGAATAGGCGCAGGAAATGGCTATGTAGGAGGCCGGCAAACACCTCATCTTCTTCATCTTTTTCTTCTTCCTTGGTTGTGATATCCTCAATCCTCGGTTTAAATAGATGGACCCAAAAGTAATAGTGATTGTAGTAGGAGGGGATAAAAAGATGGGAAAATAACATTTTAGCCACCTCTAGTTTGCCAACTTAATAGATAGCCCCCTACACTATAAATCGCTCATTTTACCCCCTCCTATTTCAACCACTTAGTCGTTCGGGTCCTTCCGTTCTAACTTTATTTTCTTAACATTAAATCGAGACACATCCATACACCAGCAGAGAGAGATATCGGAGGTAGGAGACAAATAGGTGGTCATGGAGGTAACTTGGGGAGGTATCACGAAGAGTATGCTGAAATACGTAGGGTTTTAAAACCACACATTTTATTCATCGATTTCATTCTATCTAATTATATATATTCATGTTACCATTTAAAAACACTTAGTAAGCTAATACCTGTCTATTGGAGCTAACGTGGTGTACTGAATGCACATCAATTAACGTTACGAAGACGTACTCGATTGGCTCGAGTTGAGGAACGAGATAGGAGACGAAGCGATAATAAAGAAGATGAAAAAATTCCCAATGGAAGCAAACATATTCTGAGACATCAACAAGGGATGACAATCTCAATGGTGTGAAGATCAAGATTCCAGCATTCCAAGGAAATAGTGATCCAGAGGCTTACCTTGATTGGGAGCGAAAGATGGAGTTCTTGTTCGATTTCCATAATTATTTCGACGAGAAAAAGGTGAAGCTTGCTGTTGCTGAATTTAATGATTATGTGGTGACATGGTGGGATAAGATTTGCAGAACAAGAAGACAACGATGGCTAGGTTTCTTCATGGTTTAAACCGTGAGATTGCGAATATTGTGGAGTTACAACGATACACCGAATTGGAAGAATTAATGTAGTTGGCAATTAAGGTGGAAGGACAAGTCAAAAGTGGATATTCAAGATGACCCAACTCATCTAATTCTGATAGCTCTCGGTGGATAGAATATTCTACTAAGCCGAAAGATTCTTCCTCGAAGACCGAAGCTTCTCAAGGTGAGGTAATACAATCTTATGAGAAGTCAAATTTGGATAGTATGTGTGCTAGTGCTATTAAGTGTTTTAAGTGTCAAGGACGAGGACACATCTCTAGTCAATGTGCAAATAATCGAGTCATAGTGATGAAGAATGGAGAGATTGATTCAGATCAAGAAGAGGACCAAGCAGAGTCCGTGCCAACAGACCCCAAGGCCTCAGGACTTTAGGTATTTTTTCGGTTATGTAATTACTAATGTTGAGTTCGTGCTTGCAGTTACCATTTTTTCCAAACCAAAGTGGTTGGAGTCTTCGTCATACTTGGCTTCACAAAAAACAATGAAGTTGACGATGCCGATGAAGTACTTGGATTTTGCCTATCATGGAGCTAATAAAGATGAGACATGAAGTTTCAATGGATTTTTGGAATCAACCTATCATATGGTTTCTAAAAATATGGTCAAACTACCAATAATCAAGGAATTTTTTGAAGATGGTGTTTGATCCTAGAGGATTTGATTCGAGGACGAATCGTTCTAAGAGGGAGGGCATGATGAGAATTCGTCCAGATCTGTGCAGTTTAGTATTTTGGTCATAACTATTACCACATGACTCCGATTAATGCAAGGTCAGCGGGGGTTGAAATATAATTCAATTACCTTTCCATCCATATGTGATAGATCTTCAGATTCGTTGGGATGAAGGAGATATGCACGTTTCAATGTGACGGGCAGAATAAAGAGCCCTTTCCTTAGTCGGATTAATTTGTATTTTCCATTTTAGAGTCAGATTGTTTTTCCCTTTTAAGATAGGCTTCGGATTATTTTACTAGTTTTAGAAGTAGTTTCATATAAGGACACAGAGAAGACTTGATCGATCCTACTACACTAAAAAAAAATAGGACTATTTGTACTCGTTTTAAAGATAATATTTTGATTAATGAAATTGAGCTTTTCGCTTGTTTGAGTTTTTAACTCGTGAGGGTTCTTTGAGAGTGTGTGGATTCATACTCGAGAGAGCGACATTCGTATCGGAGATACATTCACCCTCGTTTGTGCCCGACATCTATCTTGCTTCCGTCCCTTGTCGGAGATTTCAAGTTCGTTGGTTCCGTGCCATATATTATTGTCAAGTTTCGTCACAGTTGTTGGCGTGGTTCACATCACCTTGTACGTACCATAGGGATGAGTCATGAATCCTCTCCATAAGGAGGTGATGACCGAATCAGACCATGTACTTCCCATGTTTACTGAAGTGCCATATGGTAGAGACCTACCTCGTGCCCCCAACGAGCGATATTTTTAAAATTTCCTTGGCTTCTCGTTGTGTGAAGATTTCCTAAATTAATTTAGTATTTGTAACATCCCGGTTTAGAGTTTTCGTTCAGGATTCAAATTTCTCGGTTAAACTCGTTGGTTAAGAAGCTTGGAGGATTTTTAATTCAAATTTTAAAAATTCAATTACTAGTATAATTTATTCCGTTGGTAGAATAAATAAACTTCAGATTAAATGTTTGGTTCAAGTTCTAAATCGGTGGACCGAATCAATTGGTCGAACCAATTGATCCGACCCATGAGAAGAGATTGGAAGTGTGATGGAGAGGAGGTTGGGCTCAAGGCCCAACAATGTTATTTCGGTTAGCAGCATCGGGATAAATGAAGTTGGGCCAGCCTGCGTTTTAGGCTCTCACAGAATTGGACTCGGGAAGGGGGTTCGGTTCAACAGTTAGAAAAGAAGACGTGGGCTTTGGCCTAACTGATTAGGTTGGCAACTGTTTTGAGAAGAAAGAGGAAATAGGGTTCAACAAGTGGAAAGGTGATTGGGTTTTTGCAGCAAATAAATCGAGAAGGGAAAGAAGGGAAAAATGGCGGTTGGGTGGTGCCGCACAAAATAAATGGAGGTAGGTCGGGGGCACAGAATGAGAGAGGGCTTTGTTTGGTTGGGAGCAAAAAGAACGAGGGATGGCGGCAGAGTTTGAATGATGAAGAGGGAGGCGGCTTGGTTCCAACAGTCGAAGGAGGATTGACGATGACGTTACTGGGTTCGATGCCGATCGACGGCCGGAAAAGGAAGCCGAAGTTTCTAGGGTGTCAGGGAGTTGTTTCCGATCGGGAATAAAGGGAGAAGGGTCACGGTCTTTATGGAGGGGCTCAAGGAAGGTTGAGGGTGGATTTCGGTCAACAAGCAAAGAGTTCCAAGAAGTTTGGAATCCGACGATGGCGGTCGAGGCTCACAGCCAGCGTTGAGGACTTGTCGGGGGAAGACAAGTGATCTTCTGGGCAATGAAGGGAAGTTGGTGACTGATCGGTGTTTTTCAGAAAGATAAGTGACTGTTATGTGGTTTTAGAAACATTGACGGCTTTTGGAAATTACGTGCAAATTTTTGTTTCGGTCTCTAACTGTTGGCTTGTGACAGATGAGGACTTGGGTCGAATATGTTAACTGGAAAATGTTCTGGATTCAACTTCTTAACGAAATTAGTTTAGGGACTGTCACTGAGATTCAGGGAAAATGTGCAGTTTAGTCACTAGAAGAGTCTTGGAGCTGCAGTTTGGTATTTCAGTAGTATCTTGCACGTTTGAAGTCCAAACAACGTACCGTCAGGACTGGTGGAATCATAATAACGAGACAGACGTCAATGACAGAAT
Organism: Linum lewisii; assembly: GCA_034768395.1. Lineage (NCBI taxonomy): Eukaryota > Viridiplantae > Streptophyta > Magnoliopsida > Malpighiales > Linaceae > Linum > Linum lewisii. Next base: position 40,331,657 of record CM068303.1, read on the forward strand.
CAGAGTCTTCTTTTAGGCTAAGGTGAGGGCTCAGAGTCGATAGGTAGAGACGTGAGGAATTACAATATGGCTTAGTAATTAATAGGGATGCACGAATTGGAGAGTTGAAATGGTTAATTGTATGATGTTGTGATTGATTCTTGATATGTGATGCATGGTTTGACTTGTATGGTTGACTGCCTTGATTAGGTGGCTAGAAATGAGGGTTTAATTCTTGAATGTGCAATGTATATATATATTTATATATATATATAGGTGTGTGGAATGTTGGTTGCAGGAGGATGGCCCTGCCAATGTGGGGTCATCCTATGAACGACGAACAGGAGGGTGGCCCTAGACCTTGTGACATGATCACCCCTTGTTTTTACTATTACAGGTGGGGTGGTCGGTTTAAGGCTAGCAGTCCGTCCTTAATAAGTGTGTATGTGATTTGTAGTGTAGAATTATGACATGGAATTGGTTGAATGGAATTGTGAAGTGGAATTGGGACATGGAATTGGCTGAATGGAATTGTGAAGTTGAATTGGGACATGGAATTGTTTGGTTGATGTGTGTAATTGTGTTAAATGGAATTAAAATGATAGAACCGGAAGGAGCCAATGTTACCCATGAAATTGTGCCCACCGACAGACTAGTGGTTAGGGCCTACCGACGGACTTGTAGATTAGTCTCCCGATGGGGAGTGGAATTGTGGAAATTGTGACGTCTTCCCCATGCGATAGGGGAGCTCAAGGACTTCCCATGCGGTGGAGAGGTGTGTCTGGCCGGCAGGGTAACGGGGGAACAACTCCCTATGGCGCCTAATTAACTCACCTAGTTAAATGAAATGTGAACTGTGTGTGTGTGTGTGTGTGTTGTGCTGATGTGATTGTGAGCTGATATGTGATGTGTTGTTGGATTGTGTTTATGTTGGGTTCATTTATGATGATGTTGATGTTGTGGAGGCTGAATTGTGTATGATTATTGGATGATATTGTTGGGGTGATGCATGATGGGAATAGGGTAGAGGAAAATAACTGATCACCTAGAATTATCTCACTAGGTTGTTAAAATGAATTAACAGAAAGATGGGTCCCATTGTTGTATTCCAATGTGGGAGTCTGGGATGCTCCCTAGGTAGTACGACGCATAGTTAAGCCCAGTGGGTTCACTCATTTCATTATGAAACTGATCCCCCCTTAGTCTCTCTTTTCAGTTAGAAGTAGTTGGTGGGCTGAGCTGAGTTTGGAGCAGCAGTTGTTGGCAGTGGAGTTGAGCTTGAAGACTATTGGATGGTGACCAAGGACGAGGATGACATTTTTATGTATTTTTCAGTTGACAGCCTGGGGAGTTTCCAATGTGATTTATTGTTGATCTTGTTTAAGAGGTTTTGGCGGTGTGTGGTTTAAAATGTATTTAAGTGGGATCCCCGTCTTTTGTTTTAATGATTACATTTTATTGGTTTTATTTATGCTGATTTTGAATTAGTTTATTTTGGTTCGGTTTATCACTTGTAACATTGGTTCCCGGTCTAACCACTAGGTTCGACCCAGGCGATTCAGGGCGGGTGTTACAGTATTCCACTGTTTCAAACTCAAGATTAGAAAATTATTGACGGCTGTTGATTGAAATTTCTCCAATTTGTTGTCTTAGTGATGGCTTTTGGTAGTGGCGACGACATTCCTATGAGTCCTACTAGATCTATCCTTACTGAGGCCCCAATTGGTATAGGCTTTTCGTCTCTTCTTCTAATAGTCGAAACACTCACGAGCTTACTATCATCAGTTAGTATTGCCAATTTCATAACTACCATTTCCCAGTACTTAAAATTCGTTATCTACACTTAGCTTATCATTTTGTGCAGATTGTGGTGGTCTAACTAAGGTCCTGAATATCAAGTTCGAAGACTATCGTCGAGTCACTGGAGACGAAAACAAAATCGTGTTCAACCTCACACCATGGGCGTCAGGCCGGTTGGCCCGTTATTCCTTCACGGGCATGTACGTGGGGGAGTGTTGGAGGGTTTGGTCCTACTACCCCATTTATCGTCCCTCCTAGAAGGATGTGTCAGACTCGGTTAAGACACGTGGTTTGAAGCAAATATTCTTGGTAAGATTTGAAACTTATCAATAAATTAATTACTAGCTAATTAGTCCTCTTACCAACTGCTCGAGCATACTGGGATCATGCTATGTCGCGATCTTGGGATAAATCGAGGCTTGATGCTTGGAAGGCAAAGAAGAAGTATGCCACGGAGAACAACATTCCCTACGAGTGGTGTAACACCCGTCCAGAATCGACCCGGGTTTACCCGGGGTTGAACCGGTTTGGGTGCTACCCGAAGACACAACATTTAAAGAAACGAGCAAACGCAACGGAAATAGAAACAACTCTAAATAAAAAGGTTCAAAATCAAACGAAGACCTTCATTAAATACAATTCAAAATCCGAAGAACTGGTTACAAAATCCAAAATCCAAACCTCAACAATGACTACAAATCCCCCAACCCAAAAGTGTCAATTGAAAATACAAAACTCAAAACAATGGTCACTCCAAAGTAGCTTGTATCTTCGACCCGACTCAACCATGAACGTCCCGGACTTCGATAGGGCCTCAAGGACATTGTTTCCAATGTCTCAAACACTCAAACTTGAGTTCCAAACCATTAGGTTGGGCGGGGATGTTACAAGTCTCCACAACTTCAAGAGATTTCATCCCCGAAATCACAACCCAACTCGCTCTAGCAACGCAACCATAAATCACAACAACAAATGCAGCAACACAGGGATCACATCACCTCCCAAAACTCCCTCTTAACGGCTCTAGCAACACACACCTTCTAAGGGCACTACTCCCACACTACTTCGAACTTCTACCTAACAGACACGCACAACCGAACCTCGACGGCACTACTCACCACAATAACACAACCAAAACACAACCAAACACACAACTCACTCAAGAGCACAACCAAACACACAACTCACTCAAGAGCACAACCACACACAACTCGCTCAAGAGCGCAACCACAACACAAACAAGGCAAGGAAAATACTAGCTAACACCTTCGACTAGAACTCCACGCTCCTCAAACTCTCTTCTAAACCTAGCCAAATTCCACAAGGCTCTACTCTTCTAACCAACCTCCTAGTCTACTACCGCTTCCACTCCCAAACTACTCCGACACCCTCTTCACTACAGGAGGACACAAAACGTTTCAGTTGACCAATTTTTAGAAATCACATTGCATTTCAAATCAATTTTCCTTTCAAGACTAAACACCTTTCCTTTCAAAACTTCCCACCCATTCAAAACAGTTTGAAAATCCCTGGAAAGTTGGTCCTGTGCCAATGCTTCCTCCCTTCTCCCTATGAGGTTAATTACTCCTCCAGAAGAAAAAGATGAAACACCAACACAGCAGCAACTAACTAGGCTCTGATACCATCTGTAACACCCGTCCAGAACTGACCCAGGTTTACCCAGGGTTGAACCGATTTGGGTGCTACTCGAAGACACAGCTTTTAAAGAAATGAGCAAACGCAGCGGAAATAGAAACAACTCTAAATAAAAAGGTTCAAAATCAAACGAAGGCCTTCATTAAATACAATTCAAAATCCGAAGAACTGGTTACAAAATCCGAAATCCAAACCTCAACAACGACTACAAATCCCCCAACCCAAAAGTGTCAACTGAAAATACAAAACTCAAAACAATGGTCACTCCAAAGTAGCTTCCTAATCTTCACTTCACAACTCCAACTTGCAACTCTTCTGAACTCAACAGCACACCTGAACTCCAACTCACTCTCACTACCAAGCGAACCTGAAAAGAGAAACTGGGGGGGGGGGGATCAGTTTCCTAATGAAACTGAGTGAACCCACTGGGTTTTACTATGCGCCGAACGTAACTTGAAGAGCGATCCCAACTCCGCTGATGACCCGCCCGGTCGTTGTTATGCGGACGTTCAAACAAATAACTAACAAAGCTACAAAAGCTAGGGTAGATCGTATTCCAAGGGTCTTCTAAGATTGACTACTTTAAAACTGGCAAAATACTCGAATGCAAGCAAGTTGTGCGTGGTGTGAGTTCCACGACTTCTAAATCTACGAAATGCGGAGAAATTAAAAATTAAACTAAAGCAGATTGGAAATTAGGGTTTGAAAACAAGGATGACAGATGAACTTAGACTTTGAATCCCCTTCGTTCCCCAGAGCATTGGCAATCAACAGATCAGCGGATTTCGATTCTCATTCAATCAATTACTAAGACACCACCATAACTCCTTACCCTTAGGTTTAAGACCGGCGAACGTTCGCTCTATCCGTTCTAACTACCAAGATTAACTAGCCGTCCGGGTACGGTCGCCTCTCGGAACGACTTAATTAACTGGTGCAATTACTAATGATTAATGAGTTACTCTTGCAGTGGATTAACCCTAACCAGTTCCTACGAAAGGCACACTCCAATTATAAGGTTAATTGTTCAATTCGATGTTCTAAAGTAAGGCGAGCGTTCGCTTCTATCCTTAGCTTAACCAGAATCTAATCTAGGTGATCAATCCAGACAAGAAACATGAACAAAGAAGAACAAATCAAACATGAATGAGAAACTGATTGAATTTTGAATCTAATCACCGCCGATCCGTGACCGCTTTAAAGCCCTGGGTCACTTAGGGTTCATCTAGTCTAAGCTCTAACGAGTTTAGCTACTCATGATTATTACAAAAGAAACAAAGACAAAGAAAGAGTTCATCATCCAGAGGAAGAACAGAAAAGAATCTGAAAAACCTAATTTAGACGACTCTGACAGACTTCGATCTTCGGTAGATAACACTCCTAGCTCCGGTTCTCCGAGATGAAAGGGATGGCGTCACTATCTCTTTCCAGCTCTTCGAACTCTAACTCTTCGCTCCAGAACTTGAGAGGATTCTCTGAATTCTGATCTCAAAAAGTTGTATTTTGTGAATTATGATGTATATGTTCTTTTGGGCCGCCGGGTTAAGTATTTATACTTAACCCTAATCAGCCGGATTTCTTCTAATATTTTTGCCAAAAATAGTGAATTATTTTCGCCGAAAATATACTTGTGAATGGAAGTCCTGCTGGCTGATTCCTCTGCCTTTTCTTCTCGGTCCGAAAACTCAACACTTTCGCTGAAAATCTCCTTCACTTGGCGTCAGTCGATTTGTACTATTATTTTCGCCGAAAACATATGCTTCTTTTCGCCAAAAATGTAAGTGTGAACGGGCAGACTTTTGGTTTGACTTGATCGGCTCCTTGGATCGATTCCGGTTTGATTCCTCGAGGTTCCAATGCCTTAGACACGTCCTTGATTACTTATTCGATGGCAAAAACCTGTGCTAACATAAAAACACTAGAAAACCATCAAATAGACCCGAAACGGGCCAAAGTAACACAAATGGCACGAGATAGGGCAATCGATTGAATATTCGTTATTCTACCCTAAAAACCATGTCTTAAGCAAAGAAATTTCGCTTAAATGAGGCTGATAATCACGTCAAATCGAGTGTCATCAAATACCCCACACTTAAGCTTTTGCTTGTCCTCAAGCGAACTGAATAGAAACGCTCATGTTCATAAATGATAAGATCGATTAAATTGGAGCTCAATCAAACACAATGATTTATTAGACAGATCGATCCTAGAACAAGAAACCTAACATGCATACAGATCATTCAAACTACCTGGTCTCACTAATAAACTGCACACGACAAGTAATTAGCAACCAATTATGCACGAATTTGACCTGACCGACCAGATTCCTCACACAGGATAAATATAGTACATTGGGAACTCTCACTCTCTGTGTTTAAGGACGTGTTTCTGCTCTCGATCATTTTCTGTTACCGAATTCTGTCATAGGTTTGCATTTCGACCACATCTCCACCACTGTGACAACACGAGTATCTAGTCAAGAAGGACTTCCCTGCTAGGACCGTAATGAAATCTACACTACTCGGGTTTATAATGAGATGGATGATGGGAATGTATGATGATGGCTTTGTGCGGTGTAGCTTTCGACTAACTTCCCTCGAATCTAATCTATGGCTTCCTACCGTCTAACCAAACACGGGTGGAATAATGAACGCTCGTCCTATGATACCCTCAAGCAACCTAGCACTTATTCTTTTTCTTTTACACGATTTTTTTTTCTTTTCTTTCTTTTGAACTTTTCTTTTGACTTCGTTCTTCCATTTGTAGGGAGAAGAACGTTTTACTGAACTAAAACTTTGAACTTTTTCTGATTTTTCTTTTCTTCACTATTTTTTTCGAATTTTCTTTCTTTTCTTACTTTACTTTTTTTTTCTTTTGTGCCGATTTTCTTTTAGTTGCTAGAGGGGTTTACACGTCTGGACATATTAGCTAAGACCACCTGTTTAATGGCTATAGGCAGGTTACCACAAACTGACTTCCGGTAGGTCAATCTAGAACTACAACCACAGGGGATCAACGGGGAATGAAAGAAATGGGAAATGGCTGTAATGTATTATCGAACCGAAAGAACAGGCCAAGCTCAAGGGTCTAAACCTAGTGGATTTTATCGTTTGGTAGGCTATCTGGCTTAGTAGCTGAATCTAGGTGCCCCTATCCTTCTAGAACTCGTGTCATCGTGTGGTCTCGAGTAGGTCTCATGCAAATTCTAACTCATTCAAGCAAACAGAAAACCACTCAGAAAGAATTTAAATTGCAAGTTACGTGCAATGGATCAAAAGCTCACAGTTGGTTTGCTAGTCGGATTCGGTCAATTTCATGCAATCAAGGCTACAAACTACAAGTGTGATTTCAAAATTCTGTTCTGACCAGGCAATTTAGCATCAAAGTAAACAAGTTGGTTCTCAAGTTCTAGGTTAAGCAGTCTAAGCATCATTATGAAGGGTTGAACAACAACTTAACATCAAAAATCAAGAACTGAGCCATTCTAATGCTAGAGAGACTGGAATGGAATCACGAGGCACACACAGAACACAATCAAGGGCAATCAAGTTCATGCAAGGTTCTCTAGCATCCTACCCCACACTTAAATTGGACTGTGTCCTCACAGGACTAATTCTAGAGTTCAGAGTGAAGTAGAAGAACCTGGACCGAGATGATTGGTGTAGGGGATGAGCACGGGTCCTCGGAGCGGAGGGAATCTACCCAAGCGAAGCAAAGGGAATCTCCCAACTGCCTACAAAACAAAAACAAATAAAGCATAAAAAAAGAAACCGGGATAAGTGTCCCGGATCCACACAGAAAAAAGTTGGATCGAAATCCGAAAAGAATAAATAAAAAGAAGACACCAGAAAAGGAATACAACCCGATCACTGCTGGTCCGGTGAACCGGGAGGTGGAAAGTGGAGAAATTCGCCGAGCTGGCGTTGCCACGCCAGCTGTGCCTCATATCGCCTTTCGGCGCGACGCATATGTTGCTGCATAATAGTCCATCGCGCCTCTTGGGTGGCGTTGTCGGTGATGCGCCACTCCTGCAGTCGCTTGTACAACTCTTCAACATTCGCGGGGTGGTGTCGCGGCTGTAGGGGAGGCGCCTGGTGTGTAACTGGAATGTGCGGCGGCGACTGGTGCACATACCCTGCCTGATGATGTGGCGAGGGTATATAGTCTTGGAACTCTGGCGGCGGCTGGGGCTGCTGCTCCTCAACATCATCTTCTTCCTCCAACTCGACCACAGGCTGGAGTGGAGGATCTGCTGCTACATGGGGACTGAGGTCGATTTCTAAGTCGTACTCAACCGCTAAGTCTCCTCCAACAGTCCTAACTCGGTGTCGTGGAATGTTCGGGCCATATTCATGGCTGATGCCGAAGGAGAGGATGAGCTGTCCTATGAAGTTGCCCCCAGGAGTCTGCGAGGTGGCGTCTTCCTCCTGGTCTTCTGGCAGAAGATGCGTGCCAGCACCCAACCGGGGTGGAGAGGGTAGCTCTCTCGGATGGCTCGAAGAAGCATGAGCTCCTCCTTGAGGATATGGTGGCGATCCTTGTCGGGTACATATAAAAGGGATCTACGCCAAACCATATGAATAAATTTAAAGAGAGGGTGAGAGAGCGACTTAACTAAGTTGTGCTCCCCAAGGTGATCGCCAGGTACGCCTGTCATGTGGCTCTAGAGCGCGTGGTACTCCTCCTCGTTATCATCTTCTCCCCAGCCTAGATGATGATCGTGATAATGCTCGTAGGGGATGCCGAGATGAGCAGCAAACTCATCGTAGGTGAGCTGCCTGTACACCCCACCAAGAGAGAAGGTGACAACCTTCTGGCGCTGCTTCCTCTTGTGCTCATCCAGATCAAAGGTTGCCCAGAACTCCTGGAGGGTAATGTCTGGGAACTCGGCAGCGATGGTGGTCAGCTCTAGGAGACCTGCCGGTGCTAGGGCGTCATGCACATTCCGGTGGTAGTCCTCGTCGTGATCAAAGAGGGACTCCATGGAGAGAGGGCGCACGTCAGCTCCCCGAACGTGCTCGATCTTCTGGAAGCACTCAAAGTAGAAGTCAGGTAGACGGGCGATAGTGCGATGGTATCCAGCCCGGCGAGGTAGCGCGGGTGGAGGACCCAGAATGGCGGGTGTGACAGGGGCGGCAGCTCCTGAGCTCGAGGCGCCATCAAGTCGCGCCTTAGTCCTGCGCTCATAAGTGGTGTTCCTAAAACCAGAATGAAACCAGATTAGTCAACTAAAACCCTACCCCACACTTAGTAGAAAAACTCAATTTCACAAAGAAATGAGTGAAACTAAGTGGGGTAAGCAAAGCGGAGTAACCGGTAATCATAGACAGTAAAATACATACTTAGGAACAGCCAGAATCGAATAAGTACAATCAGAGTTCAAAAAGTCAAACCGACATTCAGAAAGTCAACATTTATAGCACAATGAACCCTAATCATGGCAGGACTATCACAACTTGGGGAATGACGGTAAAATATGATCTCAAATGGCAAGCACGATAATCGGAATGAGAATTAACACCAACGACAGCCAAACGATCAAATACAGTTCATGGTCAAACCGACATTTCTCACAAGTCAACATAACAAGGAATCAATCGTATGCATAGCAACACATGATCAAATGATATGGAAATTAAGCACGGAACTCCCTAAGCATGCTAGAACAGTTCTATAAGTTCAGCTAACCTAGTTCACACGAAAACAGTTGGCACGCAAATCGAGACAAACCGAAAAGTCAACCGAAAGTCAACCCCGACGAAATTCAGCAATCCATATGTCAAAAGATTCATATTGAAAAGTTCTACAACTTACCTTGATTGCTAAAAATGAACGGGTTGGGAGGAATCGGTGAAAAACTTTAAAAACGAGGGTTTCGGTGAACTGGAGCTGTAGAGCTCAGATTTGGCTGTTTTAGGGCTCGAATAGATCAGAATTGGAGGGGAGTTGAGCGGCGGTGGTCGGCGATGGTAAACGGCGCCGACGGCGGTTTTAAAGAGGGGTGGCGGTCGGCGGTTTTGAAAACAAAGGGGAGAGGGTTTTCGGCGTTTAAAACGAAAATGAAAGAAGGGAAGAGAGAGAGTGGTAAATCCGGATTTAAAAGGAATAGTTGGGTGATTTTCAAAATTATTTTTGGCGAAAATAAGAGGGTGTTTTCGCCGAAAATTGGAGTTAAAATGGCTCACCGAAAACACTCAACTTTTCAAACCGATAAGATAGAACAGGAGACCGAGTTCGAAAATTCTAAAATGATTTCGCCGAAAATAGGGTTTTAGTTTCGCCGAAAATTTTGAACTGTTCGGGTTAAAATATTTTCGCAAATTCAGCCAACTTCAGAAAATCACAGTTAAATCCACAAAAATCGGAACGACCTCAATCAACTTGCAAACGACACTACGACATGCAGACTCTACACGAAAAATAATAAATCAAACAAACTGACACTTTTTGCTCCCCCGAACTGACTCTAAAATACCAAGTTCGACACAAAATTAAAAACAGACTCCAGCCGTGGGTTGCCTCCCACGAAGCGCTCTTTTATTAACGTCCTTGAGCTGGACGATACCTGGACGGTATTAGAAGACATCCCAACTTAGATTCTCCTTAACGCTCGCGTCGGAGTTCATGAAGTACAGTTTCGGGACTTCTCCGGTAAGCGTAAATCTCTTCCCGTTTGCATGTAAGAGCTTGGGACGTCCATCGGAAGATGATCGACGAACTTGAACGGTCCGAACAGTTCTCTGGAGAGGTCATCCTTCTTGAGTGTTACGATGGAAGGAATGAGGACTGTCGGCTTCTTCTTTTCTTTTATCTTCGGCTTGGTATCACCAGGATCGGTGATCGTCAGTATTTCCTTAGGAGATGCTTTCGGCTTCTCCTTCCATACTTGTTCCAGCGCCGGTTTCTCGGAACTAATTGGTGGTGCAGCTGGCTCGGTGGAAGACGGCGGAATTTTTGGCCTCCAGACCATTTGTGTCTTCGTCTTCTTGTTCTTTCCCTGAGGTCTGCTCGATTTAATGCTCGGTGGCTTAGAAGAGGCTTGCAGTTCCTTCTTCTTCTTGGGCAGCTTCTGAACTGAAGTTTCTGGCTTTTCTTTAATAACCTGTTTAATATCTGCAGCAACAATCGAGCTAGAGACACTGGAAGAAGCAATAGTAATGGAGTTGACCGGAGTCAACTCCACAGTTTCAACAGCTAGGCAGTGAGATTCTTCATTCCTAGAGTTATATTTCATGCCATCTTTAAGACGGAACGTTTTCGTTTCTTTACCGACTCTTAGAGTTAAAGAACCATTTGGAACGTTAATATTCATTCCAGTAGTAGCCATGAAAGGTCGACCTATGAGAATAGTAGCATCCATAATCACATAGTCAGCTAAGAACGTGAACGGACCACATTTAGTGACAACGTCTTTAATCTCTCCCTTAGGGGTTTTAAGTGATCTATCAGCAAAGACAAGTTGCATACTAGGCAGTTCAAGTTCTCCTAGGTTTAACTTTTCAAACAGGCTCATAGGCATGACATTAACAGACGCTCCTAGATCAACTAAACAACGTTCAATCTCAACATTATTGATGACCAGAGGCAAAGTAAAGGAACCAGGATCAGATAACTTAGCTGGATATGGAGAGGCAGGTTTCTTAATATGAATGTCAGGATATCCTTCCTTGTTCCCCTTCATGCCAGTCTCGATCCTTGCATTTGGCAGCAATGCTCTAGGAAAAGGAGGTTTCACGACATACGGTGCAAGAGGAGGATCATCCTCCTTAGGCGCCGGTTCCTGTTCTTCTTCTTCCTCCGGAGTTTCAGCGATCCTGCGTAAGACAGAACAAGCATTAGCAATTAAGTTTGGGAGTTTTCGAGCAGTTACCATCTTGGCTTGCTCCTTTCTCGGATTCGGCTCTGTCTGGCTTGGAAGTTGGCCAAATGGTCGACCAGATGCTAGCATGCTCGAGATGTTGTTCACGGCTTGCTCAATTCTTTGTCCAAATGCTATCTGTTCTTGATTGAGAAGAGCTTGAGCCTTGAACTGACTGTCATGATCATCGAGTCTTGTGATGATCTGGCTGAGCTTCTTATCCAGGTCACTGACATTGTTCTCTCTTTGATGTTGCTGCCCTGGATAGGTATTATTAAGATATTGATTCTGGCGATTGCCAGGAGCAGTTCCATAATTACCCGGATTGCGATGCGGCGGCTGGTAGACACCTGCCGGCGGATGGTTGGGCTTCTGATCCTGAGCTGGACCAGCCGGGCGGTTATTCTGGTTCTGGTTATGGTTATGGTTGGCGCCGGCATTGTAGGGAGGTCTGTCTTGATAGTTCCCTTGCTGTCTGAAGTTACGGTAGCCAGCATAACCATTCTGATTATTGACGAAGCCTTGTTGGATGAAATTTACCTGTTCGGCAGACCAGACTTCTGCCTTACCAAAATTTTGACAACGACCTCCGTTATGTGCGCAAGCTCCACACCACTCGCAATCGGCAACGTAGATAGAGGCTGCCGGCGGCTTGATTGGTGTGGTAGACTTCTTCAAATGCTTCTCTACCTCTGCTTTGATTGTAGCTTCGAGATCTAGCTTGCTCCTTGATCCTTCAGATTTTCGTTCCCAGTTCCTCGACTTGGAAGCACAGTTTGCGAAGTGAAGAAGAGCAGCTTCAGGTGTTAGTGTAGTGCAATCCCCTTCAGCTAGAGAATTGACCCACTTGGCGGATTTTTCTCGAAGTCCTCGAGCGAAAATTTCAGCTAACTGCCTTTGCTCGAATCCATGATGAGGGCAGGTGTAGAGAAGTTCTTGGAATCGATTCCAAGTATCATACAAGCTTTCTCCTTCTTTCTGGGAGAATCTGGCGATGCTGTCCTTGATGGCGGTTGTTTTTGGCCGGAGGGAAGTATTCTTCAACGAAGTCCTGAGCCAGAGTATCCCAATCAGTGTAATAGCTAGGTGGTTTTCCAGTAAGCCACCTCTTAGCAGGGCCTTTCAGAGAGAACGGGAAAGCTCTCAGAGAAAGAGTGTTTTTGTCGAGGTTTCCGCTCTTGAAAGTGCTGCAGAGATCAAGGATATCTGCAAGATGAGTGCACGGATTGTCTAGGGGCCTGACTTAAACTGTAAATCCCTAGAGATCATAGTCAAGAATGGAATCTTGATCTCATAGTCAGGATCTCCTTCAATGCGCGGAACGGCAATGGCAGATCGAACGCTAGTCGCGCTCGGCTTGTTATAGTCTGCTAGACTCTTCTGTGCAGGTGGTGGCGGCGGTTGATCGCCATTTGGTGGTGGTGGTGGTAATCTATCGTCCATGGCGGGAGATGGAGGAGGTGAGAGTGACTCGGTGTATGAAGCGGATGAAGATGACGGTACGGGTGAAAATGGAGATGAGGAACTCTCCTTCAATTCCTTGATCTTGGTCGGAGTGATGAATGGACTGGATCTGCCTTTCTTCAGAATCTGTGATCGTAGAGGTGGAGCAGAACTGCCTGGTCTCTCTGCACTCTTAGCCTGTTCGGTTTGACAGCGAGTCCAAGGACGGTGAGGCATACACCTGTAAACCTATAGATAACAAAGACAAACAAAACCAGTGTAAAATCGAAGTGGATGGAAAGGTGAAAGATGGAAAGTAGAAGAATATATTGCCAGTTCTTCTTTCGAACAATCAAAAGAATTCCCCGGCAACGGCGCCAATTTGATGGCCCGCCCGGTCGTTGTTATGCGGACGTTCAAACAAATAACTAACAAGGCTACAAAAGCTAGGGTAGATCGTATTCCAAGGGTCTTCTAAGATTGACTACTTTAAAACTGGCAAAATACTCGAATGCAAGCAAGTTGTGCATGGTGTGAGTTCCACGACTTCTAAATCTACGAAATGCGGAGAAATTAAAAATGAAACTAAAGCAGATTGGAAATTAGGGTTTGAAAACAAGGATGACAGATGAACTTAGACTTTGAATCCCCCTTCGTTCCCCAGAGCATTGGCAATCAACAGATCAGCGGATTTCGATTCTCATTCAATCAATTACTAAGACACTACCATAACTCCTTACCCTTAGGTTTAAGACCGGCGAACGTTCGCTCTATCCGTTCTAACTACCAAGATTAACTAGCCGCCCGGGTACGGTCGCCTCTCGCAACGACTTAATTAAATGGTGCAATTACTAATGATTAATGAGTTACTCTTGCAGTGGATTAACCCTAACCGGTTCCTACGAAAGGCACACTCCAATTATAAGGTTAACTGTTCAATTCGATGTTCTAAAGTAAGGCGAGCGTTCGCTTCTATCCTTAGCTTAACCAGAATGTAATCTAGGTGATCAATCCAGACAAGAAACATGAACAAAGAAGAACAAATCAAACATGAATGAGAAACTGATTGAATTTCGAATCTAATCACCGCTGATCCGTGACCGCTTTAAAGCCCTAGGTCACTTAGGGTTCATCTAGTCTAAGCTCTAACGAGTTTAGCTACTCATGATTATTACAAAAGAAACAAAGACAAAGAAAGAGTTCATCATCCAGAGGAAGAACATAAAAGAATCTGAAAAACCTAATTTAGACGACTCTGACAGACTTCGATCTTCGGTAGATAACACTCCTAGCTCCGGTTCTCCGAGATGAAAGGGATGGCGTCACTATCTCTTTCCGGCTCTTCGAACTCTAACTCTTCGCTCCAGAACTTGAGAGGATTCTCTGAATTCTGATCTCGAAAAGTTGTATTTTGTGAATTATGATGTATATGTTCTTTTGGACCGCCGGGTTAAGTATTTATACTTAACCCTAATCAGCCGGATTTCTTCTAATATTTTCGCCGAAAATAGTGAATTATTTTCGCCGAAAATATACTTGTGAATGGAAGTCCTGCCGGCTAATTCCTCTGCCTTTTCTTCTCGGTCCGAAAACTCAACACTTTCGCCGAAAATCTCCTTCACTTGGCGTCAGTCGATTTGTACTATTATTTTCGCCGAAAACATATGCTTCTTTTCGCCGAAAATGTAAGTGTGAACGGGCAGACTTTTTGTTTGACTTGATCGGCTCCTTGGATTGATTCCGGTTTGATTCCTCGAGGTTCCAATGCCTTAGACACGTCCTTGGTTACTTATTCGATGGCAAAAACCTGTGCTAACATAAAAACACTAGAAAACCATCAAACATACCCGAAACGGGCCAAAGTAACACAAATGGCACGAGATAGGGCAATCGATTGAATATTCATTATTCTACCCTAAAAAACCATGTCTTAAGCAAAGAAATGTCGCTTAAATGAGGCTGATAATCACGTCAAATCGAGTGTCATCATCCGCACACAAACAACAATGGAATCTGACACAGCCATTCATATTTTAATTCCCTAACATGATACTAGGCGGTACCATAAGCTCAATATCAAATCATCCTCAATTCACGAAAGCATCAATATAACAAAGGCAATCATTCAAACGATTCAGTATCACATCCAATTCATATAGCTCAACAATCAGAAGCATCATACACACAGTTCCATATCAGAAGCATCATAAGCAACTCGTCATCTCAATCGTCACACCACAATCATACACAATACATAGATTACATTCCTATTTACTAAGTGAGTTATTAGGCATCTCTAAGCAGACTAGGTTATCACTCCAGGTGCATAACGCCATACTAACCATCCACAATTCATATCATCATCATAATCATCAACCACATAACATCTAACCCACAACTCATCACATTGACACAACTCAATTCACAGATCAATCCGACCTAGTTCACACACATTACATAACAGTTCGCCATCACATACCGCACGTCACATATACACACTCAACACATCACATTTCAGCTAGTAATCACATCAAGCACAACACACGCACAACAATTCACAATTCATTTAACTAGGTGAGTTAATTAGGCGCCATAAGGAGTTGTTCCCCGCTACCCTGCCGGCCATCACAACATCCATATCCCGTAGGATCTTTCCCCGTAGGGAGATAACACGACGCATCCCCTAAGGGATCCTTCCTCCACGGAGCTATCACGACGCATCCCATCGGGATCCTTCCTCAACAGAGATTTCAACCACTATGACTTCCTGTCATAGGATTCACCCTAGTGAATCGGACTCTAACACAATGGTATTTCGGTTGGGTAACATTGGCTCCTTCCAGTTTTATCAATTAAATTCCATTTAATACGACCACAACAATCACACTCTAATGCAACCACAACAATCACACTCATCCGCAAAACAGTTTCATTCAACCACAAATTCATTTCACAATACCGATTCCACTTCCCAATTCCACTGTACAACTCCACTACACAAATTACACATCACAATGCCACATCACAATACCACATCACAATCCCACATAATGATTCAACCACACAATTCCATATTCTAGTTCCAAGCACCAATTCTATGTTCCAATTCTAGGATATAATTCTAGTCTAACTTTTTTTTTGTCTAATAATTCTAGTCTAACCACAGTCGGCAATAGATACAATCATAGAAATTCATCACATCCAACCCCATCCTATCTCACATTTCTAGATCAAATACATTAGCTATCATCTTTCATCCCAACCCCCACATCAAACATAAATCAGCACAATCATCATACTTCAATCACAAGACAATTATTTAGTTTCACTCTCATAGGTTCATTGATATGATCCAACAGTGCTGCCCTGATGCCAACCGGTACTCCTACACCCCACCAGGGTCACCTGGCCGAGACAGGACCCTAGGACCTCACAAGAAGCATATAGAGCCTAGGGCAGGCCATCTTCAAGCCCTAAGGCGAAGGTACGCCCTGAAATATCGACTAAGTCCTTCCCTAGCAGGTAGAAAGACTCCAAGAGATGGAATGCTATTCCAGGCCATGCTGCTGGCCAAGGATATAAGCCCTAGCAAGGAAGAAAAACCTCAACCTGCTCCTAGCCTGACCTCCAGGAGCCCTGAAGAAGAAGTCGGCCCCTTGAGTGAACCTCTGGAAGCATTTCTGGAGTATAGAAGGAAAAGAGCCCAAGAATACTTGGTCTGGAGAGGAGAGCTCCCAAGAATTGATCTTGTGCCGAGCCAGAAGGAAAATTGGAGTCCTTGGCCCCGAGGCATGGCACTTGGACCAACCCCACCCCCAGAAAGCTATATCAGGAGCTACTTGGAGGCCTACCAGAAGCTTAAAGAGGAAGACCCGGGCAGAAATGAAGAGGGCCCTAGTAAAGGCCAGTCCCGAGCCTTAGACCGAGAACCCGGCCGATCCAAGGGATCTCATGAGGCCGGCCACCAAGAAGCCCGGCCACCGAACCAGTCCGGAGCAGCAGGCCCGCGACTACCACACGAAGCAGGCCCGGCGCCCGGCCGGTCAAGCCCACCGGGCCGCCACACGAGCCCAACCGGCCCGAGCAGCCGACCGCTGCCGGATTAGGGTTTTTGACCTATTTTAGGTCTTTTATTCTACTTTAAAGACTTCAATTATTATTTTATGTTTTATTCCTTTTTAGTCGGATTATTTAGGGGTTTAGGATTCTTTTTAGGAGTAGGACTCTTTTATTTTATTTTTATTTAGGAAGTAGTGTTTAGGGAGGAGAGCTTGTTCCCTCACCTATATAAGGAGGCCGCCGGCCACCCTTTGTAAACACCAACTTTTATGAAATAAACAACCCCTTTAATAGAACTTTGTTCTTGAAACCCTTATTGTATCTGCATGTTGCGATACTAAAGGATCGACTTATCGTCAGAAGCATCCATCTTATGAAGTGGTGTCATCAACTTGATACTTCTGGTTCCTAGCTCTTTATAGCTAGCGGGTCAAAGTCCTCTCCATCCTGGTTCCCGACGGTTTCTACCTCGTTGCACGGTCATCAACTTGCGATGTTCAAGGGTCGTCTGCCCACGGTTGCAGCGGTTCACATCAGTTGGTATCAGAGCACGGTTCAAGCTCAAGGACCACAATCTATCCCAGTCTCCAGGTTACCCCGGATTCATATCCTTTACTGCTTTTTAGAAAATAGCTTCGAAAATTCCCTTCTATTTCAGTTCTTGTTTTCAGTTTCGAGTTGTAAGGCAAGAGAAAATTGGTGGCCATCATACCATCAACAAAAACCCTAATCGAGGTTAAGAAAAAGAAAAGAAAGCAAGGCCACCCTTGCCAAGTTATTTTCCTTTCGTTGTAAGTTTATTTCTAAGAAGAGGGGATAGAAAATTTGCTTCCGTTTGCTAGTACTAACCATGGCAGACGAGAGATTAGCCAACATGGAAGGCCACCTCCAGACTCTTGGAGCTACCCTAGCCGCCATCCAAGAAACCCTAGCCAGGCTTCCAGCCGGGAGAGGACGAGATGAGCGCCGAGAGGACATCCTTGAAGGCCTGAACCGAAGAGCCCGAAGGCTAGCTCAGGAGATTGATGATGATGTGAGTAACCTCAAGCTCACCGTGCCTAAGTTTGCCGGCAAGTACAATGCCGACGAGTACTTGGATTGGGAGAGAAGTATGGAGGACTTCCTCGAGTGTCGTCACTATTCTGAAAGAAAGAAGGTTGATAACACTCGTTTTGACGTGATTATCAGCCTCATTTAAGCGACATTTCCTTGCTTAAGACATGATTTTTAGGGTAGAATAACGAATATTCAATCGATTGCCCTATCTCGTGCCAATTGTGTTACCTTGGCCCGTTTCGGGTCTATTTGATGGTTTTCTAGTGTTTTTACATTAGCGCAGGTTTTTGCCATCGAATAAGTAGCCAAAGACGTGTCTTAGACGTTGGAACCCTGAAGAATCACACATAAATCAACCGGAGAGATCGCTCAAGTCAAAGAAAATGCCTGCCCCATTTACACATGTATTTTCGGCAAAAATACCCTTGGGTTTTCGCCGAAATCGAAAGAAGGAATCCACTGCCCCGAGTAGGAAGAAGTTTTCGCCGAAATTCCTCTATTATTTTCGGCGAAAATCCCAGTTGAAATCAGAAAATCTCGGGTAGGTATAAATACAGCATTCGGCGGCTAATGAAAGGGGGGAGATACTTACAATTTTCACAACACACACCACACAGTCGAGGAGAGAGAGGAAAAGAATGAGTAGAAAGGATTCAAGGAGCCAGGAACAAATCGTGACGCCATCCGTCCATCTCGGAGAGCCAGTGCTAGGAGTTGAAGATCCAGCAGATTGAAGCTGCCAGGAAACATCGAAATTAGGTTTTACAGTTCTTCTCTGTTCTCCTACCTGAGATGTATTCTTGTTTGTCTTGATTCTTCTGTATTGAATATGAGTAGTTAAACTCGTGTAGCTTAGATTAGATGAACCCTAAGTGACCTAGGGCTTAAAGCGGTCACGGATCAGTGGCGATTAGATTCGAAGTTCATTCAGTTTCATCTTTCATGTTTGATTTGTTCTCCGTTATCTGTGTTTCTTGTCTGGTTTGGCCACCTAGATTAGATTCTTATTAAGATAAGGATAGAAGCGAACGCTCGCTTTACTTTAAAACACCAAATCGAACAATCAACCTTATAATTAAAGCGTGCCTTTCGTAGGAACCGATTAGGGTTGATCCATTGCTAGAGTAACTCATTAATCATTAGAATTTGCACCAGTTAAGTTAAGTCGTTGCGAGAGGCGACCGTACCCGGGCGGCTAATTAATCGTGGTAGCTAGATCGGATAGAGCGAACGTTCGCCAGTCTTAAACCTAAGGGTCAGGAGTTATAATGGTGTCTGTGAACTGAATGAAGAGACGAAGAAAAGTTCGTACCAACAAGGAAGAATCCTTTATTGGGGCGGAAGGACTCAGGCACGCGTTTATAGATTCGGAGCACGATCGAAAGTTACTGGTCTGTTGACTGTTGTTGCTCTATGGTGGAAGAATCCTTTATTGGGGCGGAAGGACTCAGGCACTGCATTCATCAAAGGTAATCCTCGCCACTCTTGAATTCACTGACTATGCTGATCTATGGTGGAGCCAATTCAAGAGCCAGGTTTAAAGAGATGAGGAAGACCCCATCGAGTCGTGGAGAGATCTCAATAAGATAATGAGGAAGAAGTTTGTTCCTGGAACCTATATCCGAGACCTACACACCTCCCTCCAGAACTTAAAGCAAGGCACCATGTCCGTGGAGCAATACACCAAGGAGATAGAGATGTTGGTAGCCAGACACGACCTCAGAGAAGAACCCGAAGCAAAGATAGTCCGGTTTGTGGGTGGGCTACACCCCGAGATCATGCACCAAGTCAACATACTTAACTATGTTGACTACGAGGATCTCAAATTCCTAGCTAACCGCGTGGAGAGAGAGGTGAAGAAGGGCTACACAAGAAGATCAGCCAATGCCCCGTGGAGAGGAGGCTCAAGTACAAGCCAAGCCCCATGGAAGCCCGAACAGCCCCGAGGCTCCAGCTCACGGCCAAACCCTAACCCTAGGGATTCGGCACCACCGGTAACATCTGCCCCACGTACCTCTAAGGTTCAAAACTCTAACCCACGTCCCAATGGAATTGTATGCTTTAAATGTCAAGGTAGGGGACATATCTCAAGGGACTGCCCTAATCAACGAACAATGGTGGTAAGAGAAGGAGGAATCGAGACAGATGATGAAGAAGAGGAGAAGAAGGAAGAAGAAAAAGAATCAGATGAAGGAAAACAAGTTAAGCCCAAAGGGCTTGAGAAGTTTACAGGGTTAATCTCTAAAACCCTAGCACATGGCGCCCAGCCCTGGCGCTGCCCGACCGGGCCTGACCAGCACCGGCGCCCAGCCTCGGCGCTTTCCGACCAGGCTTGACCAGCCCCGGCACCCCAGCGCTCGGCCCTGACGCCGACTAGCACTGCCCGACCAGCCTCGGCGCCCCAGCACCCAGCCCTGGTGCTGCCCAACCAGGCCCCAGCGCCCCAGCGCTCGGCCCCGACCCCACCTACTACTGCTCGACCAGCCTCGGCGCCCCAGCACCTAGCCCCGGTGCTGCCCGACCAGGCCCCGGCGCCCCAACGTTCGGCCCCGACGGTGACTGGCCCGCCCCGACCAGTCCTAGCGCCCCAGCAACAGGCGCCACCCTGCCCGACCGGGCCCCGGCCGCCCCAGCACCCGGCCCCGACCTGTCGCTGCCTAACGTCCCCCGGCGCATCACCACCCGACGTGGCCGCCGACGGATCACCGTCCGACGAGTCTGGCGCGTCCCTGCCCGACGCTCCGTCCCGGTCCTATGCGGCCCAGACTGCCCCGACGTGATGATGCCCGACGCCACCGACTGGCCGACGCCCGACGCCCGCAGCCACCCCGACGCATCACTGTCTGACACCGCCGCCCTGGCCGACGTGCCCTGGCCTACCCGCGGCGCCTCCGACACCACAGTCCCCCGACCGGACGCCTCACCGACGATCCCGTATGCACCCAAGATTCAATGGGAAATCACCTCCTGACGAATTTTGAGGGTTGCCCCGAGCGAAGAAGATCCGGATGCGGACCCGGATGTGGAAATGAGTGAGGAACTCTCACCGAACACTTCTCCAAGCCTTAACATTATTGTTGATAGTTTTTCAGGAGAAGGAGCTATGGAGACCGATGGAGAAGGCACTGAAGGACCCGAGCCTTGGTCCGTTACTGACTGAAGTGACACTCCTAGGTCTAAAGATGATGTTGAATCATCCCCGACCGTGGCCAATAAAATTGCTGAAGTTTGGAAGAGGGTGATGAGTGCTAGAAGAGAACCCGAGATGGATTTGGGGACAAATCCAAGGCAAGAAGAGGGGGATGATATGATCCAACAGTACTGCCCTGATGCCAACTGGTACTCCTACACCCCACCAGGGTCACCTGGCCGAGACAGGACCCTAGGACCTCACAAGAATCATATAGAGCCTAGGGCAGGCCATCTTCAAGCCCTAAGGCCAAGGTACGCCCTGAAATATTGACTAAGTCCTTCCCTTGCAGGTAGAAAGACTCCAAGAGATGGAATGCTATTCCAGGCCATGCTGCTGGCCAAGGATATAAACCCTAGCAAGGAAGAAAAACCTCAACCTGCTCCTAGCCTGACCTCCAGGTGCCCTGAAGAAGAAGTCAGCCCCTTGAGTGACCCTCTGGAAGCATTTCTGGAGTATAGGAGGAAAAGAGCCTAAGAATACTTGGCCTGGAGAGGAGAGCTCCCAAGAATTGATCCTGAGCCGAGCCATAAGGAAAATTGGAGTCCTTGGCCCCGAGGCACGGCACTTGGACCAACCCCACCCCCGGAGAGCTACATCAGGATCTACTTGGAGGCCTACCAGAAGCTTAAAGAGGAAGACCTAGGCAGAAATGGAGAGGGCCTTAGTAAAAGCCAGTCCCGAGCCTTAGACCGAGAACCCGGCCGATCCGAGGGATCTCATGAGGCCGGCCACCAAGAAGCCCGGCCACTGAACCAGTCCGGAGCACCAGGCCCGCGACTGCCACACGAAGCAGGCCCGGCGCACGGCCGGTCAAGCCCACCGGGCAGCCACACGAGCCCAACCGGCCCGAGCAGCCGACCACGGCCGAATTAGGGTTTTTGACCTATTTTAGGTCTTTTATTCTACTTTAAAGACTTCAATTATTATTTTATGTTTTATTCCTTTTTAGTCAGATTATTTAGGGGTTTTAGATTCTTTTTAGGAGTATGACTCTTTTATTTTATTCTTATTTAGGAAGTTGTGTTTAGGGAGGAAAGCTTGTTCCCTCACCTATATAAGGAGGCCGCCGGCCACCCTTTGTAAACACCAACTTTTATGAAATAAACAACCCCTTTGATAGAACTTTGTTCTTGAAACCCTTATTGTATCTGCATGTTGCGATATTGAAGGATCGACTTATCGTCAGAAGCATCCATCTTCTGAAGTGGCGTCATCGACTTGATACTTCTGGTTCCTAGCTCTTTATAGCTAGCGGGTCAAAGTCCTCTCCATTCCGGTTCCCGACGGTTTCTACCTTGTTGCACGGTCATCAACTTGCGGTGTTCAAGGGTCGTCTGCCCACGGTTGCAGCGGTTCACATCATTCATGCAAGACCTAATTCCGTTCTAAGTCTATTCAACTCCTCACTCCCATTTCTAGCCACCAAGGTAAACATATAATCACACTAGTCAACCACACATATAGACAAGTCGGACATCCACTCAAACAAGTCAACTCAACACCACATAGCATCAATTTCATTCAGATCAATCATACAACACCAGTTCAGCTAGTTCATGCAATCACACCACCCAATTCCATTACTCAATACCATGCATGAATTCCCTTAACCAATCCCATAAGTCAATTCCACGTACCGATTCTATTGTCCACTTCCACGTACAAATTCCCTTACCAATTCTATTAGCCAATTTTAAGTCATAAGTCTACCACCTTAAACACGTTAACAACCATCTTCACACACAACATCAATTCTACCTAAAAGGCACGTTGCATAATTCATACATCAACACCTAGCATCATCTCAATCCCAACATCACATAGACCAACACAATCCAAATCATTCAGTAATCCCACATCACACATAACCACACATCACAAGACATTCAACGCCTCCCACGGCACAAACAGTTTAAGGGTAAACGGCTAGCTCACTGGCCACCCCCACCTGCAAGTACAGGGGAAGCCATGTCATGAGTCGTAGGGTTACCCTCATGTACGTCCTTCATTGAACGACCCCACATTGGTGGAGCCATCCACCTATTCATCAATTAAGGGCGACCCCACATTGGCAGGACCACCCTCCTGCAACCACAGATTAACAATTCCAATCAGAAATACACTTACAGCATCATACCCCAACCCTCCTACACTCTTCACTACATCCACTCCATTAATCATCAAGGTTAATCTTCCCCCCATTCATGGCACATAACAAACAGCCCGCTATCATCACACAATTCATCATATCAACAAGCATACAACAACCATCAATCATCACAAATATACAACAATCAATCGCAGAACAAAATCCCCTTTTACTCTCTTCCAATTCATGCAATTCTATGTTCATCTAGGTTGAAATTGCAACTCCTCACACTGACCATACTACCTATCGTACGCTAAACCCTCACCTAACAAGAAGACGAGCCTCTAAAACGACTCCCGGAACCCGAACGACCAAGCTCTACAACTCCAAAGTCGTAGCTCTTCTCCTCTTCACCGACAGAAGCCTACTCCGTAATACCCAAAAAATCAGGGAGCGATCTCTTCCTCTCATCGCCACGAAAGCGTAGCAAGACACGGATCGTCAATCGGAGCTCTACAACTCCCGGAATCAAGGATTGAAGCTAAGGGGGGTTTTTGGTTCGTCAAAAGGAATTTCGGGGAAAGAGAAAGAAGGGGAAGTTATGAATTTCCGTGCAAAATCAGCCTTTAATAGTCAGGCCACGATACACGGCGTGTATCATGATACACGGCATGTATTGCTGATACACGGCCATGTATCATGGTCTGCCCACCTTGACAAATTTTCGCGTACTCGCTTGTATCTTCGACCCGACTCAACCATGAACGTCCCGGACTTTGATAGGGCCTCAAGGACACTGTTTCTAATGTCTCAAACACTCAAACTCGAGTTCCAAACCGTTCGGTTGGGCGGGGATGTTACAAGTGGGTTCTCAACAACCTCACCCGCAGGGTTTTCCAACTAGGGATTGGTTGGCATACATGGAGTACGTGGATAGTCAGCCGTTCAAGGCATACTAAAGTATTTCATCAAATTAACCATTCCGTATTCGATATTCGTTAAAAATTGAACCATCCACATTATTTTTGTTCAGGATTCGGTCGCCAGAAACAAGGCCAACCGAGCATATCTTCAAGAAAACCATACTGTAAGGTCAAGACCGTGGGCGCGGTATATAGAGGTGGAGGTTGCTAAGTCCATTTGGCGACCTTCGAGGTGGCAGATCTTCATCAAGTACTATAGTTGGCCCAATGGAGTTTCCAAGAGCACACATGCATGAGCAATAATGGTAAGCAAATTATATGAACACTAATGTTGTTGAACTTTTTGAGTGTTCAATAATTGTGTTGGTGTAATTTCAGGCTACCATTCGCTAGTTGGAAGAGGATGGTTGTATGCTATAGTGGGGCCCACACGACTCATTGGCACAAGCTCTGAACAAGGCAGAACACTTGAGCATATACGAATGATGGGTTGGCGCTTTACTCAGAGCATGGTGTGATTATTAGTACACAAAAAGCTTTTAATAATCCATTCAGAATAACTTAACTGTGCAGTTCACTAAGTAATTTTGTGGTTTTAGGTCTTTGGGGTGAATGTTGAGTTATCATCGTCGGCATTTGGAAGTGTTACTTCTAGGCCGACACAGGCTCATGCTCATGATGTAGCCTACGACCAGCTAACCCAGGAGCTCACCGCCATGCAGATCGAGCTTGCTGACACCAGGGAGAGGATGGATCATGTGGAGCAGCTTGTGGCTGTGCTTATGACACCGAGCAACTATCCAGTGGATGGACTCCAATGGTGCCAGACTCTACTCTACTGATGACAGATGTACCGGCCCCCAAACATGGTATAGATCAACTTAGCTAGTGGTTCGATATTCAGGATCTTGTGCAGACTGATTTTATGGATGCATTGCGAGAGGTATTTGTATAAGTTATTAATTAGTAGAATAATGTTTCTATGGAGCTCACCGACATGCAGACCGAGCTTGCTGACACTAGGGAGAGGATGGATCATGTGGAGCAACTTGTGGCTACGCTTATGAGACCGAGTAGACCCCCCCCCCCCCCCGAACATGGTATAGATTAGCTTAGCTAGTGGTTCGACATTCAGGATCTTGTGCAGTCTGATTTTATAGATGCATTGTGAAAGGTATTTGTGTAAGTTATTAATTAGTAGAATAATGTTTCTATGTACTTTGTATATTTATCACTTAGCAAGTTTTTGTTCGTTTGTGTAGGCTGGACACGGTCGTGATGAGGTCCATGATGCGTTTCGCGCTCCTTGGGACCATGTTTAGCTTGTTTCATCTCATTTCTATTCAGACTGCTCATGTTTTATGTACTTGTGTTGTTGTTGTACTATATTGTAATTATACTATACTGTTATTATGTGTTCATTATTCTTGTGGTAGGATAAGTATTTTCAATTTTACGATTTCGTTATTATCTCGTACATTAGTGTTGTACGATAATATTACTTGTTTTTAGTTTTAGTTTTGGGATTTCGTTAGAATACTAATTTAAGTGATACTATTTTTAGTTTCAGTTCCGCCAAATTAGGCACAAACCACCAAAACCAGCCCACCAAATCAGGCCCATCAGGTCAAACCCAGCCTGCCAAATCGGGCCCAGCCCATCCGAATAGGGCCCATCCAAATCAGGCCCAATACATTTCGTCACAGGCGGCCTGTGACTGTTGTCTATCGCAGTGCATTTCGTCGCAGTGCCGCCTACGAGAAAGCCTGGGTTTCCACCTACGTTCTAAATGAGAATATTTTGTGTCTCAAAAAAATTAAGTAATAGGAGCCCCACCTTGCAAGAGGCACCAGACCCCACCTGCAAGAGAATAACTTACTAGCCAACATTCTCCGCCGCAAATTATGTTGGAGAAATTTGTAAGCAGTTTTAGGGAGCAATAGAAGAAACAACTAGACTTCTTCACAATGTAAACAAAAGTGAGGAAGCGAAAGACGCGACTCCATAGCAGAATACACTAACCGACCACTATGAACAACCACTACCATATAAGAGCATCTACAATGGTCATATTTCTTAAAACTTTATACTAAATCCTCCAATTTGATTAATTGGAAGTAAATATTAATAGCATTAAATAAATAAAAAAGAAGAAATTATAAGAAAGAGAAATGATTTGATTGGTTTAGAAGTGATTTGGATGGTTTATTTTATAAAGCTTTTGCATAAAAGCTCTATGAACACAAAGCTTTTGCATAAACCTTTATAAAATAAACCAATTAAATCATTCATTTTTCCTATAATTTCTTTTATTTATTAATTTATAGTTCCAACCAATCAAATGAGAAATGAGAGCTTTAAGTATAAAGTTTTAAAAAAAATGACCATTGTAGATGCCCTAGGATCATGTTCCAAGTCCCATAATGTTCAAACTCAACTCTATTTTTCTTATCACATAAGATTGTACGATATATATATATATATAGTTTTAGATATATATAATGTTCAAACACACTATCCATCAAATAATAAAAATTATCATAATTAATAACAAACGAGCGTCCATCTGAAGAAGGAGAGGAAGAAGTCAACCCTTGGAGGAGTAGTCAACCTTCCCTCCAATAAACCCTAACTCATCCCCAACCTCATCATCATCTCTCCCTCTTCCGTCTTCCACGACTCTCTTATAAACAAAACGCTTAGCTACCAACAGATAAACACAAAGATTGAGCAAACTCAAACCAGCCAACACCCAGTAATACTTATCCAAACTAATTCTATTCAAATCATCTCCCTTCATCCACTTACCACCACTCGCCTCCTCCACCACCATCATCACTGCCGTATTCATAAAACTCCCTATCCCCAACAAAGTTGTAAACGCCGCTGCACCCATGCTCCTCATCGACACCGGCATCTCTTCATAGAACAGCTCCTGCAATCCCACCACAGTAAACGCATCCGACATCCCACTCACCACATACTGAGGGAGCAGCCACCACACGCTCATGGTCGTCGTCCGCACTACGCGCAGCCGCCTTGACTCCACAAGGGCAGCCACGGAGGCCTCGACTATGGAAAGGAAGAGGCCGAAGCCGATGCGCTGGAGGACGGTGATGCCTGATGGATGGCCGGTGAGACGGCGTGCGAAAGGGACGAATACGCGGTCGTATAGTGGTACAGTTATGAGGATGGTGATTCCAATAATGCTCTGGAGGGAAGCTGGTGGGATGGTGAAGTGTTTGGATAATCTAGTGTTGAGTGTGGCTGCTTGTTTGACGTAGAAAGTGTGGTTTTGGGTGAGGACGACAGTGAACATGAGGCATGATATCCATATTGGGATTAGGCGAATCAGTAGTTTGACTTGTTCAACTTGGTTTACAGTGCATAGCCGCCATGGGTCCCTGCGACTACTACTGTCCACGTTGTCTATTATCATGGCTGCCTTGTCCAAGAACCTGCAGGAAACGAATTTTTAATTGTTTTTTCTTCTTATTATTATTATTATTATTATTATATTAGTGTAAGCTCCAACTGATAACTTTTTTGATCAAGTAGTGGTGGTTTTTCTGTAAATGTGTATAAAATTTAAAAAAAAAGTGGGAGGATTATATATCTGTCGCATAAAAGTTGTCTACTACACCACTAATGTTGTTGAAGTCAGAATCTATCATTTCAACATAAAAATTGGAATCCTTACATTGTATTTAATTAGTACCTACAGATAAGCTCTCACACACTTACAAAAAGCCAAAAAGCCAAAAAGCCATGTGATATATAATTTTATATATAATTGCCTATTCCTTTAAATATATCTATTTGTACTCTATTAGATATTTAGATGAGTGAGAGATCTAATGTTTAGAGATTTATTGGAAGTGGAACTCTAAAAACTCATTTAGTTAACCGACTGCATAACTTGTAGTTAACATCTATGATTTTTCAACTCGTATTCATAGCTCATACAATCAATCAATGTTTCACTTTGAATTAAATCGCAGAATCAGTATTTTAGGTTTCAATATTCAATAACATCAACAAGGAAAACAATTTATACAGGTTTTTAGTGGATTGAATTGGTCTATTATGGTTCAAAACTTGTAAAATCTAACTATTCTGTTCAATGGGATCCTAGACACAACTATTAAGTTAATAGTTTTTCTTTTTTGTGAATGATGATATGAATATATATATAAAAAGAAAACCAAACTGGTAAGTACAGAGAGGGCACCGAAAAAAGACCACGTCCCCATGCCTATCTACCACCCCAAAAAAACGCAAGTCCTTACACGGGAATGAAATTCCTTCCCATGTATACCTACCCCAAAAACATGTAAAACACCTCCTCAAAACCTAAACACA
Source organism: Linum lewisii (assembly GCA_034768395.1). Taxonomy (NCBI): domain Eukaryota; kingdom Viridiplantae; phylum Streptophyta; class Magnoliopsida; order Malpighiales; family Linaceae; genus Linum; species Linum lewisii. The sequence goes on from CM068303.1 coordinate 40,360,075, forward strand.
ATCTAAACCGGGTGCCCACCAAAAACCGAAAACCAGACCAAAAAAGCCAAAAAAGTTTACAATTTAATAGTTTATATGCAGTGAACATAATTTTGTTTAGATAGTGTCAATATCTCCAATTTGAATGTGTCAAATGATGAACTAGACTTTTATATACCTAGTAAACCCAAAACAAATAAGAAAGCATGTGTATGTGTAAATTAAGGTTACATTGTAGAAGCGAATAATGTCGATATAAAAGGGGGAATATGATACATGCATCTAGCTAGGTTAGTGGCATTTGGTAAAGAAAGTTGCCTAACCTGTTAAAAATAAGGTAATTTTTCAACACAAATCCATTCAACTCAAGAGCTGACTTAATTTAATTAGATAAGGATATCATGGCACTTGTGGAGGTTGGTAGGTCGGTAGGCAGCCAGAAATATCAAAATTATAATAAAGTGGAGAGCAGAGAGATATGAATAATTAATACACATGATACTATAGGGATAGGTAGTACTAGTAGTACCTGAACTGATTGGTCCTACCCATTGGAGGATTCTTAATAATACCATGTACATGATCATCATTTGATGCTGCTGCTGGCCCCTCATCATCATCCTCGTAATAGCACATGCTGCACTCTCCTCGACCTACGTCCAAGCGCCTCTTCCTCAAGGCTGCCACCACTACCTGTGCAACTTGAGTGTACGGACTTCCGACGGGTGCTTGTTTCCGGTAAGTCCTTATCCCTATCAAGAACACTACAAGCGCCGCTGCCATTGCACCAGCCAGTATACCCAGTCCAGCAGTCCATCCGACATTGTCCTGTTTTCCCCCAACATACATACAAACAACAAAGATGCAATTAGTCAGTGGAGTGGAGTGTGGTGGAGGTCTACAATTGTTAGCTGTGGTGACCAATTTATGACCTGTAACTCCCCATTATCCATATTCCATGTTCCAAATCAAATGTACTACTTACTTCCCTTTACACAAATCATGGCTCCATGTCAGTGCTGTAAAAACAAATCACTATAGCTTTTTTCATTTACCATTATTGTTCAACATTTTATTTTAAGGTTATTGGTTTGTGATTCCAGTGCAAAAACATAACCTTAAAATACCATTTTGGCCCCAAAACACAAAGTAACTAAAGTAGGAAATGGTAAAAAGAATTTGTTAAGTTGGCAGAGTAAAGGTGGCAAAATGTTATTTTCCCTTAAAAAACATTTATACTTTGAATTAACATGGCCCACACGAGAATGATAGAATATGATATTAAATTAGCAAGATCATAATGTCAAGATTTCATAATAAATGTCAGATTTATCTGTTTTCTGACAGAAAAAAGTCAATTTATCAGTCATCCCTCCAATAAATATATACATATATGGAATGAGAGTAATTATTAGAGCTGTCAAACGGGCGGAGGAGAGATTAATCAGGTTGGAGCTTATTAATCAAAGTAAATTATTTAACAGTTTGCCTAGCTTAAAGAATTTTTCATATCAAAATTAGGCAAGCTTCAGCTCTAACAATTATATAAGTAACGGCTGATTATTATTATAATAGTAAAGAGGAAAAGCCAAATATAGATGAAAGAAGAAAATGGACCTGGATGTAAATGACAACCAAGACAGCAGCAGAAGAGCCAAACACAATTCCCAAGTACCACCAATTGAAGAAGGAACTCTTAGCCGCTTTTTCCTCCGGATTATCCTCGTCGAACTGGTCGGCGGCGAACGTCTGCAACGCAAGGCTTGTGTCCCCCTTCTCCCACCGCCATCACATAAAGAGGCCGTGAAGAACACCGCCTCCCGATGACTCATTGGCACCACTGATACCGATAACGTCAAAAGCACCATCCCCTGTTTTCATTCATTCCAAATAAAAACAAATAAACAATTAATCAGTTGACCATAATACAAACAATTAATGATCCTAGCTGTCACATCAACTTGTTCCTTCCACCCCTCCTTCCTTCTCCCCCTTTCTGTACCGGAAATTCAGAAATGGTAAAGCATACAGTAGAGAGAGTCATAAGGATACTTATTATGGGGAGGGAGACGTCTGTATGCTGTCACTGTTTGTTCTCGAATATTATACTTTTTCCAAACAAGGACGTTGCTGTAAACGATAAATTCCCAAATAGTGTACTAGTAACTCTGTCTCTACTGCAGTTTTTAATAAATTACGTACTATGAAGTAGATGAGAGAGCCAACAGGATTGTGGTGAAGCGGCCGAGGTATGAATCGGCGACCACTGCTCCCACGATTGGGAAAAGAGACGACACACCCACCCATGTATTGATGTTCTTCACGGCGGTCACGGTTTGCTGGTGGAGATGTTTTGTCAGGTAACTTATCAGTTTCCGGTCAACCGTAGAATGCAAATCTCTCCGCCATCTCCACAACTGCGCAAAACAATTGAAATTTAAGAAAAAAAAAAAAAACAGGGACTGAGTGAGAATGTTTCAGTCTCTTGGTGCTTACAGATGATGAAGAAGGCGCATTCCAGCCGCCTTTTGTGCGTTCCTTGGTATTCTTCTTCTGGCCGTGCGGCCGGTTTCCACTGGAGCAACCGTTGAATCCATGGAGGTGGAGAGTTATTTAGGGTGGTAAAGAAGAAAGTGGAGGAGCTTGGTGCGAATTCCCCTGCCTCACCGCACTCCTTTTATATGGAAAAAGAGAAAAGAAAAATAGATAGATATATAGGCTTAGGTAGTACAATGTACAAGCTGCCTCGCCAGTCACCACTTACCAATATCTCACTTCAAAATATTCCAATGAAGAAATTAGTGCCGAATAATTAAAGAATTGTTTTGTAAATTAATAAGTTTTATACCATTTATTGTGTTCAATAATATCAACCCCTTTATAGGTGGATTCTCAAAACGGATCACTACTCTATACAAATTAAACCAGTTTACTTTACGATGGATTGTCTTATTAATAAGGAAAACAAATCCTAGCATCTCATCGTAATCTTAGCTTTATACACAAAATTTTTGGGAGTCCAGAGATAGCGATTTAATTCTTGTCTCTAACGCAGTATTGATCTCAGTCCTCCATCTAATCTAACGGTCAATATCTTCTATTTGTTCTTTTCAAGTTCTCCATCTCATATAAATGAGATTTCTGGTTTACCAACTATTTTCTCGGTCGAATAACGAGGAGAGATCCTAATTTTTGGGACATTGTTTATGCATGACGGCTCCGCCAATGATAATACGCTGAATTTTTTCGTCTGTACGAACTCTATACATAGTGAATGCCATGTACATGTTATACAATGTCATACAAAGCGTACGAATTTCATACTGAGTGTATACACATTTTGTATGAATTGTTTACAACCCTATCGTACAAAAAAAAAACTCTACACAAATAAATATAGAGTGTATACCTCTTGTACAAAGTGTATACGGTTCCTGTACAAACTGTACTATACACTTTCAAATGAGCATAGAAAAGTTTCAATTTTTTTTCATAATATATCTTGTTTGCATAGTCTAAATCCTAGTACAATGTAGTGGGCAGTAGGGGTGGCATTTATCCGGGTTGGGGACAGATATGCCATATTCACTACAATCGGGTTCGAGGAATGCCCGACCCACCATCGCTATCGGATATGAGATAGTGACCATCCTCGTGACCGATTGGATTTCAGATTAACCAATGGTTATTTTTACCTGAAAATTTAAAGAAAAAAGACAGTCATATAGTATTATAAAACACAAACATAGACATAGTACTCTGAGATTTCATATCAATAAAAAACCAATCCATCGTAAAAACAAAATATGAAACTAGATAATAGATACTAAATAGATACTGCAAGCGAAACTATTGTCTACTGCATTCTTCAATTGATCCAACCTCCATGCCATTCTATCATCCAAAAGACAATAACTCCATGATTCAGTCACCGACCACCAATCCACCATTCAGCCTGCACACACAAGTCACAACAACAATCAACAAATATATAAGCATTTGTTTTGAATTCAAACTGCACATACAACAATTAAGATGATATTTGCAGAAATCTTACTAAGATAGTTTACATGAGTCTATGTCGTGGTAGTTAATAGTAGGTTGATTGGTTACCATTGGCATTGATCCTACATATAGAAAAATTAGTCAGTTACACATAGTAATGTAAGTATATAACAACTTCATAAATCACAGTCTAGCTGCACATTTAGCTTACTTTGATTATCAGTTTGAGCTGGCTCATGATCACTATTAGCTTCATAATCAGCACCAGTGAAGCACCCTCCAACTCCAAGTTCCCCCTCTGGCCAGATGCACACTATGATATCATTAACAAACAGTTAGGACCACAAAATAGTTATTTACAGTTACAACACTAATAATGTAGAAGAGAAGTTAATTCTAAACTACCTCGGTCGTCCATAAGCCAGCTCCTTGTACACATGAATGCTCCAACAATGGTAGTATGTAATTTACTACGGTGATGTTTTATAAGTCGACCTCCTGAACTGAAGGTCGACTCAGATGCAACATAAGTTACATGAATTGTAAGCACATCACGTGCTATTGCTTGCAAAATTGGGTATTTTGGCCCACTTAATTTCCACCATAGCAGAATATCAAAATCAGAAGTACGAGGAAAAACATCCTCATTCAAATAGTTATCCAACTCTGTTACAATGGTAGAGGTATGAGACTTTTTTCTTTGAGTCACAAACAACTCAAAGTCATTGTCGTTAGAGTCTGCATTGTCATTAGAAGCTAGAGCAGATGAACCAGAACCAGAGGATCCAATATAAGACAAATTTAATGAAAATCATGACTGATATTCTACAACTAGTTCACACAAAATCTACTTCACGGATTCAACATAAACCCACAATCAACACTGCCAAACTTTTCAGCAAAAAATTCCAGAATCTTTAGCTTATACCGAGGGTCAAGAACAACAACAATAGCAAGAACATGATGAATCACGTCCCAATACTTTGTGAACCTGGTCCATATTGAGTGAGCCATGTTTGACGCACCCACAACCAGGCCATGCAGAGGTTTGTAAAGCCTAAATATGTGACTAGGTTCAAGTACAACCCACCCTCGAGAGCCAAGCAAGCCAGGATGACCGTAAGGCCTCAACAGGCCCTATTCATGGCCAGAGCACTGGCACACGAGATGGCGTCGAACCTAAAACCAAAGTCGGGCCCAACCTTGAGCCCTAGAACATCCCCGACGGGCCCTAAGGACGCAGAACAACCATGGCACCCCCTTGAGGCCTTCCGGGAGGAGCACCAAAGAAGAAAGCAGGAAGTCTTGGCTGAAATGGAGGAAAGATGAAAGACAGGCCCTGCCCCGGGCGCTACGTCGGGCCTAGCGCATAGACTAGGCCCCCAGGAGAACCCCACGAGCCTAGAGCGTGTGTCAGCGCTTGGAGAACCTCAGAGGACCTTCCTAGAGGCTTGGTCCAAGCAGAATGAGAAAGGCTCGGAGGAATTGGGAGAAGGCTCAGAGAATAGCTAGCTACAGGCACTAGCCCCGGGCGCCGGGGGCACCGAGCGGCACTTAGGGCCGAGCCAACAAATGGCTCAAGCCTTTGGAAGTTTTCCACCCGGCCCTAGAGACCTTATGGCCCCAAGAGCACTCTTTAGCTAAGGCCACCCCCATTAGAGCTGAGGAGCATAATGAAATGAAGGAGATAGTAAGGCAGGGCACCAGAGACCGAGAGAGAGAGAGCCCCAGAGCCCGACTGTGCTCAGCTATAGACCTAGAAGAATCCCTAGCATCCGGAGATCAAGAAGCCCCGACAGCAACACCGGAGCTGCCGCCGAATCACTGCCAGACACAAAGGCGGTGCCGACTTTCCTAATCCGGATCGCGCTTTAAGCCTTATTCGTCGGTTTTGCCGGATCCGCCGGATTAGGGCTTTCTGCCACGTTTCTTTTTGTTTTTCCCTTTTTAGAGTTCGATTCGGATTTCCCCTTTTGTGAACGGTTAATTAGGAGTTTTTAATTCCTTTTAGTAGTCTAAATAGAAGTCTAGCTTAGTTGTTCAATATTTCTGAGTCTTTGTCCAAGTAGGAAACCGTGAGCCTGTTCATGGATCCTCTACTATAAATAAGAGCCGCGGGCTCTCTGGTAAGATAGACAACCCTTTTGATTAATAAGAATTCAGAACTTTATGTTCATTGCCTCAAGTCTCTGTTGCATAGCTTAGGTTAGGCTTATCACAGAAGTTCCACCCTTCTGTCGTGGCGCCATCGACTGGAAACTAAGGTTCCTAGACTACGTGTGCTAGTGGGACTTAATACGTTCTCCATCCAAGGTTTCGAAGGTTCAGTTTGAAGACTGAAGACCAACAGAAAGTGACCGGGTCTTGGAGCAGTTGTAGCCTTGGTTCCCACCAACGAAGGTGACGAGTCTCGGACGACCGACTCAAGGGTTCACATCAAAGTGTGAAAGGCTGAAAATGGATTTATGACATACGATGGGTATTTTCATCCACCGGGACGGTACGGGCATGGTTACAGGGCAGATATCTCTGGATCCGTCCCCGAACAGTCACCGTCAAAACATTCAGGTTTCACCGTCCCTGACCCAATATCTGGTCAACTCTGTTAAAACTCGTGTTTACTTGTTCGATTTGGCGCGGGGGGGCGGTTCTCGGGTTAACCAGTTTTGTTTGCCAAGTGTAGTTGGTAGTCAAAAAATACATAAACGAGAAGGAATCCCACACTTGAACGCACGGGAATAGAAAATCACCAACTCTTCCAAGACAATATTTTTTTCAATATATGGAGGAAGTCCGGGTGGAAATAAGGCTATGAATCCGAAGTCGGGAAAAAAATGGGATAAAGGTTTATGGATTTGGGTAAAAAATGAAAATGAAAACAATATGATTGTAAAATTGTAATAAAAGTAAGTATAGTGTCTAGGAACGAATTTTTTGTGAACTAATTGATGCATGAATCTTACATAACACCTTTCTCCATACTTAGCATCTATTTGTGTATGATTATTATGTCAATTCCTTGCTCTTTTAGTGGTCTTTCTTATTATTTTAGCTTCTTTGCCATTTGCATAAACAAGGGACCTTTATAGTCCATTTTCAAGACTTTTTAGTTGGTTTTGATGAGATGTAGGAATGAGATACTATAGAGTGCCGAATAAGGAAGCACTGGTTCAAATGGTGCCTCAATTGGAGATCTGAGGATCTTGGTGTGCTCGACCAAAGGAAGAACTTGGAAGTAGTTTTCCAGGGTGCATCAACACTTTTAACCCGCGTCCAAGGTATATAGCGCGCCCACGTCACTTCCCAAACTCGCGTTTGGCCCACGCTGATAATGAATTCTGTATTTATACACGTTATTGGCCGAGAGTTTGAGGGTAAAATGAAGTTAGAGGATCTCGCACCCGCGTCATCATACCTGACGCGCTCACGCCCCCTGCGTCCCTCGTTTCCAACACTATATAAGTGTTTTTTCAGCACATTTCAATGGGAGCTCGTTTTGGGACTTCTCTCAACTACATTTTGACGAAGGGGAGACCTTCTACACCCAAACATCACCATCCACCATTGGAGGTCTTCCAAACATCATCCACACCTTGGAGCACTTAATGAAAGTGGAGCACATCAAGGATTGAAGATCCCATGTCTTCCTTTTCGATCTAAGGTGTTGTCCTTCCATTTTGGTTTATTAGTAGCTAAGTTTCCCTTGGGTGTTAGACTTGTAGAACCCTAATGGGATTGATATATTGGTCTTGTTTTGTATGTTTGGATGTTGATTAACTATGTTTATGAGACTGCTTTTGCAATGAATGTTGGAACCTACGCTTCGATTTACCGAGTACGGAAAGTGAGGACTTTCCTGAAACCGAATTCTTGTTGACAATACACGACGTGAGTTCGTGTACCTAGATTGGAAAGGGGGATCGCATGATCACTTAAGTCCCTTCAACCTTAGAATTTGCTCTCTTACGACACTAGTCGAAAAGTAGAGGCTTTGGCTTGTAATCAACTTGAACCAAGTTGTGACTCGGATTATAGTAGAGTGGTGAACGAACTCACTTTCCGTAATGAACATTCCTACCCTTTTCCAAAGCCTAGGGTTACAAGGAATTCCTTTATGGGATAAAACTACTAACACCTTCAAAATCAAGACTTATGAAATTGAAGAACCTTTGAGATCTTTGAGAGGAGATGGAGATGTGTGAAATTGGTGTCGAATCGTGTGTTTGGGAAGTGAGGAGAAGACTTCCTTTTATAGTTCATGGAGGGGTGTGAGGGTGAAGAGTTGTGTTGGTTCAACCATGGATAAACACAACCCTTCATTTGAATCAAATTCAAAAACCAAAAAACTTGGATTTGATTTTCCCTCCCTCTTTCCTCTCATGTGCGGCAAAATAAGGAGGGAATTTGGGTTTGATTTTTATTTCAAAAATCAGCCCAAATCACTCCAAAAAATCAGCTATAAAAACCGGTTAAAAACCGAACCAAAAATCAGTTCATTTGGATTTCGAATCTAACCGAATTTTCAAACCGCAGAAAATATTGAAAATTCAAAATTCAAAACTCAAAACTGTAGACTATTAATATAATTTATCATTCAAGCCTTCACTAATAAAAATAGTGTTGCTATGAATTTATATTATTACCACAAGTCAACTTTAACCAAACAAGTCATCCATGTGACTTATATCATGGAATCTAAAATTCCAACAATGAATGTTAATGTTCTTCTTGTGTTCTTGCCATATCTTGTGTTTAAGCTTGATTGTGGATTGAATTCTTGGTTTCAATGGTCCCAAAAGGATACTTAGGTTGTAGGGATTGAGAGTATATGCTTGTTTCGCTTTCCACTCAAAAGAGGGGTGATATTTGAGTCTATTTGAGTTGATTTTCCTCTTATACATTTTGTCAAATACTTGGCGTATGTCTTACATTTGACCTTTTAGTGGTGTTAGCCCTATTGGTTAGTGTTTGGACTTTACTTAAGGACTCAATAGATTCTTAGGAAACATTCTTTACTATGTCTAATTGGTTGCAAAGCATTGTAATGAGTTTGTTCATCCTAGATCCACATATTTGATAGATTGGTCATGACCCTTAGGGAATACTTGTCTTTGTCGTACCTTTCTCATTCATTTCACTCTCTTTCATCATTTTAGTGTTGACTGAAGTATCTTTGATCGTTTCCACATTTTCCCTCGCATATACCCGTGGGTGTAACCAATTTTGTCTCGTCAATGAGCATTAACCATCCTTTACTTAGATTTCTTGTTTAATCAATGGGCACTAACATGTGTCGATGAAAGAGGAAATGAATGACTAAGAAGAATAATTATAATTAGGACACTAGTGAAGTATAGATCCTTCCACTAACTAAGCTATATATGGAGAATATTACAACCACCATTGGTTAGTCTTAATCAAATAATTTTATTATTATTCCCATGATATGCTAACCGCATATTAAAGTATAACGTACATATAATTGGCCTGGGATTCACCGACAGCAACAAAAGCCACATACTTTAATTTAATGCCATCACTAGAAGGACAAGTTCCCATTTTTTTCTACGATATACACTAACTTGGCTCGTTACTCAAAATAAGTCGATTATTTTCTCGGTGACTGTTTGTGGGTGGACCACCGGGTGGTGTCACTTGGGCTTTAGTTGATCACTCGTCCGGCCTCTACGATACTGATAATCTAACACTAAAATTTCATCACATTTATTCAGAGGTTAGAACATAGTGTTAGGGGTTTCGACTTTAATTTTAGGGTTTATGATATTTTTTCTTTGGATGAATAGTATTCCGCTTTCCCTTCAAAAAAAAGTAAGAGATTTGATAAAAGTGATCAAAATCTCAAGTTCAAACCATACAAACTAACTTTACAAACAAGAAACTGAAAAACTAGTTACACTTGTAAAGAAAAACTAGTGTAAGCTATGGCTGTGGAGAAAGATGATCGAACAACACAGAGCTTGATAAGCCACCTCGTGCAAAATTGATTTGTTTAAAACATCAACCTCTGTGGGATGACTGCCATGAAACCTAGTGCACCGCGCCTTCCAAATATGAGCTACCAAAGCTGTCCAAACAGCACGACATACACTCCTTTTACAATCTTCTCCTTAGCGAGAGTGCAAAAGGAGGCAAAAATAGTGTTACCGTCATCGCTACCAAGGTGAATCAGCCTTCCCAATAATTGATAACAAAGAGCAGAGGAGAATTTACAACTGAAGAAAAGGTGTTAGGTGGCGGAGCCATAAAATTGTTCAAGGGGGTTTGAAGTTCATAACATTTAAATAGTCAACAAAATATTTTGAAAAGTCAACTCCAAATAAAATTAAAAGTGAATAACATAATACTTAAGATTCTCACAATAAATGAACAATAATCATCGCACACTATTTACAACGAACGATGACGAGGTTTCATATTCTGAAAAGAACACATTCATTGTCTAAACTCGCATACAAATCTTGTTCAATATATGTCACTAAAGCGTCTTTCAACCACTCATCATTCATTGGTTTGTAGAAAATTCCACTCATTTTCCAATCTTCAACTAATTATGATTCATCCTCGTCAATTTCTGTCATAGCTAAATTTGGTTTATCTTTGTCGGTTTCCACAACAGATGTGGTTTTCTAGATCACTGAGTAGAATCTCTTCATCTAATTGAAATTAAACATCACAACAGTTTATTCCCAAACTCCAAATATCAAACCCTAAATCAATTTCTAAACCTAAAACTTTACATACCTTAATGGTTATATGCAGATACAATCCTTATAACGAGGATTAGGAGCCGATCGTAGAAACAGATCGTCGGTCGAAGGTATCACGTCAATGGCCAACCTACTGAATTAAAGTAGTTTCGATAAGGCAACGACAATAAAAAAAGTTTTCTTCAGCGTCGTGGGGAAAGAGGCAGGAACATGAGTATTTTTAATTATTATGATTTGTAAGTTATATATAAGTTATGTAATTATTAATAAAACATTTATATATGTATGTTTAGTAAACAAAACAAAAGATTGTGGTTGACGTGATCGTTTAAACACTAGCTTTGTAGTTAGAAGTCATGAGTTAGAGCTTTTCTACATATATATGTATACACATAATTAGTAATTTTTTAAAATAGCCATTTGAGTTCAGCTGAACCCTCTTTTATTGCTTTCCCTCCGCCAATGAAAGGTGGTCATGATTTTCCAGTGAGTCAGAATCACAGAAGACATTGTTCGGATCAACCGGAATCCCCCAATGAATTAACCTGTCTTTGGTAGAAAGTCTTCGCAGCAAATAAAGTCAAGCAGGGAAACATTTACGTGGACGACTTCCAAAACCCTCCCAAAAAAAACATACCAGTCAGCTCTTGGACGAATGAAACGAATTGAGTTTCATATAACTGAGAACCTCATCATAGGATAAACAAGATTATCCCATTTTGGGATTCCATTGTCATAAGTAAAGTGCAAGAAGAAAGCAAACCTGTGCTTTAACAGCCTTCTCCAGACCCAGGATCCAATACATGTAGACAGATAGGATAGGTCTCTTCCCTTAATTCGATAAAGCCGAAGCCATACCACCCAAATAGACCCCTAACTTGCCAAGATATCTCAAAGAAGATGGAAGATAAGAGCTTAATTCGACATTTTCATGTCTCTCAAGCCCAAACCACCATGTTTTTTAGGGAAAACAATTTCAGTCTAGGCCACCTTTGCTTTCCTTCTTGAGTTCTCATCTCCACCCCAAAGGTAGGAAGCACAAATTTGCTGAATATGTTTTGACAACATTTAACGGCAAAGGAAAAACACTCATCCATAATTATGAAAGACTAAGCAAAACTGAGTTCACTAACTAGAGACGACCTGCAAAACTTAAAGTTCGAACACTCCAACCTCTAATCCTAGTAGTTAAATTTTGAATTAGAGAGTCACAGTCAAAGATAGTGAGCTTACTTGCAATAAGGGGAAGTCCCAAATATCAAACTGAAAGGGTACCAAGGCGAAACCCCGAGAAGGTGCTCATATGCATAAGGGTATTAGATGAGACTCCTGCACTGAAGATGTCACACTTGTCTGGATTAACTTTGAGACCCGTCCAGCTAGCGAATTTCTGAAGAGTAGAAACAATAACACTTAGACCATGAAAGCTACCATTTGAAAAAAATCATCATATTATCCGCGAAAGCAAGGTGAGTTAGCCTAAGCTTTAGACATTGTTGATGATAAGGAAGTTTCTTAGACAATCCACTACAAGAATATTGACAATTAATCACGGATTTTTAGTCACGATTGAATAAACCATGACAAATTGGTCACGGTCCTATGTCAACTATGACTGATTGGTCACGGTCCTTTATCAACCGTGACTAATCTGTCACGGTTGCTATAAAACCGTGACTGATTAGTCGCGATTAAGGATGAATTGTGAGAAATCTATTTCGCACTACAAAAAAATTGAGTTTTAGCTACGATGCAATGCAGTAGTTAATAGCATGTTTGTTGTAGCTAATAGTATTTGCGACACCATTTGCTAAGGCTGCACCTCCGTTGAAAATAGTGGTGTCGCAAAAAAATTGGCTACAGCAAATAGTGGTGTCGCATAGTTGTTGCTACAGGTGCAGCCGTAGCAATTGGTGTCGCAAAGTTAGCAACACCTATTAGCTACAGGTTGATGCCGTCGCAATATTTGAGCACTAAGTTTGTCACTTCCTACTCCGTTCAGGTCTTGTTTATGCAGATTATGGAGATTTAATTAATTAACTATAGACCTATCAGTCATCATATTTAATCTATATATTATTGAACCGGTAAACCCATTTCAAAATTGCATCCAAAACTTCCACACAAAATTCTGTGGTTTCCAAGTAATTATCGTACTAAAGGCAAAGCTATTATTTTCCAGGTAATTGTATACCAAAATTCTGTGGTTTCCTTCCACACAACAGCCATAAAGTTTAACCAAATTCTCATGTTCGGTCTCTGAGATGCTTTAATTCAGCTAAGAACTCGCCATCTCATCGTCTTGATTCAACTCCATTCTACTGTCCAAAAGATCAATTTCTTCCTGAAACAAGTCAAGCAAATGACTAGTCAGAGGATGAATGCAAGTTTTCTAAGGTTACTGACACAACAAAGGAGGATTGCATCCACCAAATGAAGAGCAAGGAAATGTTTGACACTCATTCTTGATTCAACAGACAATTGCAATCATTTCAGTCAGAGAAGGCATCATTCAACTGGGTTCATTTCACAAAGTATATCATCATCAGTTGGACACTACACAATACATAATTGGACACTACCCAATACACAACTGGACACTACACAATACACAACTACCATATGACAAATAATGACACACAAGAAACAAATATCAACAGCCCCCACATGATGGACATCAATTACAGCAGCCTACTCAACTGAGTTGCAGTATCGAAATTCTGTGAGATTCGAGATTATTAGCAATGGCGTATGAGTTTCAAAGAACGATTCGAGCTTCTGTTAGTATGTTATCTGTGGTTGGATGCGGATGCAAATGTGAATAAACCAAATAGAATTACTAATTAGTAGATGAGCTAAGGTAATTGTTTTTTATAAAACAATTAGTAGATGGAGGAGATGGAGGAGATGGCAAAAGAATTACTATAAAACAATTAGTTTTTGCAGTGGCAAGCTAATCTATATACATCTAGTAATCTACTGTAATTGCAGGAGATGGAGACACATCTAGATGTAAACAACACAGATATCCAGACACGCTAATTAGAAACACAGATTAAACAGCAGCAGCCATAGATATTGCTTAACAAGATGAGAGAAAACAAGTGGAAACCAAAGCACCTACAAATGTACTAGTAGATACAAATGTACTAGAGATTATAGTTCCTCAACGATTGAGGCCGTAGCAATGCACAGACCTATGAAATGCAGCAAAGACGATTCAGAATAGCTGTGTACCTTGAAAATATACATCAACTAAATGATGACCTGACTCTTATAGCCCAAGGGCAGTAAGAAACTTGAAACTCTCTCAGAGCAAGAGAATTTTTTGAACACTAGGTCAAGCTCATGCAATGCTGCACAACATGATATTGCATTACTATCAAGCACACAATGATAGATACAGATGGAAAGCAACACTGACATTGTCCATAGTCACGCAATGAACAACAACTTACCATAGCCGACTTTTTTTTATGGACAGTTCCTTTGGCTGCTTTAACTTCCATTTCATCATCAAATGTTTTCTCTAGAGCATCAACACATGTCGTCATCAGCCAAACAGAACACCATTTGTTTATAAAATTTCTAACAGCCTAGATACTTATGCAAGAGCAAAGCATCACTCCATGGATTTAAAGAGAAGTTAAGATCTGTGATGTAAAGTAAAAGATATGATCAAGCAGTTTGTTGAACAAAGATCAATTTGCTGATGTTCATAATCTGCATTAAAACCTAGTGAAGTAATCAAATCGGTAGGAGTTTCAGAATGAATCAAGGTAACAGTTCCAGTTCCAGTTTCGTTCTATCCATAATCTTCCATAAGAAATCACAAACTGAAACAGGAGACCAAAATCCCAATTCAAAGATGCTAAATCATGTAATTGAACAGACTAATTATTCAATACCTTCGAAGAAGAAGGAAATTTCTCAGCGCTCTCGTAGAAGTAATCATCCGTTACCTATTACTGAACAAACAGAGCGAAAATTAAGAAAATCACTTCAAAAAAGCAAAGGAAAACCAGAAAAAAACGTTGGTGATTCAAACGCAAGATGATGCAAGCAGCCATGGAGTAATTGATCCATCAATCATTAATAACAAAACACTTATTAGGATACAGATCATTGACCATGTGTATCAATCACTTCCAACTTCAAAAACAAACCACATATCAGCATATGAGAGATAATCAGAATACTAACTTGTTTCCACCATCTTCACTGATTTGATTACCGAATTGTATATGCTTGCCTGTAAAAAGACCACGCTGAGCTCTGCCCATAACCACCTTCTTATCAGGTATGGATTGTTTATTCATCATCTCCCTCCCTCTGAACGCCATTCTACTACCCCCTTGCCTTCTCAGCCTAACATTGTTTGAGAAAATCTCAATCAGTTACATAATCCAAACGCAAATGAAGCACTTATAACATCAGACTGATCAGCATCAAACTAATCAGAAGCTCCTCACATACATGGAAGCAGAAGAAAGATGAAGAAGAGGAAAACAAAGTAGTAGTAAAGTAAAATGCCAAAGGATCAAAGCTGCCCTTTTAATAAAGAGAGGAAAATGCAGCACTCCATAACTTTCATCTCTGACTACAAACTTGTTTACAAAAATGCAAAGTAAAGGAACTCTAGCAACTTCTGAATTCAAGATAAAGAAAACCATATATACAGAATTCAGTTTACCTGTCAGAGCTTCTCTTCTGCTCTTTCCTTTCTTATTTTGTCCAGCTCAGCCATCATAGCTGCTTCATCATCACTGCAGATTATAAAAATTTTGTTATAACAACTACATATGCTTCGTCATTGCCAGGATATACACAATACAATCAACATGAATGGATCAAGATTAAGCCACTACTTTTTCACACTCACTCAATCTTAACCGCAAGCACCAATTTTAGATAAATATCCAAAGTAGCAGATGGCTTGATAAATGAGCACTAACCACCCCCTGAAGTAAATCATCTGACTAAATTTATCGAGGAAAGCTTGGGAAGCGGAGGGTTAGTGATAAGATAAAAAACGAGGAGAGCCACTACCAAACTAACCAGACACCTCTAATTCAACTGCATCACTATCCATCCAGCTGATTCATTCTCCTCAGGAAGTAGCACCTCTGATACAAATAGAAGAAGTAATGAGCTAAGTATAGACAAGGTGGGATTATAAATACACAATTGACTAGCAAACAATAGGTTAAATCAAATTAAACCAATGATTCTGAGAAACTCATACAACCTCTTACTATACATTAAATCATAATCTGTTTCCCTTGGAGGGATAAAGTGCTTGGACTACACTAATGATGTTTCTTAAGTTGTTATAAGTGGAATTAAGAACACATGTCCTGCGCCAGGTGAAGGACATCCACCAGAACATGAGTAATGTCCGTTCTCTAGCTACTATAGGTGGGATTAAATATGTTGATCCTACACTGAGTCACGCGGGAAGTTACTATGTTGCCAGGCTTTCTACAGTTATTCAAGCTATCAAAAACTCAGGTCCTGCTCCTGGAGAAGGCCATTGATGAATTAATTGATCCATCTCATTGGATCAATACTTCCTCAGAAAGTAGCACATTTGATACAAACAAACACATAGTCCAGGAAAGGCTACTGAATGTTTGATCAAAATCCAGAACAAGATTCACTCTCATAATCAATAATTTGAAACTTAAAAGAAGTAAAAACCAGAGGAATGTAATGGTGTTGTATTGAAAGTAAATAGCGATGGAAAGAATTACAGTACAAGGACACAAATCAAAACAAGAAATAGTTCAACAAAGGAGGAAACGAAGCTGAACTACAAGAGCTCGCTATATCTTCTTCAATGGCCGATGATTATCATCAAGTGTACGGAAAATTATACAGTGCATACAGTAATTCATACCTCCCTTCTCTTCTCTTGTATCATCGACGACTTTTGATTCGTCGTCAAGTCTTGAGAAGTTCCCTCCGTCAGCCATTGGAAGTGAAACGAACCCTAGGAACAAGAAGATCTGAGAAAAGTAGAATTTGAGGAAATTTTCACCTCCGCGAATCAAGAACCAAACAGAGAGACGAACTTCATTAATCCATGGCTTCACGATAGTTTAAAGTTATCGGCATAAACGAATGAAATAGAGGATCGAAGAACTAAGAAAGACGGACTTCAGAAGATCTGAGCATAGTAGGTTTAAGGCTTTAAAAAAGTAATGAGTATATTTGTCTTCTCTCTCCTCACATCACGTCCCTTAAACTTTTGTTTTTTCTGAAAATAAATTTAGGGATCTTTTAGAACAATAAGGCATGAAATATTGAATTAGATAATATATTATTTTAACTGCTACGGCAAAAACATGTGTCGCAATTAAGGATAGAAAATTAAGTTTTAGCTAACGGTTGTAACATAGCTTAGCAATTATTGAGTAGCATATTTAATTTATTGCTAACACATTGATTTGCTGTTGCATAATTTTGATTATTTGTTACATTGCATTTTCATGCTAGTAGTCCAACTTTAGTGGCTAAAATAAGTTTTTTGTAGTGTGGGTTCAACCAGAACTGTGACTTAACCAGTCACAGTTTGTATAATATCCTTCAATGTCTAGCAAACGAGATAACCCTTCGATCGCAATCACAAAGAGATAAGGAGAAAGGGATCTCGTTGCCTCACTCCTCTTTAGCAGAGAAAAAACCATTGTAATGTAACCACCATTAATAGAAATACTATAAGAAGTAGTGAGTACTACAGTTTTAACCAGCCAATGAACTTATCTAGGAATCCCATCACAATAATGATATAAAAAGGTAACCCATGCACTAAGTCAAAGACTTCATGACGTCTACCTTAATCGTGCAGCAAGGAGAGATTCCAACATGATTGCAACATCCGAACCATTCTTGAACTAAGAGAAATGTTGTCAACAATTTTTATGTCTTTGATAAATCCAGACAGAGAAGTAACTAATGATATGCGGCAAAACCATTGCAATCCTTGCATAAAGTAAATTTTCAGTACACTTGTAGAACATAGGCAACAAGAAATAAGACAATATCCCGAACCTGTGAAGAACAGAACCTTGGGAATGAGCGTCACAGCCATAGCATAAACTCTGGTAGCATCTTAGAGTTCTGAACGAAATCAAAGACTGCAGCAAAAAAATCCTCCTACTAATTAGTCCCAAATGGACTTGTAGAAGGTAGCATTGTATTTCGTCTAAAGGAATGGTAGCATGATTCCCACCCATGTGGAAGATTACATTCTTGATTTCTCACATTTAACCTCATTACTAACATAGGACAATGTCAACAGTTTAAAATTTATTGAGAATAGTCTTTAAAAGTCTCAACCGAAGGGAGAAACCGTGGTATCCTCATGCCAAGCAAGCCCTTATAGAATACACAAAATCAGCAACAATATCATTAGGATCAACAAGATTAATACCATCCACAAACTGAAATTGCCTAATAGTGTAAAAGTTGTTTTTGACTTATCACAAACGGTGAAAGTATTGTGTGTTTTTTGATCACCTTTGGCTATATTTCGAGCCTTGCTTTCTATCTCAAAGAGTCTCCTCATCTTTTTGAATATTAATGAGTTTAGATACCACTAACCTTTCTGTGGCAATCAAATCACCTGAAGGGATGGTGAGAAGCTGTGACTGAACAGAAGCTAACCGAGAAGCAGCTTGTTTGACTATTTTAATGATATCACTAAACGAATCAAAGTTAAATTTCTTAAGAGCATCCTTGAGAGCCTTGTGCTTACGAAACAACCTAAGCATAGGATCTCATGGGGTATAAATGCCCCATGTCAACTTAACACAATCCAGGAAACCGACATGATTAGTCTAGAAATTAAAAAAAAAAACTTTAAGGATTTGGGGAATGACTTATAGTTAACATCCAATTGCACAAGGATACCAGAGTGATCTGACAAAGCAGGAGGCAAGACTGATACCTTGAAATGAGGAAGAAAGGTGAACTAGTCTTCATTAACAATCATCCAAACATCTAGCAATAGGAGAACCTTCTCGCTTGTCAACCCACGTGAAGAAAGGGTCACAAAAAGGGACCTCTAACAAACAACTTCGATCAATGAAATCATTGAAGTCAAACATACTTGACAGAATGTAAAACAGCTATATCAAATACTATCCCACAGAAGTAGGATAGATTATATTCCACGGTTTCTTCTGTCACGTTTACTCAAAGAAGCTAGTAACTATTCAATTTAAACAAGTTGTGTGGTATGAGTTACACGATATTTCTATAACTAGCATGCAAGAAAAATAAAACTAATTAAAGCTAACAAATTGATTGATTATAATTAACAAGATGAGATCTTAGACTCGAATCCCCCTAAGATCACCAAGGCATTAACAATCAGAAGACTGACATGTTTCAGACTTAATTCATTCAATTCTTAATAATTGTTGTATATCCTTACCTTTAGGTCTAAGTCCATGAATGTTCACTACTATTGAACTAGCTACCACGATCAATTACTCGTCCGTGCATTCGCTTCTGCAACGGATAACTAATTGGTGCACCTACATTGGTTCTATGAGCTACTCTTGAAATGGATTAACCCTAAACGACCCTTATTGGTCAAGTGAGTCCACTGAATAGGTTTACTGTTCGATTCGACATTCTAGAACAAGGCAGACGTTCTCCATTATCCTTTATCCTAACAAGAATCTAGTCTAGCTGATCAGGCCAGAGAAGAAACAATATTTTAAGAACGAATCAAACATGAATAATAAAAGTCCGAATTAAAGTGTAACTGCCCGCTGATTCATGACCACTTTAAAGCCCCGAGACACTTAGGGTTCATCTAATATAAGCTAGAGAATTAGCTACCCATATCCGATAACAAGATTCAGCAACTACAAAAGAATTCATCATAGGAAGGAAGAACAGAGGAAAACTGAAAAACCTAATTCTGATTATTCTGTGCAGCTTCGATATTGAAAATCTTCAACTCAGATGCTCCGAGCGTCTTCTGGATTGATTAATAGTGTTTATGATCTCTCTCCTAATACTCCAAAATATGCTCTCAACTCTCTCCAAGGTGTGGCTCTTTCTGGAAAATCGAATGTGTCTTGTAAAGGGGTTGAATAGGTGTTTAAATAGGGTAGGAATTCTGTTTCTGTTTCAGATCCGGAAAACACAACCTTCTCGCTGAGAACCTCTTCACAAACTATGCCAATTATCTAACGATATTTCTAGGGGATTTCTTCAATACCTTATCGGCGAGAACTTCAAGGTCCTCGCCGAGAACCTCTTCACTAGTTGAATTCCTTCTCCTTGTTGTCTCGATGATTCCTGCTCTGTTTGAACTCTGATTTGGTCCCCGTTCGAAGTGATGAACTTGTTAGAGAGTCCTTTACAATGTGGTAACCTGGAGGCTAACAAAAAAACTCAGAACCAAGGTAAAAATATCCAAAATATGGATAATGTACGCACTTGGAGCCAAGAATCGCATAGTTAACACATTTACACCAAATACTCATCATAATTGCATCAATGGATGTGAAATGTAGTTTAATATGGGAAGATAAACACTATAAATCTAGTGTCATCAAATCACCCCACACTTAACCCTTTTCTTTTCCTCAAGCAAGGTAAATTCACAAATACACTCAAATTCACAAATGATGAGATCAGTCAAATCGAAGTTCAATCCTAACAATTCAGATTACACTGTTCTACTGAGAAAATGTGGCCTATACATGTAAGAACATCAACCACACAAGTCTAGGCCTCACTGCTTTCTACACACTTCAAGTAGTAGTTTAAAGAACGATTCGACTAGGCTTCCATTAAAAATGAGTTTCTTACCAAAAGCTTCTACCTTAATAAAAAATTACTCTGCTATGATAACACCAACTTTAATCAAAAGGTCTTAAGCTCGGGTTATGATGCGGTTTAGGTGGAGGTAGGAAATATTTG
This sequence comes from Linum lewisii, assembly GCA_034768395.1. Lineage (NCBI taxonomy): Eukaryota > Viridiplantae > Streptophyta > Magnoliopsida > Malpighiales > Linaceae > Linum > Linum lewisii. Next base: position 40,380,732 of record CM068303.1, read on the forward strand.
GGAAATAGTGGGTGAAAGTGGCGTGGCTATCGACTCAACTTTATCCGCTTCTAGACCTACACATTTCATGTTCTAGCTATGACCGATTCAAATAACAATTTCTTCAAGATTTCTAACTCCTTCCAACCAATTACTGCATACTAGTGTTCAATCCGAACACTTCGCTTAGGTGTTGGACCTGCCTAGCTCATAAAATTTGTGCCTATACTAGTGCTCAACCCGAACACTTCACTTAGGTGTCGGGCTTGCCTAGCTGTCTTTACAACACTTAATTCATTTAAAATCAATCACTATGCATTTGAATGTATCACACACATTTTTGTTAAAATTTCACAAAATTCAGCAACTTACTTGGTCTTGCTAGTTATAACTTTTACATAAGATTTCAAATTGGATTTTAGTATAATCTCAAGCCACAATCACAATGGATCAAAAGGGAAATGAAAAACATGGAGAAGAGCTGAAAATGTGTATAAACAAATAAACAAGCCAAGGCTCAATGGGGTTATCCTAAAGGGATCGATGTTAGGTAGGCTGTTTGGCTAAAAGTGGGGAAATTCTAAGTGCCTTTCTCATCTTAGGGCGGTTCTATCGAGCAGTTTGAAATAAGTATTAAGCCACAAGTAAATTAATTCATACTTCAACTTCAAGAGTGATATACAACCTTTTCTGACCTAGACTCATTTAGTATCAGTGCCGACACGCTGGTTACAGGTTCTAAGTGGAACAGTCTAAACGTCATTATGAAAAATTGAAGTCAATTTAACATTGCAAGTCAAGAATTGAGAATATTCCAATCAGAGAAGTCACATATATCACAGAGAAAAACATGCATCCCTCGTAGAATAACATCCCACCCCACACTTGGTCGGGACTGTGCCCTCACAGGACCAAAGAGAGCAAGAGCAATACGGAATACCTGGAGAGTGGTGGAGGAATTCGACGATGGGGATGGAGAGCTTGGAGTGAAGCGGACCAACTACGAAGTCTTACACACACAACACAAATACAAAAGAAAGATCAAAAGGTAACCGAGACAAGTGTTCTGGATCCACACAAAATAAAGTTGAAAGGGAGAGGGTTAGGGGGTTTTGAAAAGTTTTTGTCTTTGTACCCAGAACAACTCTCAAGTTCTTGCTAAAAACTTCCAAGGTTCTCGAAGAGAACCTCTTCAAAAATAAACGCGAAATTTGGACGACTAAAATCCTAATTAAAAAGCCAACCTTCTCGCCGAGAACTTCTTTACAAAATATAAAATTTTCAGGTCAACACAAGATCACCAAACAATTTACAACCTTCATGTCAAAAACTCGAAGATTTTTGGAAAGAACCTTTAGACTTGGGCACACAATAAATTTTTTAAAACAAAACTGACGGCCCGAACTTCGAAAGAACGCAACAAAATCAACAAAAATCAGAAAAATCCCAAACAAATTAGAAACTAAATGTGGACTCAGGACACACTTAGAAAAAATAAACCAAGAAACTGACACTTTTGTCTCTCCCCGTAACCGACTCGAACAACTGAAAAAACACAAAGAACTGACTCAACAGACTTAAAACATACTCCAGCCATGGGTTGCCTCCCACGAAGTGCTCTTGTTTGACGTTCTTGAGCTAGACGATACCTGGATAAGGGTCAGGGAGGTGGTGTGATGCCATGTACGATGGGAAGACCTTGGAGGTACTTCTTGAGGTGATCAATTTGAACTATGAATGGCTCTTCATCGGCACAGCTCCAAATGGTGTCTACCTAGCCACCTTGAAAGGACCAGACCACTGGAAGTTCATCTTTCTTGGGTCAAGCTTAGGGCATAAGCTATAAAGTAGGATTTCATTATCGGGATAAAATTGGTCGTGTCCCACAAGGTGAGAATCATGACTGCACTTGGTATGCTCCTTTAGGGTCGAGGTGGGAAGCTTGTCATAAGATTTAGAAATCTGACCCGGTGTGTAAGCGATGGTTGGTGGCTCGGGATCCTTGAATGTGCCATCCAGTCCTGAAACCAAAAAAACTCTAGGAGGTGGCTAGACAAGGCATGAGTAATGGGGTCAACCTAGGCCGACTCCAAAAAATTAACAGATAGATAATCAGCTTCTTGAGTAGAAGAATATTGCATACCGTCATTGAGACGAAATGTCACACTATCCTTTCCGACCTTTAAAGTCAATGAGCCATGCTTAACATCGATGTTAGCACCGACTGCTACTAGAAAGAGTCAGCCTAAGAGAAGGGTTACATCTACCTCTCGGGTATCTAGCACAACGAAATAGCTAACATGGTAAACGGGCCACAAAGAACAACTACAACCTCTACCATTCCCCTAGGTATCCTCATAGCTCTATCAGCTAACACAAGATGCAAACTAATAGGATTCAGTTCTCCTAGATTAATCTTTTCATATAGGCATGTAGGCATCACATTAATAGAAGCACCTAAGTCAGCTAAGCTACGTTCAATCTTACTGCTATTAATGGTGCATGGTAAAGTAAAATAGCCAAGATCATGACACTTAGCTGGAGGAGGTAGGGATGGTGAGCAGAGCACTCCTCATTGAGGGAGACAAAGATACCTCTCCCGTGTTCTTCATAAAATCCTTCAAGAATTTCCCGAGTGGTGGCATCGTCTCTACGGCATCAGTGTGTGGCATCTTGAGCTCCATGTTCTTAAAAAATGAGTACCACTTCTTATTCTGGGTGTCGTGTTCCTTTAACTTATTCATCAAGAACTTAGGGAATGGGATCCTAAGATGATATGGGGGTAGAACAGACATAGGAACCGCTTCCTAGGAGGCGGGGCAATTTTCATCGTTGATCCTGATGTCCTCAATCTCTGGTATGTCAATGGTGATGTCATTAGGTACCATGACCGGAGTAGTACCAGGGATTGTAGGACCAACTAGTTGTTTTCCGCTTCTTGTTGAGATGGCATTGGCGTGCTCATTCTTGGGGTTCGGATCCGTCTAGCTACGCAATTGACCGAATGGGAGACCACTAGAGAGAAGGTTGACGATATTGCTGAGCTGGCTCTCCATCCTCTATCCTTGAGCTATCTGACCTTGATTCAAGGCTTCTTGAGCCTTGAACTAGTTATCGTGGTCATCAAGTTTGGCCAGGATTCATGAGTTCTCGGTGAGGATTTGATTGAGCTTCTTGTCTACCTCACTCTCATTGGGATCCTGTTGCACCGTCTTCTGGGGTGGACGTCCTCCGATTAACCCCGACGGTCCTCGGTAGCGGTAGGTGCTGTTGGTGTACTAATTCTGGTGGTTGCCAAGTGTTGTACCATAGTTGCCTTGGTTCTAGTGTGGTGGCTGATAAACTCCACTTGATTGATTCACCGGCTTATGCTCTTAGGATGACCCGATGGTCGGCCGGTCTGATTCTAATTAACGCCGAAGTTGTAAGGTGGACACTTTAGTTAACTTCCTTGTTGTTGTTGCTGCTGAGGCTGTTTGTATTGGCGATAGTTAGAGTATCCTTGTTGGTTGTTGGTGAAGCCTTGTCCAACAAAATCCAGCTCTTCTATAGACCATACACCTATGTTGCCTAAATTGCTGCTAAATCTGGCAGTTTCCTCCATTGTGCTTGCATGCGCCACATCACTCATAGTCGTTGATGAAGACAGAAGCCAATGGCAGGGTGATGGGTGCTCCGTTTTCTTGACATACTTTTGGAATTCCGCCTTGATCTTCTCTTCAAGACCCAATTGGCTCTTGGTTCCTTCAGATTTCCTCTCCTAGTTCCTCGATTTAAAGGCATTGCTTGCAAAATGGAGAAGAACTTCCGGAGTAAGGGAGGTACAGTTACCTTCGGCCAATGAGTTTACCCACTTGGCAGACTCGACGTTCATCCCTCTAACAATGATCTCGGTCAACTATCGCTGCTCTAAATCGTGGTGAGGGTAGTCTTACGGAAGCTCTTGGAATTCATTCCAAGCATCATAGAGACTAACTCCATCCTTTTGCCCCAAGCGGGCAATGCTGTCCTTGTATGCCATAATCCTGGAGGGAGGGAACGAGGGCGTCCCATTGTGTGTAGTAGTCCAGTGGCTTGCTGTTGAGCCATCAATTGGTAGGACCCCTCAATGAAAATGGGAATGTATGTAGATAGAGTGCATTCTTGTCTAGCCCCCTAGATTTGAATGTGGCACACATTGCGAGGAAGTCTGTCAGGTGAGTGCAATGATTGTCGTGTGGCTTCCTTTCGAACTGAATATCCTTAGTGACCATGTCCAAAAATGGAATCTTGATCTCATAGTCCGGATCTGCTTCAGTAACTGGGAAAAGATGCTTGACTGGACACTAGCCGCGCTCGGTTTGTTGAAGTCTACCATGGTTTGTTGAGCTGCCATTGGGGATGTGGTGGAGTCGTGAGGAGTGGGTGGTGGTGTACCCGAAGATGTAGACGATGCAAAAGATGAAGATGATTCTTCCTTAGCCTCCTCGAGCTTGATGGGGGAGAATGGATCAGTTGGCATTTACTTCTTCCTTTGCTGGCATGGAACTGCCAGAAACTTCTATGCTCTTAGTCTTCATTGGCTTAAGCTCAGAACGAGTAGCTGGACGTTTCATATACCTGCATACAAACTTGTAATTTCAACAAAAACAAGAACAACCACTATAAAATCAAAGTGTAATGGAAAGATGATATGATGGAAGGTAGAAGAATAGTTGCCAACTCTTCTTTCAAGCGTGTGTAAGAAGAGGTCCCCGACAACGGTGCCAATTTGACAGACTGTAAAATAGTGATATCTAATACTATTCCACAGAAGTAGGATTCCACAGATTTCTTTTTCCACATTTACTCAAAGAAGCTAGTACTATTCAATTTAAACAAGTTGTGTGGTGTGAGTTCCACGAGATTTCTATAACTAGCATGCAAGAAAAAATAAAGCTAATTAAATCTAACAGATTGATTGGTTGATTGATTTCAACTAACAAGATGAGAGCTTAGACTCAAATCCCTCTAAGATCATCAAGGCATTGGCAATCACAAAAACGGCAAGTTTCGGACTTAATTCATTCAATTCTTAATCACCGTCATAGCTCCTTACCCTTAGGTCTAAGTCCACGAACGTTCGCTACTATTGAACTAGCTACCAAGATCAATTACCCATCTGTGCGTTCACTTTGCAACAGATAACTAATTGGTGCATCTATATTGATTCTATGAGCTACTCTTGAAACGGATTAACCCTAAAAGGCCCTTATTGGTCAAGTAAATCTGTTGAATAGGTTAACGGTTTGATTCGACATTCTAGAACAAGGCAGACGTTTCCTAACAAGAATCTAATCTAGGAGATCAGGCCAGAGACTAAATTAAATTTACTTGGGCTATGTTTACTAACAATTTTCATAAAATTTCAAAATTGAGCTAATTTTATAATTTAAGAAATTAAAAATCAAAATTAACATTCTGTTTGGTTGGTTCTTATGTAAAGTTTGAATTTATAAAATTAGAAATTGAAATTGAGTTCATCAGTCAAGCTACAAACTAATTTTTACATTTGTCTAGAATTCAAACGAATCATATATAGCAATCATCCAAACTCGATTAGTTACTTGCATTATAAGCACTCCACATCTCATTTGCAAGAAAATAAAGTTCTTCTATCATCGTGTTAGCCAGAAAATATTCAATAGCTTCGGGACACAGCTCAATTCCAGCCATCACTACATACTTGTCAGATTGTAGTGGTATAGAATTCATAGTAAATATGACTAGACACATCAATCTACTTAAACTTTCTACTCATTATTAAGCGAAATCATGTTATAGTGAGTTATTAAGAATATAAAAATAACATTCTAATGATAAGTAACTTAAATTGTTAAAGCATCTAACTAATATATGTGATATAAAACGCCAAGTATACGAATAACAAATACAGTAAAAATCCCTTTAAAGAAAAAACTATCACAAATAATTAACCAAATTTTATAAACTATATATTTAGATTGATTCCATTTTTTGGCACCAGGAGTACCTCGCATAGTGTAAGAGAAATAATAAGAGGGTGATTATGAAGAGGTAAGCGTTTGAGGTATGAGAGTGTAGGAGACAGAGAAGTATAAGGGGGTTGCCCGAAGGCGTTTTGGGGGGCTTAGGGCATATAAGCTTGAGAACGTATGACCTAAGGCGTTTAGTGAGTCGGATGATAATGTGTGTGTGTGTCCCTTCAATTCTGAGGTAAAAGACTATTTATAGCTTTTTGGGATATGGATCGGGCTACCACGTGTCAGCTTCTAACTAGTTGGTGACCTGACTGAATGTTGATCTGAACCATTGAAGGTTTTAAGGGCCAAGGTGGGCTCTTTGTCGAATGAAACCCTAGGACGGCACTTGTCTTCTACTGCCATGGTGGGCCATTTATTAGGCTTTTGGGTTCTTCTTCTTTTGAGGCCTATGCCTGAGGGGGCTAGTGGTGAACCTGTCGTTGAGGGTTCAGCCAAATAAAAACTACTAATGCTAAGAAAAAGCGTATAGCAGATCGTATTCCGAGGGCTTTCTATGATTGGTTACTTCAGAACAAGCAAAATACTCAAAGGTAAACACGTTGTGCGTGGTGTGAGTTCCACGACTTCTACTTCTAAGAAATGCAGAAAAATTAAAAAGATTAAACTAAAGCAGATTGAGAATTAGGGTTTGGAAACAAGAATGACAGACGAACTTAGACTTTGAATCCCCCTTCGTTCCCCAGAGCATTGGCAATCAACAGATCAGCGGATTTCGATTCTCATTCAATCAATTACAAGACACCACCATAACTCCTTACCCTTAGGTTTAAGACCGGCGAACGTTCGCTCTATCCGTTCTAACTACCAAGATTAACTAGCCGCCCGGGTATGGTCGCCTCTCGCAACGACTTAATTAATTGGTGCAATTACTAATGATTAATGAGTTACTCTTGCAGTGAATTAACCCTAACCGGTTCCTACGAAAGGCACACTCCAATTATAAGGTTAATTGTTCAATTCGATGTTCTAAAGTAAGGCGAGCGTTCGCTTCTATCCTTAGCTTAACCAGAATCTAATCTAGGTGATCAATCCAGACAAGAAACATGAACAATGAAGAACGAATCAAACATGAAAAAGAACTGATTGAATTTCGAATCTAATCACCGCCGATCCGTGACCGCTTTAAAGCCCTGGGTCACTTAGGGTTCATCTAGTCTAAGCTCTAAAGGGTTTAGCTACTCATGACCATTACAAAAGACACAAAGACAAGGAAAGAGTTCATCATTCAAAGGAAGAACAGAAAAGAATCTGAAAAACCTAATTCAGACGACTCTGACAGACTCCGATCTTCGGCAAGTTGCACTCCTAGCTCCGGTTCTCCGAGATGGAAGGGATGGCGTCACGATCTCTATCCGACTCTTCGAACTCCAGCTCTTCGCTCCAGAACTTCAGAGAATTCTGATCTCGAAAAGTTGTATTATGATTAATTATTCCCCATCTCCCTTCCCTTGGGCCGCCGGGTTAAGTATAAATACTTAACCCTAAATTGGCCGGATCAGTGTATTATTTTCGCCGAAATTCTTAAGGAATTTTTGACGAAAATTCCTTTGAGTTCAAGGGATCCGCCGGCTGTTCATTATTTTCGGTCCGAGCAGTTGAATCTTTTCGCCGAAATCATCCTTCTGTGTCCAGCCGTTGATTTGTGGTGTTGTTTTCGCCGAAAATACAAGGGTATTTTTGGCGAAAATTCCTTTGTACTCGGACAGGGATTTGTTTGACTTTGATTGGCTCCTTTGATCGATTCCGGTTTGATTTCTCGTGGTTCCAATGCCTTAGACACGTCCTTGGCTACTTTATTTGACGGCAAAAACCTGTGCTAACGTAAAAACACTAGAAAACCATCAAATAGACCCAAAAAGGGCCAAAGTAACCAAATCGGTAGGAAATAGGGTAGTTGAGTGAATATTTGCTATTTTACCCCTAAAACCACGTTTCAAGTAAGGAAATGTCGCTTAAATGAGGCTGATAATCACGTCAAATCGAGTGTCATCAAATACCCCACACTTAAGCTTTTGCTTGTCCTCAAGCAAACTGAACTAGAACATACTCAAATTCACAAATGACACGAGATTAAACTGAGATTCAATTCTAACAATTTGGTTTAGACTGTTCCACGTAGAAAAAGTGACCTACACATGCAAGAACATCAACCAAATAAATTTTCGATCTCACCAATCTCTGCACACTTCAAGTAGTAGTTTTAACAAAGCTCGTTTCTTGGCAAAACAATTAATCATAATTAACCGACTACGATAACACCAATTCTAATGAGAAAAGACTTTAAGCTCTAGCCATTATGTGGACGCGGAGGTAGGAAAAGTTACGTGGCTATCGACTCGACTTCATCCGTTTCTAGATCTGTACGTTACATGTTCTAGCTAGGACCGATTTAAACAACAATTTATTTCAAGTTTTAACTTCTTCCTTCAATTTATTTACTGCATACTAGTGCTCGATACCAAACACTTCACTTAGGTGTTGGACCTGCCTAGCTTACAGTATTTGTGCTTATGCTAGTGCTCAACCCGAACACTTCACTTAGGTGTCGGGCTTGCCTAGCTTTATTTTCAGCACTTTAAAGAACTTAACATTAACTTCAACAACTCAATTACTTGATTCAACAATTTAGCCACTTGGTCCTAACTAGTTATAACTTTTTACACAAGATTTCAAATTGGATTTCCATCTAATCTCAAGCCACAATCACAGGTGAACAAATATGGAGTGAAAAACATGGGAGAAACTAGCATTTATCATCTTAGAACGGTGTTATCGAGTTTTGTTATTAATAAGTCAATCAATTCAATTAATTCAAGTTCAACTACAAGAGTGATTTATAATCTGTTCTGACCTAGACTCATTTGATATCAGTTTCGACACGTTGGTTACAGGTTCTAAGTGGAACAGTCTAGACGTCATTGTTCAAAATTGAAGTCAATTTAACATCGAAAGTCAAAAATTGAGCAATTCTATGCAAGAGAAATTTTAAAATTGAACCACGGAATCACAGAAAATCAAACAAGATCATGCATAATCCTAGAATCCTACCCCACACTTAAACGGTTCTGTGTCCTCACAGAACTAATCTAGAGTAGAGAGATACGAAGAACCTGGAAGGTGATGGTCGGTGTAGTGGATGAACACGGATAGCCCGGAGCGGAGCGGAGTAGCTACTCGAGTTTCTACAAAACAAAAACAACAAAAAGATCAAAAGGATACCGGGACAAGTGCCCCGGATCCACACAGTCAAACAAAGACGGTTAGGGGAATTTTGAAAATATTTTGACTCTCTTTAAGTGGAGGATTGGGTGGTTTTCAAAATAGTTTTCGGCGAAAATAAGAGGGTGTTTTCGCCGAAAATTTTAGTTCAAATGCACTGCCGGTTTTTCAAGTGTGTTTTCGCCGAAAATAACCATATGTTTTCGCCGAAAATAAGCGTTAAAATCACTGCCTGGTTTTCAAGTTCAATTTCGCCGAAAACATTATAAATTTCAGACTGAAAATATGAAACAGGGAGGTTCAGTGAAAACCAAAAGGCGATTTCGCCGAAAATGGGGTTGAATATTCGCCGAAAATTTTGAACTACTCGGGTGAAAATATTTTCGCAAATCCGGCAAACTTCAGAAAATCACAGTTAAATCCACAAAAATCGAAACGACCTCAATCAACTTGCGACTGACACTACGACACGCAGTCTACGCACGAAAAATAAGAAAACAAACAAACTGACACTTTTGGCTCCCCCGAACCGACTCTAAAATACTAAGTTCGACAAAAAAATTAAAAACAGACTCCAACCGTGGGTTGCCTCCCACGAAGCGCTCTCTTTTAACGTCCTTGAGCCGGACGGTACCTGTTAGGGACCCCAACTTAGGAGTTCCTTGAAGTCAATCGTCTTCTTCAAGGTGTGCGGTTGAGTGCCATGTAGCACTCCAGCAGGATGATGTAACCGGTAGTGTTCCAGTAGATCGTGGTTCTGGTTGGATGACCAGTTCTTCTTGAATTCTCCTTCTGGAAGAGGAAAGAGGTAGTACGGCGCGACATGATCAATGAGCTCCATTTCTCCACCTGATGCTCATCAAGAGGTCTCTCGGGATCGAGTGTGTATACTTCCAAATCCTTGACGTCTTTGATTCCCACGTGCTCGTCTCTGGCTTGATCTATAGGTTGGCTCGGCGGAAGCTCGATTGAGGATATCTCCTCAATTTCTTTGTGCTCCTCTTCAGCTTCAACTTCAAGATGGATTGGCTCTATGTCTTCATCAACCGCCACCGCCAAGGATTCTTCATCAGATGCTTCTTGCTCGCAATAGTCATGGGTGAGATTGTCATGTTCATCTTCGTACGGCTCTTGAGCATCTTCTTCCATTAGTGGATTTGGTTGCTAGAGCTCGACATCCACCATGTTACGAGCTTGCAGCTTCGAAATGAGATCATCCAAGGCGGATTCTACTCTTGCCGTCTGTTGTCGATTTTGATGAACCTGTGAGTTTATCTCTTTGTGAGCTTGTAGCTCTGTAGAAATACTCTCCAAGAAGGATTCTATTCTCGTCGTCTGTTGTCGATGCTGATGAGCTAGCATATACATCTCTTGGTTATCCTCAATATACGGTGCTTCATCGACATACCACTCTTGGTACTGGTCATCCCACCTGTAATCCTGCATAATTAAAACTCAAAAACACTACCCAGGTAAATCATGAAAATATGGAGGAAAATTAAATGGTAAGGCGGAAAGGTAGAAGAATAATTTCCAACTCTTCTTTCAAACAATTAGAAGAGTCCCCGGCAACGGCGCCAATTTGGTGAACCTGTCGTTGAGGGTTCAGCCAAATAAAAACTACTAATGCTAAGAAAAAGCGTATAGCAGATCGTATTCCGAGGGCTTTCTATGATTGGTTACTTCAGAACTAGCAAAATACTCAAAGGTAAACACGTTGTGCGTGGTGTGAGTTCCACGACTTCTACTTCTAAGAAATGCAGAAAAATTAAAAAGATTAAACTAAAGCAGATTGAGAATTAGGGTTTGGAAACAAGAATGACAGACGAACTTAGACTTTGAATCCCCCTTCGTTCCCCAGAGCATTGGCAATCAACAGATCAGCGGATTTCGATTCTCATTCAATCAATTACTAAGACACCACCATAACTCCTTACCCTTAGGTTTAAGACCGGCGAACGTTCGCTCTATCCGTTCTAACTACCAAGATTAACTAGCCGCCCGGGTACGGTCGCCTCTCGCAACGACTTAATTAATTGGTGTAATTACTAATGATTAATGAGTTACTCTTGCAGTGAATTAACCCTAACCGGTTCCTACGAAAGGCACCCTCCAATTATAAGGTTAATTGTTCAATTCGATGTTCTAAAGTAAGGCGAGCGTTCGCTTCTATCCTTAGCTTAACCAGAATCTAATCTAGGTGATCAATCCAGACAAGAAACATGAACAATGAAGAACGAATCAAACATGAAAAAGAACTGATTGAATTTAGAATCTAATCACCGCCGATCCGTGACCGCTTTAAAGCCCTGGGTCACTTAGGGTTCATCTAGTCTAAGCTCTAAAGGGTTTAGCTACTCATGATCATTACAAAAGACACAAAGACAAGGAAAGAGTTCATCATTCAAAGGAAGAACAGAAAAGAATCTGAAAAACCTAATTCAGACGACTCTGACAGACTCCGATCTTCGGTAAGTTGCACTCCTAGCTCCGGTTCTCCGAGATGGAAGGGATGGCGTCACGATCTCTATCCGACTCTTCGAACTCCAGCTCTTCGCTCCAGAACTTCAGAGAATTCTGATCTCGAAAAGTTGTATTATGATTAATTATTCCCCATCTCCCTTCCCTTGGGCCGCCGGGTTAAGTATAAATACTTAACCCTAAATTGGCCGGATCAGTGTATTATTTTCGCCGAAATTCTTAAGGAATTTTCGGCGAAAATTCCTTTGAGTTCAAGGGATCCGCCGGCTGTTCATTATTTTCGGTCCGAGCAGTTGAATCTTTTCACCGAAATCATCCTTCTGTGTCCAGCCGTTGATTTGTGGTGTTGTTTTCGCCGAAAATACAACGCTATTTTCGGCGAAAATTCCTTTGTACTCGGACAGGGATTTGTTTGACTTTGATTGGCTCCTTTGATCGATTCCGGTTTGATTCCTCGTGGTTCCAATGCCTTAGACACGTCCTTGGCTACTTTATTTGACGGCAAAAACCTGTGCTAACGTAAAAACACTAGAAAACCATCAAATAGACCCAAAAAGGGCCAAAGTAACCAAATCGGTAGGAAATAGGGTAGTTGAGTGAATATTTGCTAATTTACCCCTAAAACCACGTTTCAAGTAAGGAAATGTCGCTTAAATGAGGCTGATAATCACGTCAAATCGAGTGTCATCAGCTAGGCTAATTAATTGCCCGTGAGTGTAGCATGAGAAAAAATGTTTGAACCGTTCTCGTGCTGCACTCTAAGTTGTCTTGTCTTTCGCGGGACGCTTTGCCCTTATCATACAATTTGGCTCTGGGAGTTTTACCTTTTGGGGTTTGACTCGTTCAATGTATACTTCATTGTGCGTTTTGAGTGTGATGACGTTTGTATCCGTTAAGGCTCTTATTTCCTCCCAAATGTTCATCGTGTCGGTTGGTGACGATTCTTTGTCCAACGTCAAATATATAAATACCTAGTCTTGATTTCATATTTTCTCTTCACACACTCTCTCTAAGCCAGAGCTATCTAAATGTCGTGCATTTTTTAACCAATGCCCTATACCACTTTTTCCTCTCTTCTAAAGTCGACGTCCCACTCTGAGAATATGTCTTCCGATTCTGATGCAGTAAGTCTCTTGCTTCATCCTTCTCTTATTTGGATTTTGACATATCTCATCTTCTCTCTTGATATTCGGGGATGTCCTTTTCGAAAACTTCTTCTTTTATTTTCTTTCTTTGTTTAATAATTGAAAAACGCACAAAGTATAGTGTATTATAAATAGAAGACAAAAACTCCTTCTATGGCATCCACTATAGTGTCATCTCAGATTCGTACATGACCTTTTACGAGATACTTATTTAACACCACCTACCAAGGCCCAAGTTTTAAATAGCACACCGTTAATTTTTTTGGTTAATTTGTACAAATGGCATAATGGTGTTAGTGACGGTGCAAAGAAGCTGACGTGGCTTCTACTAGGTTGATAAAACATGTCACGTCATCAATAAAATCAATTAAAAAATAAAAAATGAACTAAAATACTAAAAACATTATATATACTAAGTTTCCCCAAACCTCACTCTCATTGTCACTTCCTCCAAAAATCTCTTCGGCCACCACTAACCCACAAAAATGCATCCATTCTTCTTCATCGCCAACAACGTCCTCCTCCTCCTTCTCCTTTTCCCATGTATGTCATTCTCGCTAACCCAAAAAGGATTAAGTCTCCATCAGGCGAAGCTCTCATTCTCCGATAGGGATTCCTCCCTCTCCTCTTGGTCCTCCTCCAACCCCTCTTCTTGCTCATAGAATTGCATCAAATGCGACCCGTCAACCTATTCCATCACCTCCCTCGACTTCACTCTGCCAAACTCACAGGCCCATTCCCTTCCATCCTTTGCAGAGTCTACGGCAACGCCATCAATGACACTCTGCGTCCGGAAATCTCAACTCGTGACTCCTTGGTTCACCTCGATCTCTCCCAGAACTTCCTCACCAGTAAAGCCTGCATCATGGGTTGTATTGATAAAGTAGAACGGCTGGATTCTCCACCGTCTCCAATTCAATTCCTCTATCGCTTCTTCTCCACCAATAAAGCCTGCATCATCACCAACGTCGTCCGTTACTAACTTCCCTCCCCCTCTGGCCGAACCAGTCTTACCTCTCCTAATCCCTCTCTGATTCTTTTGTCTCTCTCCACCTCACTCCCCATGTCCGTGTGGATTCCCTCTTCCCTCCCATTACGATTTTGATTTTGATTCTCCTATATGATTCACCTCCGGTCATGTAGAGCGCATCCCTTTCCCAGGGCTTTACAATTCGTTCATGCCAACAATAACTTTACGAAAATTAGAGCTGCTCACAAACCGAGCCGAGCTTTACCCGACTTGAGCTTGTCTTATTTGGTTTAAATTGGATATCAAAACCAAGCTTGGCTCGACCAGTTTCTTTCTGCTCGAGCTCGGCTCGACTCAACTCGAGATTGAATCGCTTCATCCCTCTCAATTTTTTTTCTGTCGCCTCCCCTCACAAATATTCGTTCATTAAATATGTATGCCAACTCCAACCCCACATCTAACAAACCACTTACCACGCCAAACCAAATTCCCTCCTTACCTACGACTCTCTCGGTCAAATCAACTACCAAAAATTATTAGATCAGGAAGCTCCAATTCGAGCCACTACTTGCAAGTCATGATCTCTATGGCCATATTCATGACACTTCACCGATGCCGCTTCTCTTCTCGATGATGGATCGGAGAATCCACTATTTTTCATAGGGCGTCACCGGGATAAGATTGTCCTAGGATGGATAATCGGCTCTGTATCCGAGGCAGCCTTACATACTTTGGTCGGCGTATCTAGTACTCGAGACGTTTGGAATGCCCTTGTTGCTTAGTATGGATCCGACAGTCCTTCACATATAAGATCATTAAAATCCCAGCTTTATGATTTACGTCGAAACTCGGATACAATCACTATTTATTTACAGTGAGCAAAATCAATGTATGACCATTTAATTTCTCTTGGTGCCTCTATTCTTGAAGAATATCTTGTTGATCATGTTTTACGTGGGTTGAGTACCTTTTATAGGCCGGAGCCACCTAAAGCTCCATGGCCTCTTCTTGGGTGAAGAAGCAGATATAGGTGCTGAAGATTTGAGTGGCCGCAAGCAGGGCCGTCCAATGAATTTTGGAGGCCCTGTTCCAAAATTATAGTATAGTCGTATTAAAAAATCATAATATATACTTGGTTTACTTGTATTAATATGACCTGAGATGATCTGGGTACGTAAAACTTGACTCGCGATAGATTTATAACATATTTGAAAAATTCATGTCATTTCTAGCCTACATGAATTTTTATTAAAACAACAAAAATTTGAGAAAATTTAATTTATTTATATATAAATCAATAAAATTAATACCATATAAAAAAGACCAAAATAATAAAGATATATAATTTTTTTTCCAGGATATCTTCAGAAGAGATATCATAGACTGTGAACCATCCTAGGAGCTAAAGAAAAAAGAAGAGGAGAGGAGAGGAGGGATGCCGGGAGGAGGGGGGATACTGATTGTGTGAGAACCATGGAATGTCCATCATCCATACTTTCATCTCGTTAGTAGTCTAACCTGCTTAATCGGATTAGTGAATGATTGACTTGGATTTGTGCAATGCTTGTTCTATTCTTCTGTTAAAATCGCTAGTCTGATGCCATGTCCGGTCTAGTTAAGGGATTCTATACAATTTATCTTTTTGCTAAAGTGCGCGTTAAAATGTAAAAAGGTGTCGGTTGTGGGTTAATGTACGAGTTGGCATACGTGTACGCCCATTGTTGTAGTCCCAAAGAGAAGTCTCAATGTGGCATTCTTCTTCTAACCCACTCCCGATTGTCGTTGGGGTTTAGGATGACGCAGAATTCCAAAGGTTTTCGGCTGCTCCATACCCGGTAGTATCCACAACTGATCAGTGAAAGTTAATGTAAAGGCATAAATAGAAGTGCTTAAATAGAAAATTATGAGTTTTTATCCCTTATCTAACGAGAGTCGGGTGCGTCCTATAGTAAAAGTACATAAGGTAGTATGGTCTTGCTAGTTCTAAGTCAGTTGGTCATTAGCCTGATTAGATATAGTTCCTCTTTTACTTTCAGAATGTTGCCCAGTTTAAAGTGCTTGGTCGAGCTTAGTATTCCAGTTCATTGAGTTCTAAGATACCGTTTACATTTTTGACGATTCATGATGTTCTTGATATGTACATGCTTGCATAGGTGCATTTGTTGTTTTCGGTTTTGCTTGAGGACAAGCAACGTTCAAGTGTGGGGTATTTTGATGGATAGAAATATGTTACGTTTTATCCCCCATATTTGATACGTATTCATGTGGTATTTGAGCATTAATGTTGTTATCTGGATGGTTTTCGTCTCAATTAGCCTCTCAGGACCATTATATTCTATTTCCACGTTTTCCAAGGATTTTTTTTGTTGATGAGTTTTCAGATTATACCATTATTTAGATGACGTCAATAAGAAGCCACAGGTTCAAACGATGCTCAAATCGGAGTCCAGATGCTCAAGATATCAAGTTTTGAAGGTTTAATGCTACACTAGGTAGGGTTAGCGTAATTACAACGCTACGCTAAGGAAGGAAAGGGAGCTAGCATCTCATCAGTGAGCATCAACATGAAAATGGTGTGCAGATGGCGTGTAATCGGCGTACATGCCAGTTACATGCCGCACCCTGGACAGAATTCTATAAATAGGGTTTTTGGAAACCTAATTGCAAGTCTTGGCCAGGCTTTGTTCCCAACACTTTTTCCACGAACACTCCCGACCCCCCAACACCTGGAAAACCCTCTCTGAGTCCAAAAATCATCTCCCTATCGTCATCCTTCATTTTCCACATCATAGAAATCGTAGACAAAGATCAAGATTCATCCGGACACGAAGAAATTGGTGGAGCTTTTCATCTCTTTCTTTCTAGGTCGTATTTTTCAAATCTCCATTATGTACTACTGTAACTAAACCCCCTAGAGTTTAGTGAGTGGAAGCATAGGGGGATTGATGATTGATTACATTAGTTTGGATTTATTTCGATTTAATTCAAGTTCAGATGTGATTCAGACCTATGTGTTCTACATCTCATATTTCTTGTTTCTCTGATAAAGATGCATGATTAGGGTTGTTGTTTGATTCAAGTTTTGTTTCCTAAAGTGTTGCAGTTCAATGTTATGCTTAGGTTTGATCGTAGTTGCATCATAACTCGAAAGAGAGCATGTTAACTATGACTTAGGTTTATAGACCTAAAATCATATCATCGAACACTTTGTACGAATTATACTTTCAATGTAAATGGTGACCAATGCCCCTTTGTTAGTGGTTAATGTTGAGTCCTATTTGTCTTTATCCAATGAGCTTAGGATTTGTGTTGATGTTATGTTGAAATATCTTATTTGGCTTGTTAGAACAATTTTAGTCCAAAGTTGTGTGATCATGATTCATGAACCCGAAAGGGAAAACTTGCTTGACCCTTATCTCTCTCCCATTTCATCCATCATGTGTTTTGTCTTAGTGCGCGCTTTGAACAATGGTTTTCAAAACCCTGTTCCATGCTCTTTGATCCCCTGCTTGAGTTAGTTCGTTATAGCTTGAGCCTACCTTGTTTTGAAATTGTGATTGTGAAGTGAATGTGTTTTGTTTGACCTACCAATTTGAACACCTCTCTCAGAATTGAGTAAGCCAGGCCTAGAAGATCCTCGGGAATACGACCCTGACCAAAATCCAGGTATCTTTGTTCACGCTTTCTGTGATGATCAGGGGTAGTTGTGAATTTTGCTGATGTGGAGAAGGACAGTTCTGATAGTGGTTTCTGTGGCCTTGACAATTGAAACATATGAGGGGTTGAGCTGAATGTGTGGTCTGGACAGGTGGGCTTCGGTGGACAGTAGGCCCATAGGTGGATGTGTGCTATGTGTAGTGGACTGGAAAAACAGTAGTTGGGCTAGAAGCACTATGGCCCATATTGTATGCTGATGGAAAACGGTGGCAAATGTAGCTGTTTTGGCGCCCACATACTGGATGGGAGCTCTGGCCGAAGTGGGCTTGCGGCCAGGGCCGGCCATTAGGGTGTGCTGGCCTGCCCTTCGGCACAGGGCCACAAAATTTTCGGGGCCTCAAAATTTTCGGGTTAAGTAGAAATACCTGAGAAATGTATTATAAAATGCTATGCAAAAAGAGACATTAATGCAGTGTTAGCCTAGTGGCTTAGCTTGTTATTTTCTTTTGGAAGGGCAAGAGTTCAATTCCTTGCTTTGACAAAATGAAATAAAGTTTATATTTCAACAAACATTGTTTTTCTTCTTTCTAAATTTTTATATATCTTATAGGTCATTGGATTAATCCAATGTCAAATTACAAATTAGGAATCAAATCTTATCAAGGCTGCAGCGGAGCTTGTGGCAGAGACTATTTCGAGCTGCTGAAGGTGGTGTTTTCTGTACTGTTCTTGGAAACTCAGCTTTCTCGGCTTGGGTGTGCTATGTGTTCTCTATTCTAGAGGTAGGGGCTTGCCTCAATCTGAGATTTTTTAGCCCATTTTTTGGATGGTGCTTTCAAGGGATCTTAATCCTAGATTCAAAATAGAGGAAGTTTACTTCCTGAGTAATTATTCTAGAGATTGTGGACTCTCCCGATCTGAGAAAACTAAGCTCGTCTTTGACGTTGCTAAACAAAGGATCTTAATCCTTGATTCATTCTAGAGGAAGTTCTCTTCATGAGATTATTGTTGCCTGAAAGATGGTCATTGAGATGGATCTTTTCATGAAGTGAGTATAATCTCATTCAAATACACTGACAGTAATCATAACTAAGAGATATAACCATATCTGATTCCACCTAGAGACCTTATGCTTTTCTTCATAAGATTCTCAGAACAAGAATTTATAATGTTGGATCTGAAATTGCTCCTGAGAATGTTCCCCCTTCATTCAACTGTTGTTTGATCCGACTTTTGAGAATAACTGTGTTCAGTGAGTTTATTTTTCGTCCTGAGATCAGTGCGGGGCTAGTGGAAGTATTACTCTGTGTTTAAACCTTCTCTGGAATTTTTATGTGAATTTGCTGAATCTTACCAAACTGTTTTGTTAATTAATGGTGGCTTAATATTCGGCAACACATTGTTCAACGGCTTAATTAATGGTTGATTTGTTAATCGATTTCTCAGTGGGTAATGGTTGATCAGTTACAAAAAATTTAAATTAATTGCTGATTTAATATTCCTTGTAACTGCTCATTTATTTGGTTATTCATTCAGTGTGGGTGATTCCCGATCAATTGATGGTGTTTGCCTGGATACAGAAACATTTTCATGCCTTTTTGTTAATTTGGTTCCTTTAATTGATTCATATAAGGAAGCAACATTTGTAATTAGTGTATTGTTTATATAGCAGAAAAGTAACTGCTGGTTTGGTTTTGGTATTTCAACATTTGATGAATTTTTTCCTATCTTATGAGTAATTTATGGTGATTGGTGATATTGGAAATTCAAGTAACTTGAGGATGGTCAGCAAGTTTGAATATTTTTTTTTATGAGTAATATGTATATAAATATATAGAAGTTGGGAAAAAAACTCAAAGGATCTGTACAAACAGAAAAAATACAGCACACAAAATGAACCCTTCCCCTGTCAAAGAAAAACAGAGATAAAACCTTCGGGAAAGAGAGCATCAGACCATACGCAATACTTTCTCATCTTGAGGATGGTCAGCAAGTTTGAATATTTATTTTATTTTTATTTCACACTCTATTAAGAAAAAGAACACATAATATGGCAAAAAATGTCTTTTCCTTTCTCATCTTGCAAAGAATGTCTTATCCTTTCTCTTGGGCTCATATGCACTTTTTATGTGTGCAAATATAACTTAATTCTGTTTTATTCTTCTCCACCATTAGGCATTAACTATTTTGCTTGGTTGTTCGAATAAATTGAGCTTTAATAAGCTCCCCCCTCCCCCTCCTCCCGGCCTCCCTCCTCTCCTCTCCTCTTCTTTTTTCTTTAGCTCCTAGGATGGTTCACGGTCTACGATATCTCTTCTGAAGATATCCTGGAAGAAAAAAATTATATATCTTTATTATTTTGGTCTTTTTTATATGGTATTAATTTTATTGATTTATATATAAATAAATTAAATTTTCTCAAATTTTTGTTGTTTTAATAAAAATTCATGTAGGCTAGGAATGACATGAATTTTTCAAATATGTTATAAATCTATCGCGAGTCAAGTTTTACGTGCCCCAGATTATCTCAGGTCATATTAATACAAGTAAACCAAGTATATATTATGATTTTTTAAAACGACTATACTATAATTTTGGAACAGGGCCTCCAAAATTCATTGGACGGCCCTGCTTGCGGCCACTCAAATCTTCAGCACCTATATCTGCTTCTTCACCCAAGAAGAGGCCATGGAGCTCTAGGTGGCTCCGGCCTATAAAAGGTACTCAACCCACGTAAAACATGATCAACAAGGTATTCTTCAAGAATAGAGGCACCAAGAGAAATTAAATGGTCATACATTGATTTTGCTCACTGTAAATAAATAGTGATTGTATCCGAGTTTCGACGTAAATCATAAAGCTGGGATTTTAATGATCTTATATGTGAAGGACTGTAGGATCCATACTAAGCAACAAGGGCATTCCAAACGTCTCGAGTAGTAGATACGCCGACCAAAGTATGTAAGGCTGCCTCGGATACAGAGCCGATTATCCATCCTAGGACAATCTTATCCCGGTGACGCCCTATGAAAAATAGTGGGTGCTCCGATCCATCATCGAGAAGAGAAGCGGCATCGGTGAAGTGTCATGAATATGGCCATAGAGATCATGACTTGCAAATAGTGGCTCGAATTGGAGCTTCCTGATCTAATAATTTTTGGTAGTTGATTTGACCGAGAGAGTCGTAGGTAAGGACGGAATTTGGTTTGGCGTGGTAAGTGGTTTGTCAGATGTGGGGTTGGAGTTGGCATACATATTTAATGAACGGATGTTGGTGAGGGGAGGCGACAGAAAAAAAATTGAGAGGGATGAAGCGATTCAATCTCGAGTTGAGTCGAGCCGAGCTCGAGCAGAAAGAAATTGGCCGAGCCAAGCTTGGTTTTGATATCCAATTTAAACCAAATAAGACAAGCTCGAGTCGGGTAAAGCTCGGCTCGGTTTGTGAGCATCTCTAATTTTTGTAAAGTTATTGTAGGCATGAACGAATTGTAAAGCCCTGGGAAAGGGACGCGCTCTACATGATCGGAGGCGAATCATATAGGAGAATCAAAATCAAAATCGTAATGGCGAGGGAAGAGGGAATCCGCACGGACATGGGGAATGAGGTGGACAGAGACAAAGGAATCAAAGAGGGATTAGGAGAGGTAAGACTGGTTCGGCCAGAGGGGGAGGGAAGTTAGTAACGGACGACGTTGGCGATGATGCAGGCTTTATTGGTGGAGAAGAAGCGATAGAGGAATTGAATTGGAGACGATGGAGAATCCAGCCGTTCTACTTTATCAATCCAACCCATGATGCAGGCTTTACTGGTGAGGAAGTTCTGGGAGAGATCGAGGTGAACCAGGGAGTCACGGGTTGAGATTTCCGGACGCAGAGTGTCATTGATGGCGTTGTCGTAGAGTCTGCAAAGGATGGAAGGGAATGGGCCTGTGAGTTTGGCAGAGTGAAGTCGAGGGAGGTGATGGAATAGGTTGACGGGTCGCATTTGATGCAATTCTATGAGCAAGAAGAGGGGTTGGAGGAGGACCAAGAGGAGAGGGAGGAATCCCTATCGGAGAATGAGAGCTTCGCCTGATGGAGAATTAATCCTTTTTGGGTTAGCGAGAACGACATATATGGGAAAAGGAGAAGGAGGAGGAGGACGTTGTTGGCGATGAAGAAGAATGGATGCATTTTTGTGGGTTAGTGGTTTTCGAAGAGATTTTTGGAAGAAGCGACAATGAGAGTGAGGTTTGGGGAAACTTAATATATATAATGTTTTTAGTATTTTAGTTCATTTTTTATTTTTTAATTGATTTTATTGATGACGTGACATGTTTTATCAACCTAGTAGAAGCCACGTCAGCTTCTTTGCACCGTCACTAACACCATTATGCCATTTGTACAAATTAACAAAAAAAAAAATAATGGTGTGCTATTTAAAACTCGGGCCTTGGTAGGTGGTGTTAAATAAGTATCTCGTAAAAGGTCATGTACGAATCTGAGATGACACTATAGTGGATGACATACAAGGAGTTTTTGTCTTCTATTTATAATACACTATACTTTGTGCGTTTTTCAATTATTAAACAAAGAAAGAAAATAAAAGAAGAAGTTTTCGAAAAGGACATCCCCGAATATCAAGAGAGAAGATGAGATATGTCAAAATCCAAATAAGAGAAGGATGAAGCAAGAGACTTACTGCATCAGAATCGGAAGACATATTCTCAGAGTGGGACGTCGACTTTAGAAGAGAGGAAAAAGTGGTATAGGGCATCGGTTAAAAAATGCACGACATTTAGATAGCTCTGGCTTAGAGAGAGTGTGTGAAGAGAAAATATGAAATCAAGACTAGGTATTTATATAGTTGACGTTGGATAAAGAATCGTCACCAACCGACACGATGAACATTTGGGAGGAAATAAGAGCCTTAACGGATACAAACGTCATCACACTCAAAACACACAATGAAGTATACATTGAACGAGTCAAACCCCAAAAGGTAAAACTCCTAGGGCCAAATTGTATGATAAGGGCAAAGCGTCCCGCGAAAGACAAGACAACTTAGAGTGCAGCACGAGAACGGTTCAAACATTTTTTCTCATGCTACACTCACGGGCAATTAATTAGCCTAGCCCCCTCAGGCATAGGCCTCAAAAGAAGAAGAACCCAAAAGCCTAATAAATGGCCCACCATGGCAGTAGAAGACAAGTGCCGTCCTAGGGTTTCATTCGACAAAGAGCCCACCTTGGCCCTTAAAACCGTCAATGGTTCAGATCAACATTCAGTCAGGTCACCAACTAGTTAGAAGCTGACACGTGGTAGCCCGATCCATATCCCAAAGAGCTATAAATAGTCTCTTACCTCAGAATTGAAGGGACACACACACACATTATCATCCGACTCACTAAACGCCTTAGGTCATACGTTCTCAAGCTTATATGCCCTAAGCCCCCCAAAACGCCTTCGGGCAACCCCCTTATACTTCTCTGTCTCCTACACTCTCATACCTCAAACGCTTACCTCTTCATAATCACCCTCTTATTATTTCTCTTACACTATGCGAGGTACTCCTGGTGCCAAAAAATGGAATCAATCTAAATATATAGTTTATAAAATTTGGTTAATTATTTGTGATAGTTTTTTCTTTAAAGGGATTTTTACTGTATTTGTTATTCATATACTTGACGTTTTATATCACATATATTAGTTAGATGCTTTAACAATTTAAGTTACTTATCATTAGAATGTTATTTTTATATTCTTAATAACTCACTATAACATGATTTCGCTTAATAATGAGTAGAAAGTTTAACTAGATTGATGTGTCTAGTCATATTTACTATGAATTCTATACCACTACAATCTAACGAGTATGTAGAGATGGCTGGAATTGAGTTGTGTCCCGAAGCTATTGAATATTTTCTGGTTAACACGATGATAGAAGAACTTTATTTTCTTGCAAATGAGATGTGGAGTGCTTATAATGCAAGTAACTAATCGAGTTTGGACGATTGCTATATATGATTCGTTTGAATTCTAGACAAATGTAAAAATTAGTTTGTAGCTTGACTGATGAACTCAATTTCAATTTCTAATTTTATAAATTCAAACTTTACATAAGAACCAACCAAACAGAATGTTAATTTTGATTTTTAATTTCTTAAATTATAAAATTAGCTCAATTTTGAAATTTTATGAAAATTGTTAGTAAACATAGCCCAAGTAAATTTAATTTAGTCTCTGGCCTGATCTCCTAGATTAGATTCTTGTTAGGAAACGTCTGCCTTGTTCTAGAATGTCGAATCAAACCGTTAACCTATTCAACGGATTTACTTGACCAATAAGGGCCTTTTAGGGTTAATCCGTTTCAAGAGTAGCTCATAGAATCAATATAGATGCACCAATTAGTTATCTGTTGCAGAAGTGAACGCACAGTTGGGTAATTGATCTTGGTAGCTAGTTCAATAGTAGCGAACGTTCGTGGACTTAGACCTAAGGGTAAGGAGCTATGACGGTGATTAAGAATTGAATGAATTAAGTCTGAAACCTGCCGTTCTTGTGATTGCCAATGCCTTGATGATCTTAGAGGGATTTGAGTCTAAGCTCTCATCTTGTTAGTTGAAATCAATCAACCAATCAATCTGTTAGATTTAATTAGCTTTATTTTTTCTTGCATGCTAGTTATAGAAATCTCGTGGAACTCACACCGCACAACTTGTTTAAATTGAATAGTACTAGCTTCTTTGAGTAAATGTGGAAGAAGAAATCTGTGGAATCCTACTTCTGTGGAATAGTATTGGATATCACTATTTTACAGTCTGTCAAATTGGCACCGTTGTGTGGGACCTCTTCTTACACACACTTGAAAGAAGAGTTGGCAACTATTCTTCTACCTTCCATCATATCATCTTTCCATTACACTTTGATTTTATAGTGGTTGTTCTTGTTTTTGTTGAAATTACAAGTTTGTATGCAGGTATATGAAACGTTCAGCTACTCGTTTTGAGCTTACGCCAATGAAGACTAAGAGCATAGAAGTTTCTGGCAGTTCCATGCCAGCAAAGGAAGAAGCAAATGCCAACTGATCCATTCTCCCCCATCAAGCTCGAGGAGGCTAAGGAAGAATCATCTTCATCTTTTGCATCGTCTACATCTTCGGGTACACCATCACCCACTCCTCACACTCCCCCAACATCCTGCAATGGCAGCTCAACGGACCATGGTGGACTTCAACAAACCGAGCGCGGCTAGTGTCTAGTCAAGCATCTTTGTCCCAGTTACTGAAGACTCTAGGGGGTTTAGTTACAGTAGTACATAATGGAGATTTGAAAAATACGACCTAGAAAGAAAGAGATGAAAAGCTCCACCAATTTCTTCGTGTCCGGATGAATCTTGATCTTTGTCTACGATTTCTGTGATGTGGAAAATGAAGGATGACGATGGGGAGATGATTTTTGGACTCAGAGAGGGTTTTCCAGGTGTTGGGGGTCGGGAGTGTTCGTGGAAAAAGTGCTGGGAACAAAGCCTGGCCAAGTCTTGCAATTAGGTTTCCAAAAACCCTATTTATAGAATTCTGTCCAGGGTGCGGCATGTAACTGGCATGTACGCCGATTACACGCCATCTGCACGCCATTTTCACGTTGATGCTCACTGATGAGATGCTAGCTCCCTTTCCTTCCTTAGCGTAGCGTTGTAATTACGCTAACCCTACCTAGTGTAGCATTAAAACTTCAAAACTTGATATCTTGAGCGTCTGGACTCCGATTTGAGCATCGTTTGAACCTGTGGCATCTTATTGACGTCATCTAAATAATGGTATAATCTGAAAACTCATCAACAAAAAAAGCCTTGGAAAACGTGGAAATATAATATAATGGTCCTGAGAGGCTAATTGAGACGAAAACCATCCAGATAACAACATTAATGCTCAAATACCACATGAATACGTATCAAATATGGGGGATAAAACGTAACATATTTCTATCCATCAAAATACCCCACACTTGAACGTTGCTTGTCCTCAAGAAAAACCGAAAACAACAAATGCACCTATGCAAGCATGTACATGTCAAGAACATCATGAATCGTCAAAAATGTAAACGGTATCTTAGAACTCAATGAACTGGAATACTAAGCTCGACCAAGCACTTTAAACTAGGCAACATTCTGAAAGTAAAAGAGGAACTATATCTAATCAGGCTAATGACCAACCGACTTAGAACTAGCAAGACCATACTACCTTATGTACTTTTACTATAGGACGCACCCGACTCTCGTTAGATAAGGGATAAAAACTCATAATTTTCAATTTAAGCACTTCTATTTATGCCTTTACATTAACTTTTACTGATCAGTTGTGGATACTACCAGGTATGGAGCTGCCGAAAACCTTTGGAATTCTGCGTCATCCTAAACCCCAACGACAATCGGGAGTGGGTTAGAAGAAGAATGCCACATTGAGACTTCTCTTTGGGACTACAACAATGGGCGTACACGTATGCCAACTCGTACATTAACCCACAACCGACAACTTTTTACATTTTAACGCGCACTTTAGCAAAAAGATAAATTGTATAGAATCCCTTAACTAGACCGGACATGGCATCAGACTAGCGATTTTGACAGAAGAATAGAACAAGCATTGCACAAATACAAGTCAATCATTCACTAATCCGATTAAGCAGGTTAGACTACTAACGAGATGAAAGTATGGATGATGGACATTCCATGGTTCTCACTCAATTCACAAAGCAAGGACACGACAACGATTTCATCAAACAATTCGAGAATATGGACAGTTTCAGAAGAAATTATGCAATATAGAGAGTCAAAGCTACGAGGTGAAACGAGAAAGCAGTGAGAGAATGAAAAAATTGCCAAAAATTGGCCACAATCACCACCCATTTCAGTCAAGTTCACGGTATAAATCTATCCCGATCATGCATATCCCACCCCACACTTAAACTAGATAATGTCATCATTGGACAAGCATAAATCTAAGGCGAAGTAGAAGAAAAGAGAAGATGATACCAGAAAAAATAAGTGCACTCACAGTGAAATCTGGAAGGACCAGACTTTCGCTCAATTTCGTTTTGTTTCTTCTGTCATGAACATGAGCAGCTAAACTCGTAGAGCTTAGACTAGATGAACCCTAAGTGACCCAGGGCTTTAAAGCAATCACGGATGAACGATGATTAGTTTCGAAGTTCAATCAGTTTCTCTTGCATGTTTGGTTTGTTCTTCATTCTTCGTGTTTGTTTTCTAGCTTGATCACCTAGATTAGATTCTTGTTAAGCTGAGGATAGTAGCGAACGTTCGCCTCACTTTAAAACAACAAATCAACAATTAAATTATTCATTGGAGTGTGCCTTTTGTAGGAACCAGTTAGGGTTAATCCGCTTCAAGAATAACTCACGAATCACTAGTAATTACACTAGTTAGTCCTTCCGTCGCAAGAAGCGAAAGCTCGGGCAGTTAATTAATCTTGGTAGTTAGATCGGATTGAGCGAACGTTTGCCAGTCTTAAACCTAAGGGTCAGGAGTTATGGTGGTGTCTAAGAATTGATTGAACGAGAATTGAAAACCGCTGGTCTGATGATTGCCAATGCTCTGGCGATCTAAGGGGGATTCGAAGTCTAAGCTTGTCTGTTGATGAACGCTACAGTAGAGCAGGTTTAGCAAATAACTACCAAGCTGTGAAAGCTAGGGTAGATCGTATTCCACGGGTCTTCTAATGATTGACTACTCAAATAAGCTAGCAAATTACTCAGGTTTAAGCACTTCGTGCGTGGTGTGAGTTCCACGACTTCTAATTCTAAGAAATGCAGAAAAATTAAAAATTGAAACTAGGAACAGAATGGAAATCGGTTGATTAAAACAGAGATGACAGATGAACTTAGACTTTGAATCCCCCTTCGTTCCCCAGAGCATTGGCAATCAACAGATCAGCGGATTTCGATTCTCATTCAATCAATTCTAAGACACCACCATAACTCCTTACCCTTAGGTTTAAGACCGGCGAACGTTCGCTCTATCCATTCTAGCTACCAAGATTAATTAGTCGCCCGAGTACGGTCGCCTCTCGCAACGACTTAACTTAACTGGTGGAATTACTAACGATTTATGAGTTACTCTTGCAGTGGATTAACCCTAACCGGTTCCTACGAAAGGCACACTCCAATTATAAGGTTAATTGTTCAATTTGATGTTTTAAAGTAAGGCGAGCGTTCGCTTCTATCCTTAGCTTAACAAGAATCTAATCTAGGTGATCAATCCAGATAAGAAACATGAACAATGACGAACAAATCAAACATGAAAGAGAAACTGATTGAACTTCGAATCTAATCACCGCCGATCCGTGACCGCTTTAAAGCCCTGGGTCACTTAGGGTTCATCTAGTCTAAGCTCTACGAGTTTAGCTACTCATGTTTATCACAAAAGAATGAAAGACAAAGAAAGAGTTCATCATCCAGAGGAAGAACAGAAAAGAATCTGAAAAACCTAATTAAGACGACTCTGGCAGACTTCGATCTTCGGTAAACTGCAATCCTAGCTCTAAGTCTTCGAGATGGAAGGGATGGCGTCACGATCTCTTTCCGGCTCTTCGGACTCTAACTCTCTGTTCCAGAACTCTTGAGAATCCTTGGAATTATGATTATGAAAAAGTATATTCTGAAAGGTATTTGATTTTGGCCCGCCGGTTAAGTATTTATACTTAACCCTAATTCAGCCGGATTTTGCCTGATATTTTCGTCGAAAATACTAGGGTATTTTTGCCGAAAATATTAGTGTAAATGGGAAGCCCGCCGGTTGATTTCTTCTGTGATTTTCGGTCCAATAGTTTTCGGCGAAAACTTAGGGTTTTCGCCGAAAACTTCCTTCAGTTGACATCAGTGATTTTGTGCATGTATTTTCGCCGAAAATGCTAGGGTATTTTCGGCGAAAACTCCTTTGTAAACCGGGGTAGACTTTGGTTCGACTCGATTGACTCCTCGGATCGATTCCGGTGCAATTCCTTGAGGTTCCAACGCCTTAGACACGTCCTTGGCTACTTTATTTGACGGCAAAAACCTGTGCTAACATAAAACACTAGAAAACCATCAAATAGACCCGAAACGGGCCAAGGTAACACAAATGGCACGAGATAGGGCAATTGATTGAATATTCGTTATTCTACCCTAAAAACCATGTCTTAAGCAAGGAAATTTCGCTTAAATGAGGCTGATAATCACGTCAAATCGAGTGTCATCATCTGTCGTCTTTGTTAAGTCAACCAACCTTTCGTTATGTTTTCTAATTTAGTTTTAAATTACCCGTTTCTTAGTATAGAAGTCGTGGAACTCACACGACGCACAACGTGTTTAAACATGAATATTCTGCCTTTACGATTGAGTAGACGATCATTAGAAAACCCATGGAATACGATATCTCTCTCCTCACTACAACCAAACCCGAAAACAAACACCCATTTTCCTTCTAAAATCGCCGCCACCTTCCCTCAGCCATCGCCGCCGAACCCACTGCCACCACCGTCGCCGACTGCCGCCACTCCATTCCCCTTCCTCCGCTGATCATTTTGACATATATATCGTCCGAATCGGAGCTCTAGAGCTTCAGTTCTTCCCGAAACAAACTTTTTCGAGTTTTTTCCCGTTTCGTCAATTTTCGTTCGTTTCCAGCCACCATGTCTTCAAGGTAAGTTTTTGGGTTTTCCATTACGAGTCTTTTGACATATAGATTGCTGAATTTCGTCCGGTTGACTTTTTTGTCTACCTCGATTTGCGTGCATACTGTTTCGTTTATAATTTTGATGAACTGATTGCTCTGAGTTGATCTAGCATGCTTAGGGAGAATTGTGGTTTGATTTGATGACGATTGAACATGAATTGCTATGCTAATGGTTAAATCTTTTGCGGTGTTGGCTTTTGTAAAATGTCAGTTTGACCATGACCTTTTAATGCTCATTTGGCTGATGTGATCTCTTGTTTGAGTACCTATGGTTGTATTTATGTGCTGAGCTTGTGTTATACCTTGATTCAATTAATTCTGCTCGTGATTTGCCATAGCCATCGTTCAATTTGTTGAAATGTTGACTTTTGTAAAATGTCAGTTTGACCGCTGAACTCATATTGCAATTTTGTTTCCCTGACAGTTCCTATGAATGTTCTATGATCAATTATGGTTACTAATTATTAGTTTAGCTTACCTCCACTCGGTTTTCCTCATTTCTTTGTGAAATTGAGTTTTTTGACCAAGTGTGGGGTAAGTGACAGTTCTTACTAATCTGTTTTCCATTCTTTCTGATATCTTTTAGGCACTCAAACAGAGAGCGACGAACGAAGGCCAGGTTAGACACAGGCTCTAGCTCCAGAGCACCCGCTCCAGTCACTCACGCCGCCTACGATCCTCCTCCAGCATTTCCAGACCGCTAGGGCCACCACCCCACCATTACCCGTCTACCGGAGCATTATCTTGTGCGCTACCAGAGGGTCCAGCACTCTCACATCGCAGACGTGCGACCACTCTCCCTGGAGTCCATCCTCGAGCTTAGTGAGGATTGGCACATGACCGTCCAGGACTCCTTGGCAGCTGCAGGACTTCTGGAGCTGACCACCATTGCCGATGGTTTCCCCTACCTCGCTCTCCGGGAATTCTAGGCTACCTTCGAGCTTGACGAGCACAAGAGGAAGCAGCACAAGAAGGTAATCTCCTTCTACCTTGGTGGGGTGCATAGAGACTTCACATACGATGAGTTTGCCGACCATCTTGGCATTCCACCAGAGCACTACCAGGGCCACCACCTCGGTTGGGAGGAAAACTCGGGTAACGGCACAAACTATGATGCACTCTAGAGCCACATCACCGGAGTGCCAGGTGCTCGGACCACGGCTCATAACTCTATCAATTCAGTCTCTCATCCTCTCTTCCATTTCATTCATATTATTTGGCGTAGATCCCTGTTATTTGCTATAGAGAAGGATTGCCACCATATCCGTAGAGAGGAGCTCATCCTACTCCGTGCCATCCGAGAGGGCTACCCACTTCATCCAGGATGGGTGCTTGCTCGCTTATTCCACCAGAAAACCAAATCGACTAAGGTACCCCCTCCCTCCTTGGCGGCAACTTCATGGGGCGCCTCATCATCAACCTTGGCCTCAGCCAATCATGGGGACTTGAAGTCCCCCGACACGCAGTCCAAACAGTTGGTGGAGACTTAGCCATCGAGTACGACCTCCAGTTGGACTACAGTCCACATGATGCGGCATTTCCACCTCTGCACCAAGGGGCCGGGTCGGAGGAGGATGATGATTTTGAAGAGCAGCAGCCCCAGCCAGAGCAGGTTTTTCATCACCAGATGCCCCCACAGCAGCCGCCAGCGGGGTATGCATACCAGCAGCAGCCTTCCTTCCATGATCCTCTGCAACCGCCTCATCCACATTCCCGAATGCCTCCAGGAGACTTTGGGGAGCTGCTCGGTCGACTTCAGGAGTGGCGAGTGGAGGACACCGCCACCCAATACACCCAATGGATTATTACGCAACAGCACATGCGCCTACAGGACGCGAGAGGTACCCAGCCCAGCTTGCTTGGCAGCAGCGGATCGAGGATTTCTGGCACATTCCCCCGCCACCACCACCACCACCACCTGAGGAGTGATTAGGTTGTATCCTCTTCCTTGTCCTTTTATTTATTTTTTTATTCTTTTTGGATTTCGGTCCACTTTTGTTTTGTGTGGATCCGAGACACTTGTCCCGGTTTCCTTTTTATCTTTCATTTGTTTTTGTTTTGTAGGTCAAGTTTTGGTAGATTCCCTTCCGGCTCCGAAGTTCCGTGCTCATCCCCTACACCAATCATCTCGATCCAGGTTCTTCTATTTTCTCTATACTCTAAGTTTTGTCCTGTGAGGACACAGAACGGTTTAAGTGTGGGGTAAGATGCTAGAGAACCTTGCATGAACTTGATTTCCCTTAATTGTGTTTTGTGTGTTTCGTGGTGCCTTCCCAATTTCTCTAGCATTAGAATTGCTCGGTTCTTGATTTTTGATGTTAAGTTGCTGTTCAATTTGTCATAATGATGCTTAGACTGCTTAACCTAGAACCTGCAACCCAACTTGTTACCTTGAGGCTAAACTGCCTGGTCAGAACAGAATTTTAAAATCACGCTTGTAGTTTGTCTCTCTGATTGCATGAAAATGACCGAATCCGACTAGCAAGCCAACTGTGAGCTTTTGATCCATTGCACATAACTTGCAATTTTAATTCCTTTTTAGTGGTTTTCTGTTCTCTTGAATGAGTTAGAATTTGCATGAGACCTATTCAAGACCACACGATGACATGAGTTTAGGAGGATAGAGGCACCTAGAATTAAGCTACTAAGCCAGATAGCCTACCTAACGTTAAATCCTATAGGTTTAAACCCTTGACCTTGGCCTTTCTTTCGGTTCGCTATACATTACAGCCAATCCCCATTCTTTCATTCCCCGTTGATCCCCTATGGTAGTAGTTCTAGATTAGCCTACCGGAAGTCAGTTTGTGGTAACCTGCCTATAGCCATTAAACAGGTGGTCTTAGCTATTATGTCCAAACGTGTAAACCCCTCTAGCAACTAAAAAAAAGAGAGAAAAGAGTAGAAAATTAGAAAAAGTTCAAAGCTTCAAGTTTATAGTTTAGTTCAATAACGTTCTTCTCCCTACATATGGAAGAACGAAGTCAAAAGAAAATGTAAAGAACAAAATAAAAAAATATGTAATACAGAATAAAGTGCTAGGTTGCTTGAGGGTATCATAGGACGAGCATACACTATTCCACCCGTGTTTGGTTAGACGGTAGGAAGCCATAGGCTAGATTCGAGGGAAGTTAGTCGAAAGCTATGCCGCACCAAAGCCATCATCATACATTCCCATCATCCATCTTATTAGAAACCCTTGTAGTGTAGAATTCGTTACAGTCCAAAGCAGGGAAGTCCTTCTTGACTAGTTACTCGTGTTGTCATAGTGGAGGAGATGTGGTCGAATTGCAAACCTATGACAGAATTCAGAGAAAATGATCGAGAGCAGAAATACGTCCCTAAACACAGAAAATGAGAGTTCCCCTTGTACCAAATACTATCTGTGTGAGGAGTCTGGTCGGTCACGTCAAATTTGTGCATGATTGGTGATTGCTTCTTGTCGTGTGCAATTTTTAGTGAGACCGGGATGTTTGGTTGATCGGTATGCATGTTAGGTTTCTTGCTCTAGAAGTAGCTGTCTAATAATTCGTTGTGTATGCTTGAACTTCAATTTAATTGATCTTATCATCTGTGAACCTGAGCGCTTTCTATTCAATTTGCATGAGGACAAACAAAAGCTTAAGTGTGGGGTATTTGATGACACTCAATTTGACGTGATTTTCAGCCCCATTTAAGCGACATTTCTTTGCTTAAAAATTGGTTTTTAGGGAAAAATAGCGAATATTCACTCAACTGCTCTTTCTCGTGCCATTTTGGTTACTTTGGCCCGTTTCGGGTCTATTTGATGGTTTTCTAGTGTTTTTGTGATAGCACAGGTTTTTTGCCGTGAAATGATGTAACCAAGGACGTGTCTAAGGCATTGGAACCCCGAGAAATCGCACCAGAATCGATCCAAAAAGTCAATCAAGTTAGCACATTTCTGCCCAGCTTTACAAAGAAGATTTTGTCAAAAAATCCCTGAAGATTTCGGTGAAAAATACAGAAGAAACCGTCAGCTTAAAGGAGAAGTTTTCGGCGAAAACTCCTAAGTCCTCACCGAAAACATTCAACAAGTCCATCATAGGAGAACAGCCGACCGGTGCCAGCTTTTTCAAGGAAGTTTTCGGCGAAAAGATCCTAAGTTTTCGGTGAAAAGTTCCTAAGTTTTCGGCAAAAATTTAAACCTAATCCCAGCCGGATTAGGTTTAGGTATAAATACAACCGGCGGCCAGAATTAAAGATACACTTTTTCCAAGGATTAATTTCGAGACCTTAGAAGTTCGAGAGAGAGTTTTGAGAGTTCGAAGAGACAGGAAGAGATCGTGACACCATCTTTCCACCTTGGAGACTCGGAGCTAGGAGTGAAGATTACCGGAGAACGGAGCTTTGCCAGAGTCGTCTTAATTAGGTTTTACAGTTTCTACCTGTTCTTCCTTTTCATGATGAACTCTGTTTCTGTCTTTGTTTCTTCTATCATGAACATGAGTAGCTAAACTCGTAGAGCTTAGACTAGATGAACCCTAAGTGACCCAGGGCTTTAAAGCGGTCACGGATCGACGATGATTAGTTTCGAAGTTCAATCAGTTTCTCTTGCATGTTTGGTTTGTTCTTCGTTGTTCGTGTTTCTTTTCTAGCTTGATCACCTAGATTAGATTCTTGTTCAATTGACCCAATAAAAGAATCTTAAAATAAGGATAATATTATATGTAATAACTTGATTAAATGGATATATATGTCCAATTCAAACCTACTAAACTCGATTGGTGTTCTAAATCATGAGGAGTTGATGACTTGTAAGTCGTTTAACTTAGGCCTCCATGAACTTGTAGTTACCCTTACAAAGGTACAACCTCAGTGATCCAATGTCAAACCGTTGAATTAGCATATATTATTTAGAGGTTAAGAAAAAGTGAGACTTTTGGTTGGAGAAAATATAGTTGAGGGGACATGTGTTTTAATGTTCTTAAATGATTATATATTATTTTGTCTATAGCTTAGTTGATAAGGTGTAGGACCTTTAACCTCGTGGTGGTGGGTTCAATTCCCAATTTGGGTGAAAATAATTATGTTACGGTTCATTAAGTTCCTACAAATGAGGAGGATCGTGCAAATTTTATGTGGCAAGGATAAAAATATATGTTTATATATGCTAGTTTTTTCGGGCTCGTTGGTCGAATTAAATGAAATATTTAAATGTATTTAATGTTACAAAAATCTAAAAACTTAGTAAAAAAGTTGAGATACCTTCAAGAGTTAAAAAAAAAAAATATGAGTAAGAATAGCGCATTATTATGAGGTAATTGCGGTAAACCACTTATTCATAAAAAGAAATTATAGAGATTAAGTAATTAATTAATCTATAGATACTAATTTAATTTGTGGTGATTAATTTAGGAAAAATCACTTATTTTAAATAAACTAGAGTTATAGAAAAAAATTCATTTATTATAAATATGTAAAAACACCATACTTCCTTGTTACGCCATCTTTATTTCTTGAAGGTTTTATGTCTGCTTTCTTCATCATCAACCTTAAAGCTTTTTCCTTCAAATGTGACACCTATCCTCTTTAATGATTTATCCAATCTTTTAAATTTAAAAAAAAATGAATGGATATCATATTACATATTTAGATAAGCATATAGTAATTTTTTTGGTTTCGATAGTGTTTGAAATTTTACATTTAATGTGGGGTTATTGTTGCCATCAAAGACTTTTTGCAGTCAAATTCGACCTCTAAGTAATGGAATGGAAGGCTTCGGAAAGAAATAATTATTCATCGACATATGACTCGATTTCATATTTATTAGGTACTATGATTCTCTTATTCTATCAATAATATTTACAAATTAGGGTTCTTATAATTTCTAATTAAATTTTTTATCATGACTACTTACGGTATTTATATATCATTTGTATCTATTTTTAGTAATTTTGTGTAGCTTGATTATTTTAGATAAATGATTAACACAAATATATTCCTAACATAATTGATTTTTTTAAAAAAAGATTTTTTGGTTTGTTTGTCTAGTACTGATCACCATATTGGGTGTGAAATATTCTAGATTTGGGGATCAGTTTGGTGATTACGTATCCAGTCCCCTTCCCAAGTGAATGTCGGGATTCGATTGACAAACCTTTCCTTAGCCTAATGCACCATCAGTCACTAGGTCATCCCTTTTTGGGGTTTTTAAAAGAAAGCTAATAGCCTAGCCGTTACTTTCTCCAATCCTCTCATCGTCTCTCATCATTTCACAAATTCGAGAATTTCTACCGTCTTTTCTTTCTCTTAACCTCTCTTATTCTTTCCAATCCACTTCCTCAGCCACCCATAAAAATCTCCCTTTATCTTCTATTCTTCTTCCTCGTCCACCATAGTCCATAAGTATCTAGCGTATTAAGACAAATCGGCAAAGGAGGAGGAGGAAGAAGAATGTCGAATTTGTTTATAGAGTTAAAAAGGGGTTAATATTTTTAAAATTCATCAGGTATAACTTTTTTCACAAACAAGTCACCCAGTTCATTTCATTAGTCATTTGTTTCAAACTGTTTAAAATTTTACAAACAAGAATTAAAGGCATTAATGATTTTGAAAAATGGGATATATTTGGGGTTTCGATAAGTTCATGCATTCTAATTGTAATACATTATATTTGGAGAATTTTAAAAGTATTAACCCGTTAAAAAAATATAATAAAGTGTGTCACATGTATTTATAAAGAAAATAATTAAAAGAATACTCCTTCCCACCACCACTTGGGAATGTTTAAATTTTGAAATTGGAATTTGAAATAAAAAATCTTTGTATCCAAATAAACCTTATGAATTGTATCAAAAAATAATGAAGCACACACTTAGAATAACATAAGTCTCTAATAAATTAAGTGTAATTAATTACACAATTTTCTCTCCTTCACTAAAATAGTGTCCATATTTCACCTACCCTTCCCACACAATATATACCCTAGTAAGTGTCATAGAAAAAATCTTTGTATCCAAATGTTGACATTGTTATAATTCTCATCCTTCTCAGTCTTAAAAAAAACAATGTGACTCAAAAAAGTTCATGGGTAGACATAGAAAAAAACCTTGTGTTAAACTCTCAAAAGTGGCTTTGCTATCTAATGTTGTCTAATTACCCAGGCCCCAGCTCCACTACATCAGCTTCCGACGGTTCCTTCCTCCCCATTAATTACCATGTCCCCACCACCATGACCAAGCGCAAATCTAGGAGCGAGTACAACATGGAAATAACACAGTCATCGACACACATAAATGTGGAAGGGGTCTCGACAATTGTGACTTCACCCATATTGAATGTGGTACAAATGGCTATACCGTCACTCCACCCATATTGAATGAAAATAATCAGGTTAGTGCTGAAGCCACAACCTTTTATTATATTTGTTAAACAAGTTGACTTATTATTTATGCAAATAAAGTATTTTATAATGTCCCCCGAACATGAAAATTGTTATAATTATTGGGAACAAGTTGTGTTTAACTATACTATATGGTATGAATTTATAATTTAATATTAGAACTAAATTTTTGTAATATTTTTTATTTAATTTTCTAATGTGCGCATTGACTATATTTTGTGGCATTGCCATGGATCAAATTCTTTGCTTGCTCATGTTTCCTCAATTAAAAGTAAAGGGAAGTACAAGTGCGAGAAGTGCCTAGAGAGGTTCAGATCTTGCCAGGCGTTGGGTGACCACCGCACCAGACGCAACAAGAACAACACCAACACCAACACCCCATTGATCATCAATGATGAAGAGAGTAAGGATAATGAGCACAATAACGACACAAATGATGCTAACTGATAAGGATGATTGATACTTGGCACTAATCTCTCCTACCGTTACAATAATCCTTCCTCAAATCTCTCCCTATTCATTCTACTTACCATAATATTCTCCTTCTACTGTAATATATAATTACAGATTGTAAACTCAATAATACAATACAATTCATTCTATTTTTCATGGTATCAGAGCAAAGTTATACTCACACGAGTTTTTTTTCTTCTTCCCTCCTTTTCAATGGCTTCAAACACAAATTCAGGCAATGTTGCCCCTACCTCTGCAACATTGTCACCTCCTTCCAACCTGCGCAGCTGACCATCAAGTTATCGCCGACAAACTATCTTCTCTGGACGACGCAGCTTGTTCCGCTACTTCACTGTCATCAGCTGATGGGCCGCGTTGATGGTTCATGTCCTGCACCACCGAAGCTCGTC
Organism: Linum lewisii; assembly: GCA_034768395.1. NCBI lineage: Eukaryota > Viridiplantae > Streptophyta > Magnoliopsida > Malpighiales > Linaceae > Linum > Linum lewisii. The sequence continues at coordinate 40,418,156 of CM068303.1, forward strand.
AATGGCGCTGTCAACCCCGACTATGTTGCTTGGTTCTCCAATGATCAATTGGTACTATCTTGGATCACTCTCTCTCTTTCCAAATCTATTTTACCTCAGATTGTTGGTCAACAAACTGTTGTTTCTGCTTGGAATCGATAAGCTCATATTTATTCATCTGGCTCGAAAGTTTAAACCAGGCATCTAAAACAATCTCTTTATGATCTCTCGCATAATGGCGAGTCTATTATTGTTTACTTGTAGCGAGCAAAGAGAATCGCCTATCAGCTCAACTCTCTTGGCGTATCCATCTCCGACGATGATCTGGTCGGACACATTCTTAATGGGTTGGACGAACCCTATCGACCATTCGCGTGTTCCATGGAGTCTCGACATGAGGATATCACCTATGATGATCTTCATAGCCTCTTGCTTAGTGAGGAATTGCAACTTCAACGTTTCCAGAAGACTACTTCGATGGATGTCGCTGCAACTACTCTTTTTTCTAATGGTAGAGGTCGCGGAGGATTACGAGGAAGGGATAGGGGTCGTGGCCGCCCTACTCCGATGGGCCATAGTACCTTTCAAGGCCCAACTCGGGCCCATGGCAATTATTTTAATTCCGGGATATCTCATTATTCGGGCTGCGGTTATTTGAAGCCTTCTAGTGAATCTGCTGGAATTTTGGGTCGAGGGCCTTCTTCATCTAATGAGTTAATATGTCATAATTGTTGTGGTAAGGGTCATATAACACCCAATTGTCCTAGCCCAAGATATCATCCAACTCAAACCAAGCCTACACCCATCTCCAATATCGCTACCTTCCCAACTCCAACCGCCCAAGATTGGATTATGGATTTAGGCACCAACCATCATCTTACTTCGGATCTCAATAATTTGGTTCATCACTCTAAATATTACGGCACTGACGAAGTCACATTTGGCAATGGTAAAACTCTTCCAATCTCTCATACTGGAAACTCTACTGCTCATTTATCTAATATTCCTTTTACTCGTAATGATATTCTTCATGTTCCGCATGCTCCTTACAATCTTCTTTCTATTAGCTCACTTACTCGAACTAATCCCATCTCTATTGAATTTGTTGGCTCTTCTTTTCTTATCAAGGACTTGATAACGCAGAATAAAATTATCAAGGTGCAGCTCGTGATGGTCTCTACTCAGTACCGTTACACATTTTTCAACAGTTTTCCCCTCGTAGCTTCATTGCTCCACTTTCCATTTGGCATCAACGACTGGGACATGCCAATTCACGTGTTGTACAACATGCTTTGCATCAACATCACATTCCTTTTTCAAATAAAAATTCCAACAATTTATGTCATGGATGTGCCGTTGGAAAAATTCATCGTCTACCTTTTCCTACCTCTACTTTTGTTGCTTCTGCACCATTAGAACTTATTTGTAGTGACATTTGGGGTCATGCTCCTATCCTTTCTCATGATAAACAATCCTATTATGTCCTTTTCTATGATCATTATAGCAAATTTTCTTGGATCTATTTCTTGCAATACAAGTCTCAGTTGTTATCTGTGTTCATTTAATTTCGAAAACTACTCAAAAAATTCTTTAACGTTCCCATTAAAAGTTTTCAGGCAGATTGGGGAGGAGAATATCAACAACTAACCCATTATCTTGCAGAAAACGACATACTCCATCGCACATCATGTCCATACACGCCAGAGCAAAATGGTTGTGCAGAACGTAAACATCGTCATATTGTTGACAATGGCCTTGCTCTTCTTCATCATGGTCAAGTCCCGCTCAATTATTGGACTCTAGCTTTTAACACTGCATTTTATCTAATCAATCGCACTCCAACTCCTTTTCTTGATAATTCATCTTTTTTTTCTTAAGTTGTTCAATCGTTCTCCTGATATTCATAATCTTCGTATCTTTGGGTGTCTTTGTTATCCTTGGCTTCGTCCATACACTAAAAATAAACTCAAGTCACGATCCTTACCATGTGTTTTTCTCGGCTATAGTCGTATGCATAAAGGATATCGTTGTCTTCACATTGCCACAAGTCGAATTTATATAAGTCGTCATGTTCTGTTTGATGAATCCATTTTTCCCTTTGCAGATCCGAAGTTACTGGTGGCTACTGAGTCCATGGTTCCATCTTCCATATCGCAAGCTATCATCCTTCCACAACCCAATATTATTTCCACCACATCTGCTTCTTCATCTGCACAAAATAACCATGAACCAACAACCAATCAACCCAACATAATTCCACCCACACATGCAAACACTTTACAGAGTCCTTCACAAACTACTCAACCTTCTTTCGTAACTTCTACCCAAGTTCCAAATCCTACACCTCCACCCACTTCCTCAATCTTACCATCATAATTAAATTCCACAAAAACACATCCAATGGTCACTCGAACACAATCCGACAACCTTAAACCAAAAACATTTGTTGCCGATTGTGTACCTTCAACTTCCGCTCAAGCTCTCACTGATCCAGCATGACGACTCGCGATGTCTGAAGAATTTGATGCCTTAATTCGCAATCACACTTGGGATATTGTACTTCCTCCTCCACGTTGTAATCTCATTAGCAATAAATGGGTTTTACATGTGAAGTGACATGCCGATGGATCAATCGAGCGTCATAAAGCGCGTGTTGTGGCTCGAGGCTTTCAGCAGTAGGCTAGAGTGGACTATGGTGAGACATTTTCACCTGTATTAAAACCAGCAACTTTACGTTTAATCTTGTCTCTGGCCGTCACCGAAGAGATCTATATGGTACAACCAAGTGGTTTTACAGATCCTGATAAACCAGATCATGTTTGCAAGCTGCGTAAATCTCTCTACGGCCTCAAACAAGCCCCAAGGGCTTGGTTTGAATGTCTCACAGCTGCCCTCATTTCTTGGGGGTTTCAGTGCTTCAAAAATTGACCCTTCGCTATTTATCTACAAGCGTGGTTCGTCACTTCTTGACACTCTCGTTTATATTGATGATATAATAATCATGGGCACATCTGCTACTCTTATCACGGAATTCATAGGCTATTTGAAGTCTAAATTCCCATTTTGTGATCTCGGCTAACTCTCTTACTTTCTGGGTGTGGAAGTCACATACCATCCGGGCGGCTTATTACTCAATCAAAAGAAATACATTTCTGATTTACTCAGTAAGGCACACATGACTGATGCCAAGCCAGTCTCCACTCCCTGCTCCGTCGATCTGGTAACTCAATCAGCTCAACAACTTTCTCCATCTTGTACTAATTCTGGTTTGTACAGACAGATTGTTGGCTCACTACAATATTTGGGATTCACCCGCCCAGATGTGTCCTTTGTGGTAAATCTTGTCTCCCAACATATGCATAATCCATTGGATGTTCATTGGACAACGGTTAAACGTATCCTACGCTACTTAAAAGGAACTATATCTCATGGACTCCTCATCTCAAAGCAACCACTATCTGGCTATTCTGACGCATCATGGGGTTTTAGTCTCATTGATCGCAAGTCCATAATGGGTTATGTTGTTTACCATGGCAACAATCTTGTCTCTTGGTCAACACGGAAGCAACGCTCTCTTGCTCGTTCATCTACTGAGTTTGAATATCGCGCACTCGCTACGTTAGCTGCTGAAGTTGTCTGGCTTCAATCCTTGCTTGCTGAACTACATCAGTCCTTACCGACATCACCTACACTATGGTGCGATAACTTAGGTGCCACATACCTTAGCCACAACCCGGCCTTCCACTCTCGCTCGAAACATATGGAAATCGAATTCCACTTTGTTCGAGATCGAGTAGCAAAGAAACAACTTCATGTTCGTTACATTCCAGCTCAGACCAAGTTGCTGATATATTGACTAAACAGTTACCTCGCAAACAGTTTCACGACTTCATATCCAAGCTGACCGTCTCTCACGTTCAGCTTGCGGGGGCATGATAAGGATGATTCATACTTGGCACTAATCTCTCCTACCGTTACAATAATCCTTCCTCAAATCTCTCCCTATTCATTGTACTTACAATAATCTTCTCCTTCTACTGTAATATATAATTACAGATTGTAAACTCAATAATACAATACAATTCATTCTATTTTTCACTAACTACATGGGAGATGGATGAAGAGAAAGAGTTCTGAAGAAGGCCTGCAATGCCTATTTTGGGGCCTGAAGGATTCTAAGGGTATTCAAGTGTCCTTTTTGTGTCAAGGTGTTCAAATGTGTTCGATTCCTCAGTGATTATAAGAAAGTTTATTCTGCTTATCATAAGATGTTGAATCCTACAGTGGCAAAATCAATAACGATTGTTAGGGATTCCCCAATCTTAAAGGAGATGGAGAAGCCAACGACGACTTCTCTAGGGTAGCAAGTTCGTCTCCCATTTCTGAATTTGTCACCTCTAGATTATGACGGATATGAGCTTCACATATAATGATCATTTAGATGGGTTTTCAGTTATTTTTTCAGTCTCTTTAATTTCTCAATGTTTGATTAACTTTGGGGTCGTTTGTTATGGGAGAATGAGGATTAGGGGAATGAGGGATTGAGAATAAAGGGGAAAGAGAGTTTTCTACTAATTTGAGAGAGTTGAAAATCATTGTTTGGTTGGGTGAGAACTTGTATTGTTATTGTATTATTAAAAATTGATTAAATAAATAGTGTACTTGTAATTACAAAAATACCCTTATTCCTTTTTCCTTTAATTAATGACACACCATATCTCTTTCTATTTTTGTGTTCTTCTTCGTGAATATCATCTGCTTTTCTTAAATCTTTTCCCCAGCTTGTAGACACCTTCTTCTTACCTATTTCTCTATCCTTCCTCTGACTTTATTTGAGGTAAACAAAAAGATCACCAATTCTAACACCTTGGCAGGTAGGTGCCTTGTGGTAGATATCCAGCAAACACAAAGTCAACACCTTCCTCTGAGTTCACCATCTTCACCCTCATTTTGAGTACTCAGGGGAGCCTAAATCAAACATGCTGCTTTCAAGTGCTCATGGGAGCCATGTGTTCAATAGAATAAGCTTGTTTGAATCAGTTGCTTCAATGAAAATAGTACATCATCCTATAGATGATACTAGTAACAGAGTAGACGATGAGTCATGTGGAGCACTAATTTTTTGATACTTTGAACTAGGCTTCAGTGGCTGTAAATCTATGATCTAGCCTAGTACTTTTTTGCAAGAAGAAAGGAGAAACAGATGAACACTGGGTATAAGCAACAAACTGGAAAAATAAAGAAAATCTATGGAGTTCAAATGTAAAGAAGAAATGAGGGTTCAAATAAAAGACTTCTCATTGGTGGAAGACAAGCTCAGCTATGGCAGATAAATGGAAAAAAATAAGAAAAAGAAAGAAAGTTCTTCAAGCTCATTAGGGATAAATTCATGGGAGGGTACAGCCGGAAAGTAGAAAAGAAATAAGTAGTGGGCCTACAAATACTTGTGTTTCTCAGAATTTTTGGGAGTATGCAAAAATTCTGACAATTCACATGGGAGAGTAAAACATGGGAGAGTAAATTTGGCCCGCAGCGGAAATTGAAATACAAATCCCCTTACTTTTTTGGGCTTAACAAACAAGGTATTTGCTAAATACTAAGTTTTCTGAAAACTCAGTCAGTTTCCCCCCTAAACAAACGACCCCTTTGATTAAATAGTCTTTTGATTAGCATTTTTTTAATTTTATGTTGAAAAATTTTGCTTAGTAACAATTTAGCTAGCTTGTAGTTTAACTATTGTAACTTGGAAAATTATGGTTTAAATTAATGTCGTTATTTTACAATTTGATGTTATTTTATTTTTTGTGTCATTCTAGCTCCCTTCATACCGTTTGATTGTGCTTGTGATGTTTTACAAAATAATGTAAGATATTGATGCACCTCTTATCTAAAGATGGTTTAGTCTGTAGATAGAAGACAGAGAATTTGTGATATTATTTACAAAAAATTAAAATAGGATCAAATAATTAATTTACAGAAAGAGATTACATTTTTTTCTTAAATTAATTAGGAGCGTCACGAGATAATATTTACAGCAACAATCCCAATTTATTATATTTTTTTAATATAGCACAATTATGAAATGTGTCAAAACATTAATTAAGAAGATCCGCTTGATTGGGTGTACAATATCTAATGTTGACATGTTGTGTGTGTACCTCTTATCCTGAAATGGTGAAGTCCATGAATAGTAGAGATATAAAACTTAAATAATATATGAATAATGACTATCATACGAATAACACCCATCCGCATCAATAACTGAATTACATCCTCTTGAATAAGTTTTTTTTAAAGAAATGTGTACATGAATAATGCATTAGGCTTTGAAGATACTAAAAATCCTTGAAAAACATGCATTTTTAAGAGATTCACATATGAACTTAAGCAAGCATCAAATAGTTAGAATTTCTTATATATTTAAAGGTTCTTAAAACTATGTTACTTCAATACATACCAAGAATATGCTATTTCTTAGAAATTTAATAGAAGCAAAGTAGTCTTTCTAGTTTGTATGTGGATGAAAAATTTCTCAATGAAAATTACATTCACAAATTATTAAAGCAATTTCTTAGTAAATGTGTTTCAATGGAAGGTCGGGATGAGGTAGAGTACCAACAGGCCATTAAAATATATAGAGATAGAACAAAGAACCTCATTGAACTAAGGTAATGGACATATATTGATAAAGCCCTTCACATGTTCAATATAAGGATATCCAAGACGGGATACCTTCCTATGAACCATAACATACACATCAACAAAGTGCAGGTGTCTAAGGACACAAATGAGAGAAATAAAATAATAAATGTTCCCTATGATTCAGCTATGGGATCTTTCCCTACCAAAAAAAAGCTATGGGATTTTTAGTGAGTTGTGTGATGGGAAGCCTTTCCACACTAAATCGAATGTTGCATATGATTTATGTATGTGTATCGACTTCCAATCCAATCTAGGTGAGACTCATTGGATTGTTTTCAAGAATATACTTAAGTATCTAAGAAGGACTAAGAATTATTTTCTAGTGTTTGGAGGTGACAATGAGTTCACCTTAAAGAGTATATTATTGTCATATAGTTGACTCATCATAATGACACAAAGTTACAATGGGAATATGTCCTCATGATGATCATTTGCAACAAGGAAGCGGAGGAAGTAGATGAGAGTGTTATGGTTGTATTATTGAAATATTATGCGTTTTTTATGACTTGGTTATTATGACCTTAATGTCGAAAGTGTGTCACTAACCGTCTATGTTATTTTAGAGTTATGGTGATGTTACTAGACTGCTATGAATGCGTTAATGTCCTGTTACGGATGTTTTACTCGAATATGCTTGTGTTACTTGAATATTATGTTATTTAATATCACAATAATATCCGCAACATATAACAACTTCTAAGCCAAAAGCGTATGAGCCTGAACTACTAAGAGGACCGCATAAGCGGACTCTGTAATCCCTCATCCTGCTCCTTGACATTGTCCATTGCTTATTATTGTATTTCATCTGCGAACTATTCAATCCTGCCAACACCTAGCAACTCTATGAAACTTAGGTTTCCATCTTGTCTCTACATCAGTATCAAGTCCTCTTCATCCGATTCAGACCTCCCTATTGTTTGACCTCCACCAGTGTCCATTGTAATGGTTCTAATAGTTCTAATCATTCTATTAGTTAAAGTATTCGCAAAATTCTAACTAAATGAAGGCAAAATTCCAATTATTTCCCCAACTTGGTCGGCCAATTTTCCCGCCCAATAAAACCCAAAAATGGTTACAGGTTAGACGGTTATTCAACTAAACAAAGCTTAGTCTCAGGCGGGCTAGCTGACTTGCAAGCCAACTAAGTCGAGCTTGTATCAGCTGGAGCTTAGCTCGTCAACGTTGAACCGAGTTTCGATCGAGTTTTTTTTAAACCGATCATCGAGATGTTCAAGAGCAGCTTGGTTCGTCAACAGCCGCAAAGGAAATGGATGAGTCGGCAATCTGGTGGCATCGCTACTACAAGGATATCTGGTCGAGATCTAGTTACGATGGTGAAGGAGCTCTTCCCAATAGGCATGTGTTCTGTGACGCGATTGTGCATTCAAGGGGAAATTGGAGAGTGTTAAGGTGATGTTGGGTAAGGAGTGGAGGTCGACGGTGACGGATACACACACATTGTTTTACTATGCGATGGAGACAGGGTAGCTGAATGCGGGGGTGATGTTGATCGAACATGGCACGAAAGTGAGCTTGAAAGGGTTAAGAGAGGGTTTCTGTTCGGAGTTGATCAGAGTTAATCCGAGTTGATAAGGTGGTGGTGGTCAGAGTGACGATGGAGAGAAGATGGTAATCGAGCCTGAGCAAAGGAAGGAAGAGAAGAAGGTGGTAGATTTATTATGATTATTTTATTATTATTTTAATAAAATATTCACATGGCATTTTTGCCACATCATAGGACACTTAAGTTGTTTATATGCCATGTAAGCTAGATTGTCAACTTAGACTAATGGAATGTGTAAAAAAAACAGCATGTTAAATGAAACTTGGATCCTGATAGGTGGTGCTAAATGAGTATTTCGTAAAAGGTCATGTCCAAAGCTGAGATTACGCTATAGTTGATGTCATACCAGGATTTTTTTCCTAATAAGAATGTATAAACTTTTTTAGATCTCAAATGTAACCTAGTTTTTAAAATCTTTAACATCGTTTGTCCTTGTTTGTAAATTATTTAAAATTTAATGAATTAATCATAAATTTTGATGACATATACACTAACATGTGGTGCCACATGGGTTGTTATAGAAATGAGCTTAGCATCCTTATCTTGCTCTTTTCATTTGATAATTCAACAAAGAATGAATACTAAGCTTAGCGAGAAAACCACTTACATCCTCGACTTGCATCTCAACCCTTAAAGCAAATAAATCAACCAACTCCTTTCCACTTAGAGCATCGGCTACAAAAATGGCTTTACTGGGATGGTAGTCAATGATGCAATCATAATCCTCCAATAGCTCAACCCAACCCAACGCCTCTACCTACCATTCAACTCCTTCTGATCCATCAAATGCTCGTGGCTTTTTTTATCTGTCAAAATTTTGAACGACTCCCCATACATATAGTGTCTCCACAACTTCAAGGTGAACACTGCTGTATGTAGCTCCAAATTGTGAGTCAGATAGTTCACCTCTTGCACTCTCAATTGAAGAGAAACATAAGTGACCACCTTCCCATTTTGCATAAGCACACAACCCAACCCTTGCAAAGTTGCATTGCTATACACAATGAACTCGTCTCCTTTAACTAGCAAGGTCAAGACCGGAGCATAAGTCAACCTCTTCTTCAATTCTTCGAAACTCCTTTGACAAGCTTTTGACTACTCATACTTTGACTCCTTTCTTAGAAACTTGGTAAGAGGAGAGGCAATGGTGGAGAAACCTTCTTCCAATAATCCAACATTGCTTCATGCTTAGCGAACCAGTCCATGCCAAGGATTAGAAGACGCGTCGTCAACCGTAGAAGAGGATTCAGGGCCCTCTCACATCACAATTACAATCATCATCACCTCCCCTTAGAGAGTACATAGCACCTAAGTGCATAAGGGGGGAAGTGCAGGACCCTTCCATATTATAGTCTAATTCAAGCAACACAACAAGATCATTTCATCTCAATTCCAATTCCACCAATTCTTTCCACATCCATAATTCCCATTTGAATTCCATCTTATTCACAATTCACAACCACTCAATTTTCGATAATCAATACAACGTGATAGCTTCCCCCATCGACCATCCCACATGCATCAACAAAAGGATAGGGGTAGTTTCCAATGAATGATTAGGATCACCCATTTGTTCTTTCCTAACACTTATTTCTATCTATGTCTAACAACTTCAATGATCAATCAATACATCACAATCATCAATCAAGCAACCAATCAAGAATCATCATAAATTACCCCCAATTTTACTCTAATTGATTTCATGCAAATCACTCATTTCATATAAGAAGAATTGAAATTCCCCATGTTACTCATCTTGTCCTATTGATGCTAATCCCTCAGCTAGAATAGAAGACGAGACTCTAATCGTTATAGCAATGTTGCTAGAAAATGAGGCTCTACATGAAGTAGAGCAAGAATCACTTGCGACAAAGGAGGCTAAAGAACTTTTAGCATGGTGTTGTGAAGAAGAGGCTACTCCTCCAAGAAAGGTGGTATCTAGTAGATACTATTGAGTGTTCCACCCTCAAGTAATGCTTTTTGGTTCGGTTCCCTCTAAGAAAGTTAAGACCCTCCAAGACTCTTGTTTAGTGATGAAGTTCCTATGTCAAGAAATCGATAGTCAGGGCGACACAATCAATGTCAAGGAAAAGACGATTAAGGAAACCGCAACAACTCATGCCGAAAGACATCTCGAGCCCCATTGGTAGCTCGGAGATGATTAAAGCGATTCACTACAACATAGTTATTGTTCAGGAGGGATCCTTATACCCGTTTAATAGGGTTTTAAACCTCTATTAAACTGTTTAGCAACAGTTTATGTACCCCTGTTATTTCGTCCGATAGTAAACGGATTAACAGCGGTTTAAAAAACTACTGGTAAATTAGTCATTTAATAGGGGTTTAAAATCTCTCCTAAACGATAAGGGTTTTAAGCCACTATTAAACTACTGTCAATTAACAATAATTTATAACCAATCGATTAACAGGGGGTTCAAAACCCCTCCTAAATGGATGTCTTTTGGATGAATGTATTATGAATTCCTAATTCCTAATCTCGAATAATTCCTAATTTCAAACGGATTATAAATTTGAATAATAAATAAACACAAAAAATAAAAACATTTTCATAAGTATAAATAAACATTCATGTTTCGTTACACTGATCAAATAATAAGAGTACATACTATGTCAACGCTACATGTAACAGTACAACAAGTCAACAACTACAAAGGTTTCATACCACAATACTACGATCGGGGAAGCTGCAGTTTTTGGTCTCCTAGCATCACCATACTGTAACATCCCGTTACCGGTTAGTCGTATGAATAGTATCTAGTTGAGTTGAATTGGTGATTGTTGGATTGCTGAAAGTTGTAGCAACTGTTTTGCAGAGCACACTATTGGATGATCACAATGGGCTTTGTGTATAGTCCAACGGCCATTGTCTTGCGAAGAAAACAAACGTTGGGATGAAGCCAATGGTCGTTGTCCTGGGTGAGTGATGTGATCCACCCCAACGACTGTGACGAAACCTAACAACAATATATGGCATGGAACAAACAAACTCAAAAGATTTCACAAGGGGGTGAATGTCTTGCCGATACGATTGTCTCTCTCTCGAGTATGAATCCACACACTCTCAAAGAACCCTAATGAGTTAAAAACTCAAACGAGCATAAAGCTCAGATTTCATTAATCAAAGTATTCTATCTAAAAACAAGGGTGGGGAAGCCTTTATATAGACTTTACACAAGAATCACAATGTTTAAGGAGAAACAAACTTATTCCTACATGGAAAGCTGATAAAAAACAACTAATATTTTAATGAACTAATCCTATTCAATGACAACTACTAAATAAGGAGTTTTTAGAATCTAGTATGTCCACTTTAAACAAGCCTATCTCTCTGCTCCCTTCGAATCTGATGGCCCATAATATGTGGATGAAAAGGTAATTGAATTATCTTTCCAACCCTGCTGATCTTGCATTAATCAAATTCATGTGCAAATAGTTATAACTGAAATACTAAAATTAACATAATCTTGACGAATTCTCATCAGTGAGACAACGAGCTATGTCCGATACCCAACGAGCTTTGTCCCTTCTCAATACTTAAGTGGTCTGTCTTCAGAATTCTCTGAAACAAAAATCCTATTTCTCTCTCAATTGTGTTTTGATGAACAACAAGATTTTTAGAGGAAGAATAGCGATATCTTGAGTTAGGAGCCTTAGATCGTCGTGGGAGTTTGAGGGAAGCTTAAGGGATCAGTATAGAATGATCTTTTAAGCTCGGATTCATGTAATCTCTCTCTGTTTTAGAGATCTAAGTATTGATATGTTTACTGGTTTACATTTCGATATGCGATACTGGTATAAGTTGCTTGTGTAACACCCTACCCTAGAAGACCCGGTTAAACCACTAGTTTAACCAATGCATTACTAAATCAGATGTTACTGACTCAAACCAGGCATCCATTCACATAAATTCAATCACGATACAAACCAATAAACCGACAACTGAATCAATAAGAGGACAAACTAGCAACAACCAATAAACCAATAAACAATAACTGATGCTAATCTTCCAGTAAATCAGAGGAATCAAATACACCAAGGTTTCAATAGAAATCCCAAATACCCCGATCAAAACTAAAATAGCAAAAGTGGGTCTGAATGTCCTAGTTGTACCTAGCATGAATCGACTCGTAGGTTTGGTGATCAACAACTCTACTCGTAGCTCTACTAGGTGGCATGGTGACCTACTCACCATACCCCATACCGAAACCAACAAAGAAACATAGAAAGAGTGGTCAGTGATATGCACTGAGAATAGTAAAACTGATAATCAGTATGCTATGGAAAGTAAGTAAACCAGTAAGCCAGTAAGAGATTAGAACATTAAGAGCAGGTTGGTAGCCCAAGAAATCCCTATATGATCCATAAGGATCCCAATAGCCATTACGGTAATGACCACCCGTATGCCACAAGGGCCCAGTAGATGGTCTTTAATACCCCATTAATCAGTACATTAGGGGATTGCGCAATCGCTTCATGGATCACCCGTGCTTACACCTATTCCAACCTATATGATTTGTCTATCATGCACGTAATACGGTAACAATCAATAATGATTTATCATCCCATACCAGTAGCACATAGTGACATGTAAATCAACAATTGTACAATTAGCTTTTAATCAGAGTGAATCATAGCAGCGAAAGATAATAATTTTAGTGAAAATCCCTTACTATTTCATTGCTGAATTCCTAGTCCAATCGTCCGAGATAGACTTCCAAGCTTGGAGCAATTTGCACTATAACTTCTTACACGAGATTCCCAACAACCAAATTCTTCAGAACTGATCTGATTAGCGAAGAACACACAAAACCCCAAACCGCAGAACCCTAACTAAAAATGCCAAATCTCCTGAAATGGAGAGGGTTTACTTGAATCTGAGCTTAGACGATTGCTCTAGACCGATCCCTTAACCTTCCCTTAAACTCCCTTGGCGATCTGATGATCATAGCTCTGATTCCCCTCCTTGAATCCTTGTTGTTCGTCAATAGCGATTGAGAGAGAATTAGATTTATGAACTCGGACTAGTGACTTCTGCCCAATAAAACCATTTTTATACTGAACATGTACAATGCCCGTTATTTGCTTGAGACAACAGCTGTTGAAGCCTTGAAAATTCCCGTTGTCATTGCATGACAACAGCCGTTGTGTTCATCAGTAGTTGCTGCAATTCCACTGTCCAACCACAATTCCAATCATTCCAAACCAACCACGAGTACAGACGACTAAGCGATAACGGGACGTTACAACTCTCCCCCACTAGAAACAGGTTTGGTCCAGAAAATGAATTACACCTCCCCCTAATCGAGGAATGCACTAGTTAAAGCAGTAAACGTTTCCTCCAAGATAGGCATTCACCAAGTCAGGATATCACTATTTCATGATGGCTACCGTCTCCCAAGTCACTGCCTCGACCTCATGGTTCTTCCAAACTACCTAGACCATTAGTATGCGCTTACTTTCGAGCTGGCGGATTTGATGATCCACAATTTGAACTGGCACTTCCTCATAAGTGAGATCATCAGCTAAGTCCACCTCATTTTCCCTAATCACATGATCAGGCTTCCCAACGTACTTTCTAAGTACACTAACATGGAACACAATATGGATCCTCCAACTGAGCTTGTCGGATCTGATCGATTAGCCTCATCTACTGAAAACTCAACTCCCATCTTCTTCAACTGAACCAACTCTGACAATTTCTCCTTTCTGCACAATGCATCCGCCACAATGTTAGCTTTGCCTGGATGATACTTGTAACACCCATCCCGAATCACCTGGGTAGAACCCGTGGTTAGACTTGAAATCAAGTCTCACAGTTTGACTTAAAATATTAAATGAGAAATAATATTTCAAATCAAGATAAATAACTTAAACGAAGAAGTAAATCGGAAGCGCTTCCATTATTCAAAATCCAAAATCCGATTACAAAGGCATAGTCCAAAACCAAGAATCATTATACAATCCTAAAATTCATAATCAAACTGATACAAAACATCTCAAACTCAAATAGTGAACTTAAAATAAAGAATGGTCAACTCCTGGTCCAAGCCTTCAAAGATCCTCTCCCTGCTCCCTGCCACCACCTAAACGCCAACCGCACACCAGCACTCGACACCTAAAAACAAATAACTTGGTGGGATCAGCTTCCTATTGAAACTGAGTGAACCCACTGGACTTAACTATGCGCCAAACTACGCCTGAAGGAGTTGTCCCAACACTCCACATATCAAATTCACAGTGGGACCAATCCTAGTCTATTCCGTTTTTAAAATCCAGGTACAGTAGTTCTAAGTATCAGCCAATTCCCTCTACCTCTATTCCCATCATGCATCACCCCAAATCAACATCATCCAATCATCATAAACAATCCAATACAATCCAGCGTCATAAATTGATTACTAACATCCACCTCATCATCGCATATCATGTCATAATAAACAAGAATTAACATCAACTCGGTCCAGCAACACATCACATATTCACAAGCACATCCAACACAACACACAAACACGACATTTCACACTTCATTTAACTAGGTGAGTTCATTAGGCGCCATGGATTTTATCCTACATCACCCTTGTCAGATGCACCCTCACTTCTATGAGGGTCCAACACGCATCCTTTATTCAAGAAGTATCTAGGACCCAAACTCACATCAACAACCCAACAACAGATCACGCCACTTTTCTAGGAGGCGTGACCGCACCTCACTCTTTTAGAAGAGGTGACAATTAGGGGGCAGTGCAGGCTCCAACGGATTGTATCATTTCATTCCATTTAACACAACCACATCAATTTACACACGTCAGCAATACAATTCCATTCAACCAATTATGTTCACAATTCCACTTCACAATTTCATGTCATAATTCCACATCACAGTTCACATCACACACTTATTATGGGTGGACTGCTAGCCTTACCGACCACCCCACCTGTAATAGTAAAAACAAAGGGGTGATCATGTCGCGAGGTCTAGGCCATCCCTGCACCCAACATTTCACAATAGTACAAAATCACAACCACACACACACACACACACACACATAATATATATATAATATATATAGTGAACACTCCGGTGCTCCCATTAAAAGTGGGAGTACTGGATACTCCCACTGGCATTTTGATAGATAAATATGTTTCTAAAATCTTGTTTTTTTGAGGATAAGAATCTACATGTCGTTAAAAGATACATAGGGCGATTTGAACGAAAAACTAATTTGGTAGACCTGATGATCTATCATATTGGGAAAAAATACCGTTATAGAAGAAAACCTAAAGAACATTAGGTATAATCTTATACTACGATGACTAAAAATTTCAACTAAGCTCAATTTAGACTTATTAAGATTAAATCTATTGATTTGAAAGTTCAGTTCAATGAAAATACACTCTAGATAGCATAAACGTAGTGGGAGTATCCGGTACTCCCACTTTTAGTGGGAGCACCGGAGTGTTCACCATATATATACATCATATTCAGGAATTAAACTATTATTTCTAGCCACCTAGTCAAACCAAACATCCAAATCAATTCAAGCTACACATAAGCACATCATCAATCAACCACCAAACACATAATTAACCATTTTCAACTCTCCAATTCATGCATCCATATTAATCAGTAAATCGGATTGTAATTCCTCACGTCCCTACCTATCGATGCTAAGCCCTCACCTAAAGAAGAAGACGAGGCTCTAAACGACTTCCAGAATCCCAAATGAACAAAACCCCATCTTGAAAAATGTAGCTTTTTCCCCTTCCTCAACGACATTACTCAGCAACGAAACGGCAGAAACCAAGAGGTGTGATCTCTTCTCCTCATCGCCTGGAATACATAGGAAGAAACTATGCCTTAATCGACACCTGTAGCTCCTGGAATCAAGGTTTGAAGTTTGGGGGGTTTTGGTTCGTCAATGGAGGTCTTTGGATAGAGAGGGAGAGATGTAAAAGATGAGGAAACCCATCAAAATCCAAGTTTTACACTCGGGGGAAGAAACATGGTCGTGTTTCTGTAACACACGCCGTGTTGTTTGAAGAAACACACCATGTGTTTGTAACACATGGTCGTGTTTCTTCCACTGCCAAAAATTGGGATTATACAACCTCAACTCACCTTGAAACCCGAATGACCCAAACTTCGATGGGACCTTTTAGACATCAATTTTGATGACTTAGATCAATAGAACTCAAGTTTTAGAACGTCCGGTTGGGTGAGGATGTTACAATACTCAATGATACAATCATAATCTTTGAGTAGCTCCACCCAACACCTCTCTCGGCTATCAGTCTTGATCATAAAAGTTTGTCCATAGAGGTAATGCTTACAAAGCCTGAGTGCAAAGACCACTGGTGCCAGTTCCAGATGATGCACTCGGTAATTAACCTCGTGCTCCTTTAGCTTCCTAGATGCATAAGCAATCACCTTGTCGTCCTGCATCAACACACACCCCAACCCTTGGTAGGAAGCATAACTATAAACCACATACTCACCTCAACTAACCGGCAAGGTAAACATTAGTGTTGTAGTGAGCTTCTTCTTCAACTCCTCGAAGCTCTCATGGCATTCGTTGCTCCAGATGAACTTGTTTTCCTTTCTAAGCATCTTATGAAGAGGTCCTACTATCTTGGAGAACCCGTCCACAAGTCGTCTATAGTAGCCATCCATGCCAAGAAAGCTTCTAACCTGTGACACACTCTCCCGTGCGGCCCATTTAACCACTGCTTCAATCTTCATGGGATTTACCTCTATCCATTTACCAAAAACCAAGTGACCGAGGAAGAGAACCTCCATTAACCAAAACTCACACTTTGATGCTGCAGTTTTAGCAGTATCAAATAACTAACCTACCGAAGTAGACTAGATCGTATTCCACGGGTTTCTACTAATCGACTACTCAAAGAAGCTGGCAAATTACTCAGGTTTGAACACTTAGTGCGTGGTGTGAGTTCCACGACTTCTAATCTAATAAACAAAGGAAAATAAAAGACAGAAAGATTAAAACGGTTGACTAACGAGAAGATAGACGAACTTAGATTTTGAATCCCCCTTCGTTCCCCAGAGCATTGGCAATCAACAGATCAACGGTTTTCAATTTTAATTCAATCGGTTTCTATACACCACCATAACTCCTTATCCTTAGGTTTAAGACTGGCGAACGTTCGCTCTATCTGATCTAACTACCAAGATTAACTAGCCGCCCGAGTACGGTCGCCTCTCGCAACGACTTAATTAACTGGTGCAATTACTAAGATTTATGAGTTACTCTTGCAGTGGAATAACCCTAATCGGTTCCTACGAAAGGCACACTCCAATTATAAGGTTAACTGGTTGAATTGATGTTTTAAAGAGAGGCGAGCGTTCGCTTCTATCCTCAGCTTAACAAGAATCTAAACTAGATGATCAAGGAAGACAAGTTTAAGCGCCAAAGCAGGGAACCGTCTAGCGACTAACCCTAGCTTGCAAAAACCTAATCTAGGCGACCAACCAGAAAAGAAACATGAACAATCAAGAACAAAACAACCATGCAAAGAGAAACTGATTGAACCTCGAATCTAATTACCGCCGACCCGTGACAGCTTTAAAGCCCTAGGTCACTTAGGGTTCATCTAATCTAAGCTCTACGAGTTCAGTTACTCATAATGATAACAGCAGAATCAAAAGCAACAAAGGAAATCATCATACAGAGGAAGAACAGATGAGAACTGAAAAACCTAATTCTGACGACTCCGACGAAGCTTCGATCTCCTAGATCTTAACTTTAAGCTCCGAGCTCTCCGAGGTGGAAGGATGGCGTCACGATCTCTCCACGGATCTTCGAACTCTCTAAACTCTATCTATCGACCCTAGAGTCGGCTGACTCTCAAAAGTCTGATTTGTGAAAATATGAATAATGATTGATTCCCTCTTTGGGCCGCCGGTTTAAGTATTTATACTTAAACCCTAAGTCACCGGATTTGTGAAGGAATTTTTGCCGAAAACCTAAGGGAGTTTTTGCCGAAAACCTAAGGGTGTTTTCGCCAAAAATTTCTTTGTAAATTGCTGCTTCTGTCGGATGATTTCTTCATAACTTTTCGGTGAAAACTTTATAGTATTTTCGCCGAAAACTTCAGTGTAATTCAGCTCATTCCGCCTGTGGGTTTCTGAAGGTATTTTCACCGAAAACTTCACCAGTTTTTGGTGAAAACATTGTGCTGGGCAGTTGGATCTTTGGTTCTGACTCTGGTTTGATTTTTGGTTCGATTCCGGTTCACTCCTTGAGGTCTTGAACACGTCCGTGGCTACATAAATGATGGCAAAAACCTGTGCTTTCACAAAAATACTAGAAAACCATCAAATAGACCCAAAAGGGCCAAAGTAACCAAATCGGTAGGAAATAGGGTAGTTGAGTGAATATTCGCTATTTTACCCCTAAAACCACGTTTCAAGCAAGGGAATGTCGCTTAAATTAGGCTGATAATCACGTCAAATCGAGTGTCATCAAAATACCCCACACTTAATCTTTTGCTTGTCCTCAAGCAAATTGAACTAGAACACACTCAAATTCACAAATGACACGAGATTAAACCGAGATTCAATTCTAACAATTTGGTTTAGACTGTTCCACGTAGAAAAGGTGACCTACACATGCAAAAACATCAACCAAACAAGTTTCGATCTCACTGTTTTCTGCACACTTCAGGTAGTAGTTTCAATAAAGGTTGTTTCAAGGAAAAACAGTTAATCATGATTAACCGACTACGATAACACCAATTCTAATCAAAAAGACTTTAAGCTCTAGCCATGATGTGGATGTGGAGGTAGGAAAAGTGACATGGCTATCGACTTGACTTCATCCGTTTCTAGATCTGTACGTTACATGTTCTAGCTAGGACCGATTTGAACAACAATTTATTTCAAGTTTCAAACTTCTTCCTTTAATTTATTTACTGCATACTAGTGCTCGATACCAAACACTTCACTTAGGTGTTGGACCTGCCTAGCTCACAGTATTTGTGCCTTTGCTAGTGCTCAACCCGAACACTTCACTTAGGTGTCGGGCTTGCCTAGCTTTATTTTCAGCACTTTAAAGAACTTAACATTGATTTGCACAACTCAATTACTTGGTTTAACAATTTAGCCATTTGATCCTAGCTAGTTATAACTTTTACACAAGATTTCGAATTGGATTTCCGTCTAATCTCAAGCCACAATCACAAGTGAACAAATATATGGAGTGAAAAACATGGGAGAAGCTAGCATTTATCATCTTAGAACGGTGTTATCGAGCTTTGTTATTAACAAGTCAATCAATTTAATTAATTCAAGTTCAACTACAAGAGTGATTCGTGATCTGTTCTGACCTAGACTCATTTAATATCAGTGCCAACACGTTGGTTTCAGGTTCTAAGTGGAATAGTCTAAGACGTCATTGTTCAAAATTGAAGTCAATTTAACATCAAAAGTCAAGAATTGAGCAATTCTATGCTAGAGAATTTCCAAATTGATACACAGAATCACAGAAAATCAAGCAAGATCATGAATAATCCTAGACTCCTAAAATACCCCACACTTAAACGGTTTTGTGTCCTCACAGGACTAAACTAGAGTAGAGAGATACGAAGAACCTGGAACGAGATGGTCGGTGTAGGGGATGAACACGGATAGCCCGGAGTGGAGCGAAGTACCTACTCAAGTTCCTACAAAAACAAAAACAAGAAAAAGATCAAAAGGATACCGGGACAAGTGCCCCGGATCCACACATAATAAAAGTCGAACAAAGACGGTTAGGGGAATTTTGAAAATATTTTTGACTCTTATTTTTTTTTAAAGGTTTTCGAAAATTTTCTGACCCAACTAAAGTTTTCGCCGAAAAATTGGTGAAGTTTTCGGCAAAAACTACTTTGAAAACAAAGACAGACGACTTAACTAAACATTTTCGCCAAAAAACTTTAGAAGTTTTCGGCGAAAACTATTCCAAAAACAGAAACAGACTCAAACAGACTAAACATTTCGCCGAAAACTTTAGAAGTTTTCGGCGAAAACAACTTTGAAAACCCACTGGAAAACAGACTCGAACCAACTAAAGTTTTTGCCGAAAAATCTGAGGAGTTTTCGACGAAAATTTGACCTGACACAGAAAATTAAAACAGACGAAAATAAAAGAAATCTGACATTTTGGCTCCCCGAAACTGACTTGTTCGACGAAAAAGACTGACTCAAAAATTCAAAACGGACTCCAGCCGTGGGTTGCCTCCCACGAAGCGCTCTCTTTTAACGTCCTTGAGCCGGACGGTACCTGTTAGGGACCCCAACTTAGGAGTTCCTTGAAGTCAATCGTCTTCTTCAAGGACAGCGGTTGAGTGCCGTGTAGCACTCCAGAAAGGTGATATAGCCGGTAGTGCTCCAATAGATCGCGGTTCTGGTTGGATGACCAGTTCTTCTCGAATTCTCCTACCGGAGGAGGAAAGAGGTAGTACGGCGCGGCATGGTCAATGAGCTCCATCTTCTGTACAGGTTGACTCGGCGAAAGTGTAGGTGAGGGTATCTCCTCAATCTCTATGTGCTCCTCTTCAGCTTCAACTTCAGGATGGATTGGCTTTATGTCTTCATCAACCACCACCGCCAAGGATTCTTCTAGCTCATAATAGACATGGATAGGATCATCATCTTCTTCTTCGAACAGCTCTTGAGCGTCTTTTGTCATTAACTGCTTTGGTTGTTTGAGATGTCCGTCGCGAGATGAGCTTGTAGCATTGAAGAGATATTATCCAAGGCAGATTGGGTTCTTGACGAGCATTGTTGATGTTCATGAAGCATCTCTTGGTTATCTCTAGCGCCACTTTGATGCTCTTGTTGGTGTGTATCTTGTAACCTTGTAGCATTGAAGAGATCTTATCAAAGAGGGAGTCAAATCTCACCGTCTGTTGTTGTTGTTGATGTAGCATTTCTCGATAATCATCGGGATATGGTGCTTCATTGATGTACCGCTCTCGGTACCGGTCATCCCACCTGTTACCCTGCATAATCAAAACTAAGAAGCACTACCCAGGTAAATCATGAAAATATGGAGGAAAATAAATGGTAAAGCGGAAAGGTAGAAGAATAATTTGCCAACTGTTCTTTCAAACAATTAGAAGAGTCCCCGGCAACGGCGCCAATTTGATGCTTGCAGTTTTAGCGGTATCAAATAACTAACCTACCGAAGTAGACTAGATCGTATTCCACGGGTTTTTACTAATCGACTACTCAAAGAAGCTGGCAAATTACTCAAGTTTGAACACTTAGTGCGTGGTGTGAGTTCCACGACTTCTAATCTAATAAACAAAGGAAAATAAAAGACAGAAAGATTAAAACGGTTGACTAACGAGAAGATAGACGAACTTAGATTTTGAATCCCCCTTCGTTCCCCAGAGCATTGGCAATCAACAGATCAGCGGTTTTCAATTCTAATTCAATCGGTTTCTATACGACACCATAACTCCTTACCCTTAGGTTTAAGAGTGGGAACGTTCGCTCTATCTAATCTAACTACCAAGATTAACTAGCCGCCCGGGTACGGTCGCCTCTCGCAATGACTTAATTAACTGGTGTAATTACTAACGATTTATGAGTTACTCTTGCAGTGGATTAACCTAATCGGTTCCTACGAAAGGCACACTCCAATTATAAGGTTAACTGGTTGAATTGATGTTTTAAAGAGAGGCGAGCGTTCGCTTCTATCCTCAGCTTAACAGAATCTAAACAGTACGCTTATCTCAGCTTACAATCTAAACTAGATGATCAAGGAAGACAAGTTTAAGCGCTAAAGCAGGGAACCGTCTAGCGACTAACCCTAGCTTGCAAAAACCTAATCTAGGCGACCAACCAGAAAAGAAACATGAACAATCAAGAACAAAACAACCATGCAAAGAGAAAACTGATTGAACCTCGAATCTAATTACCGCCAATCCGTGACCGCTTTAAAGCCCTGGGTCACTTAGGGTTCATCTAATCTAAGCTCTACGAGTTCAGTTACTCATAACGATAACAGCAGAATCAAAAGCAACAAAGGAAATCATCATACAGAGGAAGAACAGATGAGAACTGAAAAACCTAATTCTGACGACTCCGGCGAAGCTTCGATCTCCTGGATCTTCAACTTTAACCTCCGAGCTCTCCGAGGTGGAAGGATGGCGTCACGATCTCTCCACGGATCTTCAAACTCTCTAAACTCTATCTATCGACCCTAGAGTCGCTGACTCTCAAAAGTCTGATTTGTGAAAATATGAATAATGATTGATTCCCTCTTTGGGCCGCCGGTTTAAGTATTTATACTTAAACCCTAAGTCGCCGGATTTGTGAAAGAATTTTCGCCGAAAACCTAAAGGAGTTTTCGCCAAAAATTCCTTTGTAAATTGCTGCTTCTGTCGGCTGATTTCTTCATAACTTTTCGATGAAAACTTTATAGTATTTTCGCCGAAAACTTCAGTGTAATTCAGCTCATTCCGCCTGTGGGTTTCTGAAGGTATTTTCGCCAAAAACTTCACCAGTTTTGGCGAAAACATTGTGCTGGGCAGTTGGATCTTCGGTTCTGACTCTGGTTTGATTTCTGGTTCAATTCCGGTTCACTCCTTGAGGTCTTGAACACGTCCGTGGCTACATAAATGATGGCAAAAACCTGTGCTTTCACAAAAATACTAGAAAACCATCAAATAGACCCAAAAAGGAAGTAACCAAATCGTAGGAAATAGGGTAGTTGAGTGAATATTCGCTATTTTACCCCTAAAACCACGTTTCAAGCAAGGGAATGTCGCTTAAATGAGGCTGATAATCACGTCAAATCGAGTGTCATCACACTTAGAAAACGTTCATCATGCTCTTCTTCCGTCTTAGAGTAGACCAGAATATCATCACTGAACACAATGACAAATTTGTGAAGGTAGTCACTGAAAACCTTATTCATCATGGCCATAAATGCAGTAGGAGCATTAGTTAAACCAAAAGGCATAACCAGAAATTCATAATGCCCATACCTTGTTCTGAAAATTGTCTTGGGAATTGCTTCTTCAGCTATTTTCATATGATGATAACCAGATCTCAAATCGATCTTGGAAAAGACCAAAACTCCTTGCAATTGATCAAACAGATCATCAATCCTTGGAAGTGGATACCTGTTTTTGACAGTGAACTTGTTGAGACGTCTGTATCAATGCACATCCTCATACTCCCATCTTTCTTCTTGACAAACAAAACTAGTGCTCCTCATGGAGACACACTTTGACAGATAAAACCTCTATCCATAAGTTCTTGCAACTGCTCCTTTAATTTAACCAGCGCCATCTAGTAATCCACTATTGAGATAGACGTAGCATTAGACACCAATTCAATGTCAAAGGATACTTCCCGTTCTAGCGAAACACTTGGCAAGTCCATTGGAAAGACGTCTTGTAAATCATGCATCACCCTTACGTCCTCTATCTTCATTGGTTGTTCCAAGATCACATGTGCCGGAAAGGCTTGACATCCTTCTAGTAGCAACCCGTGAGTTTCACAGAGCCGATAAGAAAGGCTTACACCCTCCGCCTTGCTTGAATCCTTTCAGGATCACCTCCTCCTTCGCGCTGGACATTAGCTTAACTTTCTTCTTCCTACAATCAACCACTGATTTAATTGAAATAGTTTTTCAGATATTAATATTATTGTTTAACTATTGTTTAACCATAGATCCGAATTCCAGTGCCTTGCCAGCCAATCCATACCCAAGATGAGAACTTACATCATCAAATAGCAACAACATCAAGTCAGCTTCAAAAACCCTTCCCTCTATCTTTAATCCCAACATAGAAAGACAGAGTCCACTACTAATGTCCTACCAACCGGAGTACTTACTCCGAACACCTTAACCAAGCTATTAGGCCTAACCTTGAGAAAGCAGCTACACTAGCAAATACAAAGGAATGGGTAGAACCCGTATTAACCAAAGCATAAAGCTAGTGCTCAAATAGATAAAACATACTAGTCACCGTGTTTGGAGCTACCTCTGCTTCAGCTCTAGTATAGCAAAGACTTGTGCTTGAACTCCAGTGCTCCTTCCTATTGTGACTGCTCTCCCAACGGTTCAGTGTTGATGATGTGATCCTCCATAGCTACCCCAATGCCAACAGGTACTCTTACACCCCACCAGGGTCCCCAGTCAAAGGAAGAACCCTAAGGCCTTACAAGAAGCGTGTAAGGCCAAGGAAAGCTCTCCAACATTGCTTCAGGCCAATGTATGTGACCAAGTACAGACTCAGACCCCTACCAGCAGCCAAACAAGCCAGGATGAGAGTGAGGCAACCCCAGGCCGTGTTGCTGTCCAAGGCACCCGATCTAAGCCCCGAGCCGGACTGAGGGCCGAGCCTAAGGGCCCTAATAAGCCCTGGACCAATCCTCACGAGCCCTGGGGGAACTGAACAACCCTGGGATCCCCTAGAAGCATTTCTGGAGTACAGGAAACGAAGGACCCAAGAGTACCTGGCCAGCAGAGGCTGACACCTAGAGACATGCCCCGGAGCGAGCCCCAGACCGGGCCAAATGCAAGCCCTAGGACCTAGGCCACTTTCCACGAGCCCCGAACTAGCCGCAACCCTTGGACACCCTCTGGACATTTCTGAAGACTTGGCCAAAGTAGAATGCAAAAGGCCTGGCCAGAAATGAAGAAGGCGGAGACATGAGCTAGCCCCGGGCACCGGGCACGGCGCCACAGAGGAGCACTCAGGGCCGAGCCACCAAATAGCTCGGGCCTTTTGGGAAATTCCAGTTGTCCTGGATAGCTGGAAGCTTCAGGAACATGGCCCAACAAATAGCGTTGCATTTGGAGGAGGGATGAAGGAGGAGCCACGTAGGGAAGCGCTCATACACGATTTGGGACCATGCATGCAATCCCACCGAGACAACGACTCTCATCCGGGCCAGGAGTACAGGATGCCACGTCTAGAAGACCCCGGGCCTAAGTCCTTCTAGGATTAGGACACGAGAAAGAGGCCTAATCTGAGTCAGAATCCCTGCTCGCCGGCCCAAGACTTGCCCGACCGCCACGGATGCTGCCCGGATTGCCGGATTTTGCCTATTTAGTCTTTCCCTTGCATACTAAGACACTATTATCTTTCCTTTCTAGTTTTTCCCTTTTTAGGTTGGATTGTTAAGGCATTTTAAATGTTCTAATTAGTATTTAGATTATTTAATTCCTAGTTTAGGAAGTAGCTTATAGGGAGGAGAGCTTGTTCCCTCCCTATATAATAAGGCCGCCGGCCATCCTTGTACTAACAACTTTTATGAATCAATAAACCCCTTTCAGAACTTTGTTTTAAATCCCTCGAGTATTTGCTTGATGCATTACTAAAGGTTTGGCTGATCATCAAGAGCATACATCTCTTGGCGTGGCGCCCTCGACTTGATACTTCTGGTTCCTAGCTCTTTATAGCTAGTGGTTCAAAGTCCTAATCCGCCCCGGTTCCATAGGTTCTTCATGAGTACTAAGAGATCAGCTTGTGGTGTTTAAGGGTCGTCTGCCCACGGTTGCGGCGGTTCACATCAGTTGACCCTAGTGGTTGGTCCTCTACCTTCCCTGTAACCACTAATTGTTGGCAGAACCACTTCAACAAAGATAGCTAGCTTTTGGCTAGGGTCGTATTCCAACGGGTCTCTTAGTTAGACTTACTCATTAATAGAGAAGTGCTCAAGGGGGAGGGGGTAAAATGCTTCACAAAACAACACTTCACACAAACACAATCAAGGCTGGCTCAAGTTATCACAAAATCAACTCATGCACGGGCTCAAAGTGCATGGAAAAGTGGGAGGTCAACAACTCAATCAAAGCACACAAAAAGATGAAACACAAAGTGGATGAAATGGAAGGAAGTCAAGGGTCAAGCAAGTTTCCCCTTCGGGATCATGAATCGTGAAATACACAAATTTGGATAAAACAGTCCTAGCAAGCCAAAGATGGGATCTTTCAACACTTCACCAACACGTATCTTAAAGCTCATGGGTCAAGACATGAGGACCAAGTATAAACCATCAATAAATTGGGTATGGGTCACCTCTAAACTGACTACCAAGAATGCACACCAAGTGTTCGATGAAATGCTTATGGGTTTTTCAACCTAAAAAGACATAACATGCTCTCTTTCGAGTTATGATGCAAACTAAGATCATTCCCATGATAATCAATGAAAGGAAAGCTCATCAGTCAAGTCATTCCAAATCAAATAACAACCTAATCATGCATCTAGGTCAAGTATGCAAGAAGAGGAAATGAGATGAAGCACATGGGTCTGAAACACATTTGAACTTAATTAAACAGAAATAAATCCAAGATTTAGGAGTGTAAATCAATCATCAATCCCCATAAGGTTTCACTCACTGAACCCTAGGGAGTTTAGTTACTGCAAGACATACTAGAAATCAGAAGAATACAACCTAAAAAGAAAAGGGTAGAAAGAACCGCCGATTTCTTCGAGCTCAGATGAATCTTGATCTTTGTCTTGAGTTTTGTGGTCTCTGAGATGAAGGATGATGAAAAAGGATTATTTTTGGTCTCTGGAGATGATTTTCCAGGTCAGGAGGACTTCTAGGTTCATCAAAATCGTGCTTAGGAGAGAGAAAATATGTTCTTCAAAAGATGGGGGATATGTCCTATAATATCCCATTATTTTGGGGGGTATCACCAAGCCTAGCTTTGAAGTCTATGATAGATGGCCGCCGCCCGCGAATGATGTGACCTTATCTCATACATATTTATCCTACGTTCTACATTTGTTTTCTCCGTGATTTGATCATCATTAAACTTTCCAATTGCAACCATTTTAAGCTTGTTTTCCTGTTGACATTTTGTCGAACACTTGGTGTGCACTTAGTTTTCAGTTATTTGGAGGTTCAAAGACTCATTGATTGTTAGACTAGTATTCTATGATTGGCATGAGAATGTTTTGCATCATTGCCTTGTGTTAGATGGATGTTAGCTAAGAGATTAAGTGTTTGAGCATTTCATTGAGCTAGTTAAAGCACTCCATTCCTTTGTTCACATAGCGAGAGCATGGTCCATTTGGTTTAGGAGTAGAGAGTCAATTGTGCGAGAGTTCATTGATTCTAATTAAGTGTTTTGCATGGTCATTCATTTGCACATCGTTTCTTGAGATTCAATTCAACTTTCATGATCCTTGAGCTTGAAGAAACCCCTTGCTAAGCTAAACTACTTCTCTCTTGTTTGATCCTCAACTTTACTTGTAGTTTTGCCTTGCTTGACTTAGATTGTTTAAGTTTTTGTATTGTTCTTGTTTAAACTGAACTCAACTCAAATGTTTAGACCGTTCATCACCAGTGTGAGTATTAGCTTATGAGAGGACCTCGTGGAAATACGACCTTGAATGTTGTGAGTTGAAATTCACACGTCAGCGACGCTGTGTGGCCAGCTCTATGCTTTGTTCAAACTTCAATTCCAACTCCTAATCGATCGACGTTCGAACCTATGGCTTCTTGATAATGCGCTCTATCATGGTGTGACCTAAAAACAAACCAAAAACACTTGGGAAATGGACCAAAAGGGTCCCAAGGTACTATTTAAGATAAATTATCATCAAATTATCAAAAACCAATCAAAAGGCAACATCAACGCTTAAATACCATGCAAATATGTATCAATTATGGGGGATTAGAAATGACATATTTCAAGTCATCAATATTATGCTCGATGGTGAGGCCGCAATCGTTGTTATGCGTTCACACAAATAACTACTAATGGTAAGAAAAAGTTATAGCAGATCGTATTCTGAGGGACTCCTATGACTGACTACTTCAAAACTGACAAAGTACTCAAATGCAAACACGTTGTGCGTGGTGTGAGTTCCACGACTTCTATCTCTAAGAAATGCAGAGAAATTAAAACAAATTAAACTAAAGCAGATCGGGAATTAGGGTTTGAAAACAAGGATGACAGACGAACTTAGACTTTGAATCCCCCTTCGTTCCCAGAGCATTGGCAATCAACAGATCAGCGAATTTCGATTCTCATTCAATCAATTACTAAGACACCACCATAACTCCTTACCCTTAGGTTTAAGACCGGCGAACGTTCGCTCTATCCGTTCTAACTACAAAGATTAACTAGCCGCCCGGGTACGGTCGCCTCTCGCAACGACTTAATTAATTGGTGTAATTACTAATGATCAATGAGTTACTCTTGCAGTGAATTAACCCTAACCGGTTCCTACGAAAGGCATGCTCCAATTATAAGGTTAATTGTTCAATTTGATGTTCTAAAGTAAGGCGAGCGTTCGCTTCTATCCTTAGCTTAACAAGAATCTAATCTAGGTGATCAATCCAGACAAGAAACATGAACAATGAAGAACAAATCAAACATGAATGAGAAACTGATTGAACTTCGAATCTAATCACCGCCGATCCGTGACCGCTTTAAAGCCATGGGTCACTTAGGGTTCATCTAGTCTAAGCTCTAACGAGTTTAGCTACTCATGATCATTACAAAAGAAACAAAGACAAAGAAAGAGTTCATCATTCAAAGGAAGAACAGAAAGGAATCTGAAAAACCTAATTTAGACGACTCTGAAAGACTTCGATCTTCGGTGGATTACACTCCTAGCTCCGGTTCTCCGAGATGGAAGGGATGGCGTCACGATCTCTATCCGACTCTTCGAACTCCAACTCTTCGCTCCAGAACTTGAGAGGATTCTCTGAATTCTGATCTCGAAAAGTTGTATTATGATTAATTATGATTCCTTTGGGCCGCCGAGTTAAGTATAAATACTTAACCCTCAATTGGCCGAATCAGCCTAATATTTTTGCCGAAAATAACAAGGTATTTTCGGCGAAAATCCTTGTTAAAATGCACGGCCCCTTCGGTTGAATTCTTCTGTCCTTTTCGCCGAATAAGTTCTCAGTCCGAAAACATATTGTTTTCGCGAAACCATCCTTCAAGTGGCATCAGTCGATTTGCACTAATATTTTCGCCGAAAATAACAAGGTATTTTCGGCGAAATCTTCTTTGTAAACGGGCAGGAGATTGCTTGAACTTAATTGGCTCCTTTGATCGATTCCGGTTCAGTTCCTCGATGTTCCAATGCTTTAGACACGTCCATGGCTACTTTATTTGACGGCAAAAACCTGTGCTAACACAAAAACACTAGAAAACCATCAAATAGATCCGAAACGGGCCAAGGTAACACAAATGGCACGAGATAGGGCAATCGATTGAATATTCGTTATTCTACCCTAAAAACCATGTCTTAAGCAAAGAAATGTCGCTTAAATGAGGCTGATAATCACGTCAAATCGAGTGTCATCAAATACCCCACACTTAAGCTTTTGCTTGTCCTCAAGCAAACTGAATAGAAACGCTCATGTTCATAAATGATAAGATCGATTAAATTGGATCTCAATCAAACACAATGAATTATTAGACAGATCGATCCTAGAACAAGAAACCTAACATGCATACAGATCAGCCAAACTGCCTGGTCTCACTAATAAACTGCACACGACAAGTAATTAGCAACCAATTATGCAGAATTTGACCTGACCGACCAGACTCCTCACACAGGATATATATAGTACAATGGGAACTCTCACTCTCTGTGTTTAAGGACGTTTTCTGCTCTCGATCATTTTCTGTTACCGAATTCTGTCATAGGTTTGCATTTTGACCCAATCTCCACCACTGTGACAACATGAGTATCTAGTCAAGAAGGACTTCCCTGCTAGGACCGTAATGAATACTACACTACTCGGGTTTATAATGAGATGGATGATGGGAATGAATGATGATGGCTTTGTGCGGTGTAGCTTTCGACTAACTTCCCTCGAATCTAATCTATGGCTTCCTACCGTCTAACCAAACACGGGTGGAATAATGAACGCTCGTCCTATGATACCCTCAAGCAACCTAGCACTTATTCTTTTTCTTTACACGGTTTTTTTTCTTTTCTTGTCTTTTGAACTTTTTCTTTTGACTTCGTTCTTCCATTTGTAGGGAGAAGAACGTTTTATTTGAACTAAACTTTGAACTTTTTCTGACTTTCTTTTCTTCATTTTTTCGAATTTTCTCTTTTTCTTTCTTTTACTTACTTTTTTTTTCTTTTGTGCCGATTTTTCTTTTAGTTGCTAGAGGGGTTTACACGTCTGGACATATTAGCTAAGACCACCTGTTTAATGGCTATAGGCAGGTTACCACAAACCGACTTCCGGTAGGTCAATCTAGTGGATTTATCGTTTGGTAGGCTATCTGGCTTAGTAGCTGAATCTAGGTGCCCCTATCCTTCTAGAACTCGTGTCATCGTGTGGTCTCGAGTAGGTCTCATGCAAATTCTAACTCATTCAAGTAAACAGAAAACCACTCAGAAAGAATTAAAATTGCAAGTTATGTGCAATGGATCAAAAGCTCATAGTTGGTTTGCTAGTCGGATTCGGTCATTTTCATGCAATCAAGGCTACAAACTACAAGTGTGATTTTAAAATTCTGTTCTGACCAGACAATTTAGCATCAAAGTATACAAGTTGGTTCTCAAGTTCTAGGTTAAGCAGTCTAAGCATCATTATGAAAGTTTGAACAACAACTTAACATCAAAAATCAAGAACTGAGCCATTCTAATGCTAGAGAGACTGGAATGGAATCACGAGGCACACAAATAATGCAATTAAGGGCAATCACGTTCATGCAAGGTTCTCTAGCATCCTACCCCACACTTAAATCAGACTGTGTCCTCACAGTGAAGGGACTAGAGTTCAGAGTTGAAATAGAAGAACCTGGATCGAGATGATTGGCGTAGTGGATGAGCACGGATCCTCGGAGCGGAGGGAATCTACCCAAGTGAAGCAAAGGGAATCTCCCTACTGCCTCAAAACAAAAACAAATAAAACATAAAAAGGAAACCGGGACAAGTGTCCCGGATCCACACAGAAAAAAGTTGGACTGAAATCCGAAAAGAATAAATAAAAAGAAGACACCAGAAAAGGAATACAACCCGATCACTGCTGGTCCGGTGAACCGGGAGGTGGAAAGTGGAGAAATTCGCCGAGCTGGCGTTGCCACGCTATCTGTGCCTCATATCGCCGGTCGGCGCGGCGCATATGCTGCTACATAATAGTCCATCGCGCCTCTTGAGTGGCGTTGTCGGTGATGCGCCACTCCTGAAGTCGCTCGTACAACTCTCCAACATCCGCGGGGTGATGTCGGGGCTGCTGGGGCGGCGCCTGGTATGGATCGGGAATGTGCGGCGGCGACTGGTGAGCATACCCTGCCTGATGGTGTGGCAAGGGTATATAATCTTGGAATTCTGGTGGCGGCTGCGCTGCTGCTCCTCACATCATCTTCTTCCCAACCGAGGTGATGATCGTGATAGTGCTCGTAGGGGATGCTGAGATGAGCGGCAAACTCATCGTAGGTGAGCTGCCTGTACACCCCACCAAGATAGAAGGTCACAACCTTCTGGCGCTGCTTCCTCTTGTGCTCATCCAGGTCAAAGGTTGCCTAGAACTCCTGGAGGGCAATGTCTGGGAACTCGGCGGCGATGGTGGTCAGCTCGAGGAGACCAGCCGGTGCTAAGGCGTCATGCACGTTCCGGTGGTAATCCTCGTCATGCTCCTGGAGTGACTCCATGGAAAGAGGGCGCATGTCAGCTCCCCGGACGTGCTCGAGCTTCTGGAAGCACTCGAAGTAGAAGTCAGGTAGACGGGCGATAGTGCGATGGTATCCAGCCCGGCGAGGGAGTGCGGGTGGTGGACCCAGAACAGCAGGTGTGACGGGAGCGGCAGCTCCTGAGCTCGAGGCGCCATCAAGTCGCGCCTTAGTCCTGCGCTCACAAGTGGTGTTCCTAAAACCAGAATGAAAACAGATTAGTCAACCAAAACCTTACCCCACACTTAGTAGAAAAACTCAATTTCACAAAGAAATGAGGGAAACTAAGTGGGGTAAGCAAAGCGGAGTAACCGGTAATTATAGACAGTAAAATACAAACTTAGGAACAGCCAGAATCGGATAAGCACAATTAGAGTTCAAAAAGTCAAACCGACATTTAGAAAGTCAACATTTAAGCATATTGAACCCTAATCATGGCAAGACTATCATAACTTGGAGAATGACGGTAAAATATGATTTCAAATGGCAGCACGATAATATGAACGAGAATGAACACATACGACAGCCAAACGATCAAATACAGTTCATGGTCAAACCAGCGTTTCTCACAAAAGTCAACATCACAAGAATCAATCCTATGCATAGCAACTTATGATCAAATGATAAGGAAATTAAGCACGAAACTCCCTAAGCATGCTAGAACAGTTCTACAAGTTCAGCTAACCTAGTTCACACGAAAATAGTCGGCACGCAAAACGAGGCAAACCGAAAAGTCAACCAAAAGTCAACCCCGACGAAATTCAGCAATCTATATGTCAAAAGATTCGTATTGAAAAGTTCTACAACTTACCTTGAAGTCATGACTGCTAAAAATGAACGGGTTGAGAGGAATCGGTGAAAAATGTTGAAAACGAGGGTTTCGGTGAACTGGAGCTGCAAAGCTCCGATTTGGCTGTTCTAGGGCTCGATGGATTCGGAATTGGAGGGGAAGGGAGCGGCGGAGGTCGGCGATGGCGGCGGTGGCAGGAAATGGCAGCGGCGGCGGTTTGAAAGAGTGGGTGGTCGGCGATTTTTTTTAAAAGATAAGGGGGGAGTTTTCGGGTTTGTTGAACGAAAATGAGTGAAGGAGAGATAGGAAGTAAATCCGGATTTTAAAGGAATAGTTTGGTGATTTTCAAAATTATTTTCGGTGAAAATAAGACGGTTGTTTCGCCAAAAATTTCAGTTCAAATACACTGCCGGATTTTCAAGTGCGTTTTCGCCGAAAACAAGAACACTTTTTCGCCGAAAATTTCAGTTCAAATACACTGCTTGGTTTTCAAAATCGATTTCGACGAAAACATAATTCATTTCGGACGAAAAATAAGAAATAGGGAGAATCAGTGAAAACCAAAAATCGATTTCGCCGAAAATGGGGTTTTAGTTTCGCCGAAAATTTTGAACTGTTCAGGTTGAAAATATTTTCGCAAATCCAGCCAACTTCAGAAAATCACAGTTAAATCCACAAAAATCGGAAAGACCTCAATCAACTTGCGACTGACTCTATGACATACAGACTCTACACGAAAAATAATAAATCAAACAAACTGACACTTTTGGCTCCCCGAACCGACTCTAAAATACCAAGTTCGACAAAAAATTAAAACAGACTCCGCCGTGGGTTGCCTCCCACGAAGCGCTCTTTTATTAACGTCCTTGAGCTGGACGATACCTGGACGGTATTAGGAGACATCCCAACTCAGATTCTCCGTCACGCTCGCGTCGGAGTTCATGAAGTACAGCTTCGGGACTTCTCCGGTAAGCGTGAATCTCTTCCCGTTTGCATGTAAAAGCTTGGTACGTCCATCGGGAAGATGATCAACGAACTTGAACGGTCCGAACAGTTCTCTGGAGAGGTCATCCTTCTGGAGTGTGATGATGGAAGGAATGAGGACTGTCGGCTTCTTCTTTTCTTTAATCTTCGGCTTGTTATCACCAGGATCGGTGATCGTTAGTACTTCCTTAGGAGACGCTTTCAGCTTCTCCCTCCATACTTGTTCCGGTGCCGGTTGCTCGGAACGAAATGGTGGTGCAGCTGCCTCGATGGAAGACGGCGGAATTTTGTCTCCAGACCATTTGGTCTTCGTCTTCTTGTTCTTTCCTCGAGGTCTGCTCGGTGGTTTAGAAGAGGCTTGCAGTTCCTTTTTCTTCTTCTTAAGCGGCTTCTGAACCAAAATTTCTGGCTTCTCCTTAATAACTTGTTCAATGCCTGCAGCAACAACTGATCTATAGACACTAGAAGAAGCATTAGTAACGGAGTTGACCGGAGTCAACCCCACAGTTTCAACAGCTAGGCAGTGAGATTCTTCAGTCCTAGAGTCATATTTCATGCCATCTTTAAGACGGAAAGTTTTCGTTTCTTTACAAACTCTTAGAGTTAAAGAACCATTTGGAACGTTAATATTCATTCCAGTAGTAGCCATGAAAGGTCGACCTATGAGTATGGTAGAATCATCCGTACTAGTATCCATAATCACATAGTCAGCTAAAAACGTGAACAGAACACATTTAATAATAACGTCTTTAATTCTCTCCCTTAGGGGTTTTAAGTGATCTATCAGCAAAGACGAGTTGCATACTAGGCGGTTCAAGTTCTCCTAGGTTTAGCTTTTCAAACAGGCTCATAGGCATGACATTAACAGACGCTCCTAGATCAACTAAGCAACGTTCGATCTCAACATCATTGATTACCAAAGGCAAAGTAAAAGAACCAGGATCAGATAACTTAGCTGGATATGGAGAGATAGGTTTCTTAATACGAATATCAGGATATCTTCCTTGTTCCCCTTCATGCCAGTCTCGATCCTTGCATTTGGCAGCAATGCTCTAGGAAAAGGAGGCTTCACGACGTATGGTGCAAGAGGAGGATCATCCTCCTTAGGCGCCGGTTCCTGTTCTTCTTCTTCCTCCGAGTTTCAGCGATCATGCGTAAGACAGAACAAGCATCAGCAATTAGGTTTGGAAGTTTTCGAGCAGTTACCATTTTAGCCTGTTCTTTTCACGGATTCGGCTCTGTCTGGCTTGGAAGCTGGCCAAATGGTCGACCAGACGCTAGCATGTTCGAGATGTTGTTCACGGCTTGCTCAATTCTTTGCCCAGATGCTATCTGTTCTTGATTGAGAAGAGCTTGAGCCTTGAACTGACTGTCATGATCATCGAGTCTGGTGATGATCTGGCTGAGCTTCTTATCCAGGTCACTGACATTGTTCTCTCTTTGATGCTGCTGCCCTGGATAGGTATTGTTGAGATATTGATTCTGGTGATTGCCAGGAGCAGTTCCATAATTACCCGGGTTGCGATGCGGCGGCTGGTAGACACCTGCCGGCGGATGGTTAGGCTTCTGGTCCTGAGCTGGACCAGCCGGGCGGTTATTCTGGCTCTGGTTATGATTGGCGCCAGCATTGTAGGGAGGTCTGTCTTGATAGTTCCCTTGCTGTCTGAAGTTACGATAACCAGCATAACCATTCTGATTATTAACGAAGCCTTGTTGGATGAAATTTACCTCTTCGGCAGACCAGACTTCCGCCTTACCAAAATTCTGACAACGGCCCCCGTTATGTGCGCAAGCTCCACACCACTCGCAATCAGCAACATAGACAGAAGCTGCTGGCGGCTTGATCGGTGTGGTAGACTTCTTCAGATGCTTCTCTACCTCTGCCTTGATTGTAGCTTCGAGATCTAGCTTGCTCCTTGATCCTTCAGATTGTCGCTCCCAGTTCCTTGACTTGGAAGCACAATTTGCGAAGTGAAGAAGAGTAGCTTCAGGAGTGAGTGTAGTGCAATCCCCTTCAGCTAGAGAATTGACCCACTTGGCAGATTCTTCTCGAAGTCCACGAGAGAAGATTTCAGCTAACTGCCTCTGCTCGAATCCATGATGAGGGCAGGTGTAGAGAAGTTCTTGGAATTGATTCCAAGTATCATACAAGCTTTCTCCTTCTTTCTGGGAGAATCTGGTGATGACACTCGATTTGACGTGATTATTAGCCTCATTTAAGCGACATTTCTTTGCTTCAGACATGTTTTTTAGGGTAGAATAACGAATATTCAATCGATTGCCCTATCTCGTGCCATTTGTGTTACCTTGGCCCGTTTCGGGTCTATTTGATGGTTTTCTAGTGTTTTTATGTTAGCACAGGTTTTTGCCATCAAATAGAGTAGCCATGGACATGTCTAAGGCGTTGGAACCTCGAGGAATCAAACCGAATCGATCCAAGGAGCCGATCAAGTCAAACCGAAAGTCTGTCCATTCACACTTACACATTCGGCGAAAATAAGCTTCCATATTCGGCGAAAATAATAGTGCAAATCAACTGACACCGAGTGAAGAATGATTTCGGCAAAAACATTGTGCTCTTCGGACCGAAAATACAAGGCAGAGAGATCACGGCCATTTACACAAGGATTTTCGCCGAAAATAAGCTTCCATATTCGGCGAAAATATCAGGCTAATCTGGATCAGTTAGGGTTAAGTATAAATACTTAACCCGGCGGCCCAAAGAAAAAAAGATAATCATAATATACAATCATAATTCGCAAAACACAACTTTTTCGAATCAGAATCCTCTCAAGTTCTGGAGCGAAGAGTTGGAGTTCGAAGAGCCGGATAGAGATCGTGACGCCATCCCTTCCATCTCGGAGAACCGGAACTACGAGTGTAATCTACCGAAGATCGAAGTCTGTCAGAGTCGTCTAAATTAGGTTTTTCAGATTCTTTTCTGTTCTTCCTTTGAATGATGAACTCTCTCTTTATCTTTGTTCCTTTTGTAATAATCATGAGTAGCTAATCTCGTTAGAGCTTAGACTAGATGAACCCTAAGTGACCAAGGGCTTTAAAGCGGTCACGGATCGGCGGTGATTAGATTCGAAATTCAATCAGTTCTTTTTCATGTTTGATTCGTTCTTCTTTGTTCGTGTTTCTTGTCTGGATTGATCACCTAGATCAAGTCAAACCGAAAATCTGCCATTCACACTTACAGTTTCGGGAAACCAGGCCTCCATATTCGGCGAAACCAGCAGTTCAAATCAACTGATGCCAAGAGAAGGATGGTTTCGGCGAAACCAATCAACTGCTCGGACCGAAGACATTGAACAGCCGGCGGAGCATTGAACTCAAAGCCAGTTTCGCCGAAACTATCCCTATGGTTTCGGCGAAACCATCAGCTCAACCCGGCCCAACTAGGGTTAAGTATTTATACTTAATCTGGCGGCCCAAGAGAGGGGGGAATTCATAATTAATCATAATACAACTTTTCGAGATCAGAATTCTCTGAAGTTCTGGAGCGAAGAGTTGGAGTTCGAAGAGCCGGATAGAGATCGTGACGCCATCCCTTCCACCTCGGAGAACCGGAGCTAGGAGTGCAACTTACCGAAGATCGGAGTCTGTCAGAGTCGTCTGAATTAGGTTTTTCAGATCCTTTTCTGTTCTTCCTTTGAATGATGAACTCCTTCGTTGTCTTTGTTTCTTTTGTAATGATCATGAGTAGCTAGACCCTTTAGAGCTTAGACTAGATGAACCCTAAGTGACCCAGGGCTTTAAAGCGGTCACGGATCGGCGGTGATTAGATTTGAAATTCAATCAGTTCTTTTTCATGTTTGATTCGTTCTTCATTATTCATGTTTCTTGTCTGGATTGATCACCTAGATTAGATTCTTGTTAAGCTAAGGATAGAAGCAAACGCTCGCCTTACTTTAGAACATCGAATTAAACAATTAACCTTATAATTGGAGTGTGCCTTTCGTAGGAACCGGTTAGGGTTAATTCACTGCAAGAGTAACTCATTAATCACTAGTAATTACACCAATTAATTAAGTCGTTGCGAGAGGCAACCGTACCCGGGCGGCTAGTTAATCTTGGTAGTTAGAACGGATAGAGCGAACGTTTGCCGGTTTTAAACCTAAGGGTAAGGAGTTATGGTGGTGTCTTAGTAATTGATTGAATGAGAATTGAAATACGCTGATCTGTTGATTGCCAATGCTCTGGGGAACAAAGGGGGGATTCAAAGTCTAAGTTTGTCTGCCATTCTTGTTTCCAAACCCTAATTCTCAATCTGCTTTAGTTTAATCTTTTTAATTTTTCTTTATTTTTTAGAAGTAGAAGTCGTGGAACTCACACCACGCACTAAGTGTTTTTCTTTGAATAATTTGTTAGTTCTAAAGTAGCCAATCATTCGAAGGCCCGTGGAATATGATCTGCTATAACGCTTTTTCTTAGCATTAGCAGTTTTTATTTGGCTAAATCCCGACCAACGACCGGAGGTCTCCAATGTCAGTGACCTGGATAAGAAGCTCAGCCAGATCATCACAAGACTCGATGATCATGACAGTCAGTTTAAAGCTCAAGCTCTTCTCAATCAAGAACAGATAGCATCTGGACAAAGAATTGAGCAAGCCGTGAACAACATCTCGAGCATGCTAGCATCTGGTCGACCATTTGGCCAGCTTCCAAGCCAGACAGAGCCGAATCCGAGAAAAGAACAGGCTAAAATGGTAACTGCTCAAAAACTTCCAAACCTAATTACTGATGCTTGTTCTGTTTTGCGCAGGATCGCTGAAACTCCGGAAGAAGAGGAAGAAGAAGAACAGGAACCGGCGCCTAAGGAGGAAGATCCTCCTCTTGCACCGTACGTCGTGAAGCCTCCTTTTCCTAGAGCATTGCTGCCAAATGCAAGGATCGAGACTGGCATGAAGGGGAACAAGGAAGGATATCCTGACATCCGTGTTAAGAAACCTGTTTCTCCATATCCAGCTAAGTTATCTAATCCTGGTTCATTTACTTTGCCTTTGGTCATTAATGATGTTGAGATTGAACGTTGCTTAGTTGATCTAGGAGCATCTGTTAATGTTATGCCTATGAGTCTATATGAAAAGTTAAACCTAGGAGAACTTGAACCACCTAGTATGCAACTCGTCTTTGCTGATAGATCGCTTAAAACGCCTAAGGGAGAGATTAAAGACGTTGTCACTAAATGTGGTCCGTTCACGTTCTTAGCTGATTATGTGATTATGGATACTAGTACAGATGATGCTACTATCCTCATAGGTCGACCTTTCATGGCTACTACTGGAATGAATATTAACGTTCCCAATGGATCATTAACTCTAAGAGTCGGTAAAGAAACAAAAACGTTCCGTCTTAAAGATGACATGAAATATGACTCTAGGAATGAAGAATCTCACTGCCTAGCTGTTGAAACGGTGGGGTTGACTCCGGTCAACTCGTTACTAATGCTTCTTCTAGTGTCTCTAGATCAGTTGTTGCTGCAGATATTAAACAGGTCATTGAGAAGAAGCAGAAACCTGTCGTTCAGAAGCCGCCTAAGAAGAAGAAGAAGGAACTGTAAGCCTCTTCTAAACCACCGAGCAGACCTCAAGGAAAGAACAAGAAAATGAAGACACAAATGGTCTGGAGACCAAAAATTCCGCCGTCTTCCACCGAGCCAGCTGCACCACCATTTCGTTCCGAGAAACCGGCGGCGGAACAAGTATGGAGGGAGAAGCCGAAAGCATCTCCTAAGGAAGTATTAACGATCACCGATCCTGGTGATACCAAGCCGAAGATTAAATAAAAGAAGAAGCCGACAGTCCTCATTCCTTCCATCGTCACATTCAAGAAGGATGATCTCTCCAGAGAGCTGTTCGGACCGTTCAAGTTCGTTGATCACCTTCCCGACGGACGTACCAAGCTATTACATGCAAACGGAAGAGATTCACGCTTACCGGAGAAGTCCCGAAGATGTACTTCATGAACTCCGACGCGAGCGTGAAGGAGAATCTAAGTTGGGATGTCTCCTAATACCGTCCAGGTATCGTCCAGCTCAAGGACGTTAATAAAAGAGCGCTTCGTGGGAGGCAACCCACGGCTGGAGTCTGTTTTAAATTTTTTGTTGAACTTGGTATTTTAGAGTCGGTTCGGGGGAGCCAAAAGTGTCAGTTTGTTTGATTTATTATTTTTCGTGTAGAGTCTGTCTGTCATAGAGTCAGTAGCAAGTTGATTGAGGTCGTTCCGATTTTTGTGGATTTAACTGTGATTTTCTGAAGTTGACCGGATTTGCAAAAATATTTAAAAACCCGAACAGTTCAAAATTTTCGGCGAAACCACCCTTGTTTTCGGCGAAATCGATTTTCAATTTTCGAACTCAATCTCCCTGTTCATTGTTTTCGGTTCGAAAAGTCTCTTGTTTTCGGCGAAACCATTTTAAATGAAATTTTCGGCGAAACCGTGTTCTTGTTTTCGGCAAAACCACCTTCAAAAATCCGGCGGTCCATTTTAACTGATATTTTCGGCGAAACCACCCTTTTTATTTTGCCAAAAATAATTTTGAAAATCACCCAACTATTCCTTTAAAATCCGGATTTCGTTCCTTTCTCTCCTTCTTTCATTTTCGAACAACACCTGAAAAACCCCCTCCCATTATCCTTTAAAAATCGCCGCCACCTACCTCTTTAAATCCGACCGTCGCCGCCGTTTCCCGCCGCCGCCTCCGTCGCCGACCATCGCCACTCCCTTCCCCTCCCTTTTCCGATCGATTCAAGCCCTAGAATGTCCGAATCGGAGCTTTGCAGCTCCAGTTCACCGAAACCCTAGTTCTCAACGTTTTTCACTGATTCCTCTCAACTCGTTCATTTTTAGCAATCATGACCTCAAGGTAAGTTGTATAACTTTTTGATACGAATCTTTTGACATATAGATTGCTGAATTTCGTTGGGGTTGACTTTTGGTTGAATTTCGGTTTGCCTCGTTTTACGTGCCGACTGTTTTCGTGTGAACTAAGTTAGCTGAACTTGTAGAACTGTTCTAGGATGTTTAGGGAGTTCCGTGCTTAAATTCCATATCATTTGATCATATGTTGCTATGCATGGGATTGATCCTATGTAATGTTGACTTTTGTGTGAAATGTCGGTTTGACTTTGAATTGTTGTGATCATTTGGCTGTCGTATGCGTTCTTTCTCGTTCATATTATCGTGCTGCCATTTGAAATCATATTTTACCGTCATTCTCCAAGTTATGATAGTCTTGCCATGATTAGGGCTCGTTATGCTTAAATGTCGACTTTCTAAATGTCGGTTTGACTTTTTGAACTCTGATTGTGCTTATCCGATTCTGGCTGTTCCTAAGTTTGTATTTTATTGTCTTCGATTACCGGTTACTCCGCTTTGCTTACCCCACTTAGTTTCCCTCATTTCTTTGTGAAATTGAGTTTTTCTACTAAGTGTGGGGTAAGGTTTTGGTTGACTAATCTGGTTTCATTCTGGTTTTAGGAACCCCACTTATGAGCGCAGGACTAAGGCGCGACTTGATGGCGCCTCGAGCTCAGGAGCTGCCGCTCCCGTCACACCTGCTGTTCTGGGTCCACCACCTACACTCCCTCGCCGGGCTGGATACCATCGCACCATAGCTCGTCTACCAGACTTCTACTTTGAGTGCTTCCAGAAGCTCGAGCACGTTCGGGGAGCTGACGTGCGTCCTCTTTCCATGGATTCCCTGCACGATCACGACGAGGACTACCACTGGAACATGCATGATGCCCTAGCACCGGCTGGCCTCCTCGAGCTGACCACCACCATGGCCGAGTTCCCAGACATTGCCCTCCAGGAGTTCTGGGCAACATTTGATCTAGATGAGCACAAGAGGAAGCAGCGCCAGAAGGTTGTCATCTTCTACCTTGGTGGGGTGCACAGGCAGCTCACCTATGATGAGTTTGCTGCTCATCTCGGCATCCCCTACGAGCACTATCACGATCATCACCTAGGCTGGGGCGAGGATGATAACGAGGAGGAGTACCACTCGCTCTGGAGCCACATGACAGGTGTGCCTGGCGATCGCCTCGGGGTGAGCAACTCAGTTAAGTCGCTCTCTCACCCTCTCTTTAAATTTATACATATGGTTTGGCGTAGATCCCTGTTATATGTACCCGACAAGGATCGCCACCATATCCTCAAGGAGGAGCTCATGCTTCTCCGAGCCATCCGAGAGAGCTACCCTTTACACCCCGGCTGGGTACTGGCTCGCATCTTCCGCCAGAAGACCAGGAGGAAGACGCCACCTCGCAGACTCTTGGGGGGCAACTTCATAGGACAGCTCATCCTCTCCTTCGGCATTAGCCATGAGTATGGCCCGCATATTCCACGACATCCAGTTAGGACCGTTGGAGGAGACTTGGCGGTTGAGTACGACTTAGAACTCGACCTCAGCCTCTATGTAGCAGCAGATCCTCCACTCCAGCCTGTGGTCGAGTCAGAGGAAGAAGATGATGCTGAGGAGCAGCAGCCCCAGCCGCCGCCAGA
This sequence comes from Linum lewisii, assembly GCA_034768395.1. NCBI lineage: Eukaryota > Viridiplantae > Streptophyta > Magnoliopsida > Malpighiales > Linaceae > Linum > Linum lewisii. Next base: position 40,460,340 of record CM068303.1, read on the forward strand.
ATTTCAAGATTATATACCCTCGCCACATCATCAGGCAGGGTACGCTCACCAGTCGCCGCCGCACATTCCAGATCCATACTCGGCGTCTCACCCTCAGCACCAACCGCACCCAGCGGATGTGGGTGAGCTGTACGAGCGACTGCAGGAGTGGCGCATCACTGACAACGCCACTCAAGAGACGCGATGGACTATTATGCAGCAGCATATGCGCCACGCCGACAGGCGATATGAGGCACAGATGGCGTGGCAACGCCAGCTCGGCGAATTTCTCCACTTTCCACCTCCCAGCTCACCGGACCAGCAGTGATCGGGTTGTATTCCTTTTCTGGTGTCTTCTTTTTATTTATTCTTTTCGGATTTCGGTCCAACTTTTTTTCTGTGTGGATCCGGGACACTTGTCCCGGTTTCCTTTTTATGTTTTATTTGTTTTTGTTTGTAGGCAGTTGGGAGATTCCCTTTGCTTCGCTTGGGTAGATTCCCTCCGCTCCGAGGATCCGTGCTCATCCACTACGCCAATCATCTCGATCCAGGTTCTTCTACTTCACTCTGAACTCTAGTCCCTTCACTGTGAGGACACAGTCTGATTTAAGTGTGGGGTAGGATGCTAGAGAACCTTGCATGAACTTGATTGCCCTTGATTGTGTTTTATGTGTGCCTCGTGATTCCATTCCAATCTCTCTAGCATTAGAATGGCTCAATTCTTGATTTTTGATGTTAAGTTGTTGTTCAACCCTTCATAATGATGCTTAGATTGCTTAACCTAGAACTTGAGAACCAACTTGTATACTTTGATGCTAAATTGCCTGGTCAGAACAGAATTTTAAGATCACACTTGTAGTTTGTAGCCTTGATTGCATGAAAATGACCGAATCTGACCAGCAAACCAACTGTGAGCTTTTGATCCATTGCACGTAACTTGCAATTTTAATTCTTTATGAGTGGTTTTCTGTTTACTTGAATGAGTTAGAATTTGCATGAGACCTACTCGAGACCACACGATGACACGAGTTCTAGAAGGATAGGGGCACCTAGATTCAGCTACTAAGCCAGATAGCCTACCAAACGATAAATCCACTAGGTTTAGACCCTTGAGCTTGGCCTGTTCTTTCGGCTCGATAATACATTACAGCCATTTCCCATTTCTTTCATTCCCCATTGATCCTTGTGGTTGTAGTTCTAGATTGACCTACCGGAAGTCGGTTTGTGGTAACCTGCCTATAGCCATTAAACAGGTGGTCTTAGCTAATATGTCCAGACGTGTAAACCCTCTAGCAACTAAAAGAAAATCGGCACAAAAAGAAAAAAAATCAAAAAAGTAAAGTAAGAAAAGAAGCAAGCTTCAGAAAAAAGAGAAGCAGAAAAGTAAAAAAAACAAGAAAAGTTTCAAAGTGTTGTTCAATAAAACGTTCTTCTCCCTACAAATGGAAGAACGAAGTCAAAAGAAAAAGTTCAAAAGAAAAGAAAAAATCGTGTAAAGAAAAAGAATAAGTGCTAGGTTGCTTGAGGGTATCATAGGACGAGCGTTCATCATTCCACCCGTGTTTGGTTAGACGGTAGGAAGCCATAGGCTAGATTCGAGGGAAGTTAGTCAAAAGCTACACCGCACAAAGCCATCATCATTCATTCCCATCATCCATCTCATTATAAACCCGAGTAGTGTAGTATTCATTACGGTCCTAGCAGGGAAGTCCTTCTTGACTAGATACTCGTGTTGTCACAGTGGTGGAGATGTGGTCGAAATGCAAACCTATGACAGAATTCGGTAACAGAAAATGATCGAGAGCAGAAACACGTCCTTAAACACAGAGAGTGAGAGTTCCCATTGTACTATATATATCCTGTGTGAGGAGTCTGGTCGGTCAGGTCAAATTCGTGCATAATTGGTTGCTAATTACTTGTCGTGTGCAGTTTATTAGTGAGACCAGGTAATTTGGCTGATCTGTATGCATGTTAGGTTTCTTGTTCTAGGATCGATCTGTCTAATAATTCATTGTGTTTGATTGAGCTCCAATTTAATCGATCTTATCATTTATGAACATGAGCATTTCTATTCAGTTTGCTTGAGGACAAGCAAAAGCTTAAGTGTGGGGTATTTGATGACACTCGATTTGACGTGATTATCAGCCTCATTTAAGCGACATTTCTTTGCTTCAGACATGTTTTTTAGGGTAGAATAACGAATATTCAATCGATTGCTCTATCTCGTGCCATTTGTGTTACCTTGGCCCGTTTCGGGTCTATTTGATGGTTTTCTAGTGTTTTTATGTTAGCACAGGTTTTTGCCATCAAATAGAGTAGCCATGGACGTGTCTAAGGCGTTGGAACCTCGAGGAATCAAACCGGAATCGATCCAAGGAGCCGATCAAGTCAAACCGAAAGTCTGCCCATTCACACTTACACATTCGGCGAAAATAAGCTTCCATATTCGGCGAAAATAATAGTGCAAATCAACTGACGCCGAGTGAAGAATGATTTCGGCGAAAACATTGTGCTCTTCGGACCGAAAATACAAGGTAGAGAGATCACGGCCATTTACACAAGGATTTTCGCCGAAAATAAGCTTCCATATTCGGCGAAAATATCAGGCTAATCCGGATCAGTTAGGGTTAAGTATAAATACTTAACCCGGCGGCCCAAAGAAAAAAAGATAATCATAATATACAATCATAATTCGCAAAACACAACTTTTTCGAATCAGAATCCTCTCAAGTTCTGGAGCGAAGAGTTGGAGTTCGAAGAGCCGGATAGAGATCGTGACGCCATCCCTTCCATCTCGGAGAACCGGAACTACGAGTGTAATTTACCGAAGATTGAAGTCTGTCAGAGTCGTCTAAATTAGGTTTTTCAGATTCTTTTATGTTCTTCCTTTGAATGATGAACTCTCTCTTTATCTTTGTTTCTTTTGTAATAATCATGAGTAGCTAATCTCGTTAGAGCTTAGACTAGATGAACCCTTAGTGACCCAGGGCTTTAAAGCGGTCACGGATCGGCGGTGATTAGATTCGAAATTCAATCAGTTCTTTTTCATGTTTGATTCGTTCTTCTTTGTTCGTGTTTCTTGTCTGGATTGATCACCTAGATTAGATTCTGGTTAAGCTAAGGATAGAAGCGAACGCTCGCCTTACTTTAGAACATCGAATTACACAATTAACCTTATAATTGGAGTGTGCCTTTCGTAGGAACCGGTTAGGGTTATGATGACACTCGATTTGACGTGATTATCAGCCTCATTTAAGCGACATTCCCTTGCTTGAAACATGGTTTTAGGGGTAAAATATCGAATATTCACTCAACTACCCTATTTCCTACCGATTTGGTTACTTTGGCCCTTTTGGGTCAATTTGATGGTTTTCTAGCGTTTTTGTGATAGCACAGATTTGTTCCATCATTTACGTAGCCATGGACGTAGTCAAGACCTCAAGGAGTGAACCAGAATCAAACCAGAAATCGAACCAGAGTCAGAACCGAAGATCCAACTGCCCAGCACAATGTTTTCGCCGAAAAGACTATGAGGATTTCGGCGAAAATACCTTCAGAAGTCACAGGCTGATTTGCACTGAAGTCTTCGGCGAAAACTTCCTTATGTTTTCGCCGAAAATCCTAAAGAAATGACACAGGGGATTTTAACTAAAGTTTTCACCGAAAATAGCTTGATATTTTTGGCAAAATTCCTTCCAAATCCGGCGCTGTATTGGAAACCCTAAAACGTACCTATTTAAAGAAGCAGCCGGCAGCCAAAGAGGGAGAGAGAATCAACAACAATTCATTATTCTTATTTTCTCAAATCAGACTTTTGAGAGTCAGCCGACTCTAGGGTCGATAGATAGAGTTTAGAGAGTTCGAAGATCCGTGGAGAGATCGTGACGCCATCCTCCCATCTCGGAGAACTCGGAGCTTAAAGTCGAAGATCCAGGAGATTGAAGCTTCACAGATTCGTCAAATTAGGTTTTGCAGTTCTTCTCTGTTCTTCCTACCTGAGATGTATTCCTTGATTGCTTTCGATTCTCATGTATCTGATATGAGTAACTGAACTTGTAGAGCTTAGATTAGATGAACCCTAAGTGACTCAGGGCTTTAAAACGGTCACGGATCGGTGGTAATTAGATTCAAAGTTCAATCAGTTTCTCTTTGCATGTTTGATTCGTTCTTCATTGTTCATGTTTCTTGTCTGGATTGATCACCTAGATTAGATTCTGGTTAAGCTAAGGATAGAAGCGAACGCTCGCCTTACTTTAGAACATCGAATTAAACAATTAACCTTATAATTGGAATGTGCCTTTCGTAGGAACCAGTTAGGGTTAATTCACTGCAAGAGTAACTCATTAATCACTAGTAATCACACCAATTAATTAAGTCGTTGCGAGAGGCGACCGTACCCGGGCGGCTAGTTAATCTTGGTAGTTAGAACGGATAGAGCGAACGTTCGCCGGTCTTAAACCTAAGGGTAAGGAGTTATGGTGGTGTATAGAAACTGATTGAATTAGAATTGAAAACCGCTGATCTTGTGATTGCCGTTGCCTTGGTGATCTAAGGGGGATTCGAAATCTAAGCTCGTCTATCTTCCTGTTAGTCAACCTGTTAATCTTTCTGTCTTTTATTTCTCCTGCTTATTAGATTAGAAGTCGTGGAACTCACACCACGCACTAAGTGTTTAAACCTGAATAATTTGCTAGCTTCTTGGAGTAGTCAATTAAAAGAGACCTCGAGTCGAATACGATCTGCTATACGCTTTTTCTTAGCAGTAGTAGTTTTTATTTGGTTGAACGCATCACAATGACACGTTCACCAAATTGGCGCCATTGTCGGGGACTCTTCTAATTGTTAGAAAGAAGAGTTGGCAAATTATTCTTCTACCTTTCCGCCTTACCATTTATTTTCCTCCATATTTTCATGATTTACCTGGGTAGTGTTTTTTGAGTTTTAATTATGCAGGATTACAGGTGGGATGACCAGTACCAAGGGTGGTACATCAATGAAGCACCATATATTGAAGACTCCCAAGAGATGGATTTACACACTTATGAGCATCAACAATGGATGGCAATCACCCAAGCCGCGATCGACAACCTCCAATCAATGAACGATGCTGCTGATACAAGGAACGCCGAGCTCAAGCGACTAGTGCAATTAATGGAAGAAGATGCTCAAGAGCATTTCGAAGAAGAGCCAGAAGCTACACACGACCAGCAAATTCATCAAAAGGTGTATATACAAGTTCATCAAAATCGACAACAGACGACAAGAGTAGAATCCGCCTTGGATGATCTCATTTCGAAGCTGCAAGCTCGTAACGTAATGGATATCAAGCTCGAGCAACCAAATCCACTAATGGAAGAAGATGCTCAAGAGCCGTACGAAGATGAACATGACAACCTCACCCATGACTATTGCGAGCTAGAAGCATCTGTTGAAGAATCCTTGGCGGTGGTGGTTGATGAAGACAAAGAGCCAATCCATCTTGAAGTTGAAGCCGAAGAGGAGCACATAGAGATTGAGGAGATACCCTCACCTACACTTCCGCCGAGTCAACCTGTAGAGAAGATGGAACTCATTGATCATGCCGCGCCGTACTACCTCTTTCCTCTTCCAGAAGGAGAATTCAAGAAGAACTGGTCATCCAACCAGAACCACAATCTACTGGAACACTATCGGCTGCATCACCCTTCTGGAGTGCTACATGGCACTCAACCACACACCTTGAAGAAGACGATTGACTTCAAGGAACTCCTAAGTTGGGGTCCCTAACAGGTATCGTCCGGCTCAAGGACGTTAAAAGAGAGCGCTTCGTGGGAGGCAACCCACGGTTGGAGTCCGTTTTTGAATTTTTGAGTTAGTCTTTTTCGTCGTTCGAATCAGGTTCGGGGGAGCCAAAGTGTCAGTTTAATTTCCTTTCGTTTTGATTTGTTGTCGGTTGGGTTTTGAAAAAAAAAAAAAAAAAGGGGTTTAAAATAGGTTTTCGGCAAAAAATTACAAATTCTCGCCGAAAATAATGTCAAGTTTGCAAACAGTGGCGTCTGTTATTTTTTTGTGTGTTTTCCGAAGATGTTTTCGGCGAAAACTCCTAAAGTTTTCGCCGAAAACTTGTGTTGTTTTGAAAATCAGTTAGATTTTTTGCCCGATTCTAACGCATACTTGATCGTCCAAATCGGAGCTCTGTAGCTCCAGTTATGCCCGAAACAAGTTTTTCATGTTTTTGGCCAACTTCGTCGCTTTCCGTCCATTTTCTTGAGTCGTGTCTTGAAGGTTAGTTGTTGGGTTTTCAATTTCGAATCTTTTGACATGCCGATCATTGATTTTCGACGAGTTTAATACCGGTCTACCTCGTTTTGCGTGTCTTCTGTTTCGGTGTGATTTTTTCTGAACTAATTGAGCTTGGATGATCTAGATTGCTCTAGGAGTGTCGTGCCGTGAATTTGAAAAAAAAAAGATAGTCAAAATATTTTCAAAATTCCCCTTAACCGTCTTTGTTCGACTTTTATTCTGTGTGGATCCGGGACACTTGTCCCGGTATCCTTTTGATCTTTTTGTTGTTTTTGTTTTGTAGGATCTTGAGTAGCTACTCCGTTCTGCTCCAGACGCTCCGTGTTCATCCGCTACACCGACCATCACCTTCCAGGTTCTTCGTATCTCTCTACTCTAGATTAGTTCTGTGAGGACACAGAACCGTTTAAGTGTGGGGTAGGATTCTAGGATTATGCATTATCTTGCTTGCTATCTATGATTCTGTGGTTCAAATTTGAAATTTCTCTAGCATAAAATTGCTCAATTCTTGACTCTTGATGTTAAATTGACTTCAATTTTGAACAATGACGTCTAGACTGTTCCACTTAGAACCTGTAACCAATGTGTCGGAACTGATATTAAACGAGTCTAGGTCAGAACAGATCATAAATCACTTCAGTAGTTGAAACTTGAATTAATTGAATTGATTGGTTTGTTAATAACAAAGCTCGATAACACCGTTCTAAGATGATAGATGCTAGCTTCTCCCATGTTTTTCACTCCATATTTGTTCACTTGTGATTGTGGCTTGAGATTAGATGGAAATCCAATTCGAAATCTTGTGTAAAAAGTTATAACTAGCTAGGATTAAGTGGCTAAATTGTTAAATCAAGTAATAAAGTTGTGCAAATCAATGCTAAGTTCTTTAAAGTGCTGAAAATAAAGCTAGGCAAGCCCGACACCCTAGTGAAGTGTTCGGGTTGAGCACTAGCAAAGGCACAAATACTGTGAGCTAGGCAAGTCCAACACCTAAGTGAAGTGTTTGGTATCGAGCACTAGTATGCAGTAAATAATTGAAGGAATAAGTTGAAGCTTGAATGAAATTGTTGTTAAAAAGTGGTCCTAGCTAGCACATGTAACAGACAGATCTAGAAACGGATGAAGTCGAGTCAATAGCCACGTCACTTTTCCTACCTCCGCGTCCACATCATGGCTAGAGCTTAAAGTCTTTTTGATTAGAATTGGTGTTATCGTAGTCGGTTAATTATGATTAATTGTTTTACCAAGAAACGAGCTTTGTTAAAACTACTACTTGAAGTGTGCAAAAAATAGTGAGATCGAAAACTTATTTGGTTGATGTTCGTGCATGTGTAGGTCACTTTTTCTACGTGGAACAGTCTAAACCAAATTGTTAGAATTGAATCTCGGTTTAATCTCGTATCATTTGTGAATTTGAGTGTGTTCTAGTTCAGTTTGCTTGAGGATAAGCAAAAGCTTAAGTGTGGGGTATTGATGACACACGATTTGACGTGATTATCAGCCTCATTTAAGCGACATTCCCTTGCTTGAAACATGGTTTTAGGGGTAAAATATCGAATATTCACTCAACTACCCTATTTCCTACCGATTTGGTTACTTTGGCCCTTTTTGGGTCAATTTGATGGTTTTCTAGCGTTTTTGTGATAGCACAGATTTTTGCCATCATTTACGTAGCCATGGACGTATTCAAGACCTCAAGGAGTGAACCGGAATCGAACCAGAAATCGAACCAGAGTCAGAACCAAAGATCCAACTGCCCAGCACAATGTTTTCGCCGAAAAGACTATGAGGATTTCGGCGAAAATACCTTCAGAACTCACAGGCTGATTTGCACTGAAGTCTTCGGCGAAAACTTCCTTATGTTTTCGCCGAAAATCCTAGAAGAAATGACACAGGGGATTTTAACTAAAGTTTTTGCCGAAAATAGCTTGATATTTTCGGCGAAAATCCCTTCCAAATCCGGCGCTGTATTGGAAACCCTAAAACGTACCTATTTAAAGAAGCAGCCGACAGCCAAAGAGGGAGAGAGAATCAACAACAATTCATTATTCTTATTTTCTCAAATCAGACTTTTGAGAGTCAGCCGACTCTAGGGTCGATAGACAGAGTTTAGAGAGTTCGAAGATCTGTGGAGAGATCGTGACGCCATCCTCCCATCTCGGAGAACTCGGAGCTTAAAGTCGAAGATCCAGGAGATTGAAGCTTCACAGATTCGTCAAATTAGGTTTTGCAGTTCTTCTCTGTTCTTCCTACCTGAGATGTATTCCTTGATTGCTTTCGATTCTATTGTATCTGATATGAGTAACTGAACTTGTACAGCTTAGATTAGATGAACCTAAGTGACCCAGGGCTTTAAAGCGGTCACGGATCAGCGGTAATTAGATTCAAAGTTCAATCAGTTTCTCTTTGCATGTTTGATTCGTTCTTCATTGTTCATGTTTCTTGTCTGGATTGATCACCTAGATTAGATTCTGGTTAAGCTAAGGATAGAAGCGAACGCTCGCCTTACTTTAGAACATCGAATTAAACAATTAACCTTATTATTGGAATGTGCCTTTCGTAGGAACCGGTTAGGGTTAATTCACTGCAAGAGTAACTCATTAATCACTAGTAATCACACCAATTAATGAAGTCGTTGGGAGGGGCGACCGTACCCGGGCGGCTAGTTAATCTTGGTAGTTAGAACGGATAGAGCGAACGTTCGCCGGTCTTAAACCTAAGGGTCAGGAGTTATGGTGGTGTATAGAAACCGATTGAATTAGAATTGAAAACCGCTGATCTTGTGATTGCCGTTGCCTTGGTGATCTAAGGGGGATTCGAAATCTAAGCTCGTCTATCTTCCTGTTAGTCAACCTGTTAATCTTTCTGTCTTTTATTTCTCCTGCTTATTAGATTAGAAGTCGTGGAACTCACACCACGCACTAAGTGTTTAAACCTGAATAATTTGCTAGCTTCTTGGAGTAGTCAATTAGAAGAGACTTCGAGTCGAATACGATCTGCTATACGCTTTTTCTTAGCATTAGTAGTTATATTTGGTTGAACGCATCACAACGACACGTTCACCAGGTTAATTCGCTGCAAGAGTAACTCATTAATCATTAGTAATTACACCAATTAATTAAGTCGTTGCGAGAGGCGACCGTACCCGGGTGGCTAGTTAATCTTGGTAGTTAGAACGGATAGAGCGAACGTTCGCCGGTCTTAAACCTAAGGGTAAGGAGTTATGGTGGTGTCTAAGTAATTGATTGAATGAGAATCGAAATTCACTAATCTGTTGATTGCCAATGCTTTGGGGAACGAAGGGGGATTCAAAGTCTAAGTTCGTCTGTCATCCTTGTTTTCAAACCCTAATTCCCAATCTGCTTTAGTTTAATTTGTTTTAATTTTTCTGCATTTCTTAGAAATAGAAGTCGTGGAACTCACCCACGCACAACGTGTTTTCCTTCGAGTATTTTGCTAGTTCTGAAGTAACCAATCATAGAAAGCCCTTGGAATACGATCTCTATACGCTTTTTCTTAGCATTAGTAGTTTTTATTTGGCTGAACCCGTCCGAATAACGACCGGGCGGTCCACCATTTGGCAATGCTGTCCTTGATGGCAGTTGTTCTGGCCGGAGGGAAGTATTCTTGATGACACTCGATTTGATGTGATTATCAGCCTCATTTAAGCGACATTTCTTTGCTTAAGACATTGTTTTTAGGGTAGAATAACGAATATTCAATCGATTGCCCTATCTCGTGCCATTTGTGTTACCTTGGCCCTTTTCGGGTCTATTTGATGGTTTTCTAGTGTTTTTGCGTAAGCACAGGTTTTTGCCATCAAATAAAGTAGCCATGGACGTGTCTAAGGCATAGGAACATCGAGGAACTGAGCCGGAATCGATCAAAGGAGCCAATCAAAGTCAAACCGAAAATCTGCCATTCACACTTACAGTTTCGGCGAAAATGATCCTCCAGTTTCGGCGAAACCAGCAGTTCAAATCAACTGATGCCAAGTGAAGACTGATTTCGGCGAAACCATTAAGCCTTTCGGACCGAAAATGCAAGGCAGAGAAATCATGGCCATTTACACAAGAGTTTTCGCCGAAACTACCCCTATGGTTTCGGCGAAAATACCATCTCAGCCCGGCCCAACTAGGGTTAAGTATTTATACTTAACCCGGCGGCCAAATACAGGGGATACAATTCATAATTCGAAAAACATAACTTTTCAAGATCAGATTTCTCTGATGTTCTGGAGCGAAGAGTTGGAGTTCGAAGAGCCGGATAGAGATCGTGACGCCATCCCTTACATCTCGGAGAACCGGAGCTAGGAGTGTAACTTACCGAAGATCGGAGTCTGTCAGAGTCGTCCGAATTAGGTTTTTCAGATCCTTTTCTGTTCTTCCTTTGAATGATGAACTCTTTGTTTTTCTTTGTTTCTTTTGTAATGATCATGAGTAGCTAAACTCGTTAGGGCTTAGACTAGATGAACCCTAAGTGACCCAGGGCTTTAAAGCGGTCACGGATCGGCGGTGATTAGATTCGAAATTCAATCAGTTCTTTTCCATGTTTGATTTGTTCTTCATTGTTTATGTTTCTTGTCTGGATTGATCACCTAGATTAGATTCTGGTTAAGCTAAGGATAGAAGCGAACGCTCGCCTTACTTTAGAACATCGAATTGAACAATTAACCTTATAATTGGAGTGTGCCTTTCGTAGGAACCGGTTAGGGTTAATCCACTGCAAGAGTAACTCATTAATCACTAGTAATTACGCCAGTTAGCTAAGTCGTTGCGAGAGGCGACCGTACCTGGGCGGCTAGTTAATCTTGGTAGTTAGAACGGATAGAGCGAACGTTCGCCGGTCTTAAACCTAAGGGTAAGGGGTTATGGTGGTGTTTTAGTAATTGATTGAATAAGAATCGAAATCCGCTGATCTGTTGATTGCCAATGCTCTGGGGAACGAAGGGGGATTCAAAGTCTAAGTTCGTCTGTCATTCTTGTTTCTAAACCCTAATTCTCAATCTGCTTTAGCTTAATTTGTTTTAATTTTTCTGCATTCCTTAGAATTAGAAGTCGTGGAACTCACACCACGCACAACGTGTTTTCCTTGAGTAATTTGTTAGTTCTGAAGTAGCCAATCAATTGAAGGCCCGTGGAATACGATCTATCCTAGCTCTTGAGCTTGATAGTTATTTGATAGAACCAACTCAGCACAACGACGGTTCTCATCAAATTGGCGCCGTTGCCGGGGACTTCTTTTGATTGTTGAAAGAAGATCTGGCAATTTATTCTTCTATTTTCCATCTTTCATTTTTCCATCCACTTCGATTTTACACTGGTTTTGTTTGTCTTTGTTATCTGTAGGTTTACAGGTGTATGCCTCACCGTCCTTGGACTCGCTCTCAGACCGAACAGGCTAAGATTGCAGGGAATCCAGGCAGTTCTGCTACACCTCAACGATCACAGATTCTGAAGGAAGGCAGATCCAATCCATTCATCACTCCGATCAAGATCGAGGAATCGAAGGAGAGTTCCTCATCTCCGTCTTCACCACACTCTTCATCCGCTTCATACACCGAGTCACTTTCACCTCCTCCATCTTCCATCATGACCGATAGATTACCACCAAACGGCGATCAGCCGCCGCCACCCCCACCTGCACAGAAGAGTCTAGCAGACTATAACAAGCCGAGCGCGACTAGCGTTCGATCTGCCATTGCCGTTCCGCGCATTGAAGGAGATCCTGACTATGAGATCAAAATTCCATTCTTGACCATGATCTCTAGGGATTTACAGTTTGAAGGCAGGCCCCTAGACAATCCGTGCATTCATCTTGCAGACTTCCTTGATCTCTGCAGTACTTTTAAAAACGGAAACCTCGACAAAAACACTCTTTGTCTGAGAGATTTCCCGTTCTCTTTGAAAGGCGCTGCTAAGAGGTGGCTTACTGGCAAACCACCTGGCTACTACACTAACTGGGATACTCTGGCTCAGGACTTTGTTGAAGAATACTTCCCTCCGGCCAGAACGACCGCCATCAAGGACAGCATCGCCAGATTCTCCCAGAAAGAAGGAGAAAGTTTATATGATACTTGGAATCGTTTCCAAGAACTTCTCTACACCTGCCCTCATCATGGATTTGAGCAGAGGCAGTTAGCTGAAATCTTCTCTCGAGGACTTAGAGAAGAATCTGCCAAGTGGGTCAATTCTCTAGCTGAAGGGGATTGCACTACACTCACCCCTGAAGCTGCTTTTCTGCACTTCGCAAACTGTGCCTCCAAGTCAAGGAACTGGGAGCGACAATATGAAGGGTCGAGGAGCAAGCTAGATTTCGAAGCAGCTATCAAGGCAGAGGTAGAGAAGAATTTGAAGAAGTCTACCACACTAATCAAGCCACCGGCAGCTTCTGTCTATGTTGCCGATTGTGAGTGGTGTGGAGCTTGCGCACATAACGGAGGCCGTTGTCAGAATTTTGGTAAAGCAGAAATCTGGTCTGCCGAAGAGGTAAATTTCATTCAACAAGGCTTCGTCAATAATCAGAACGGTTATGCTGGTTACCGTAACTTCAGACAGCAAGGGACCTATCACGACAGACCTCCCTATAATGCTGGCGCCAATCATAACCAGAACCAGAATAACCGCCCGACTGGTCAAGTTCAGGATCAGAAGCCTAATCATCCGCTAGCAGGTGTCTACCAGCCGCCGCATCGCAATCCGGGTAACTATGGAACTGCTCCTGGCAATCGCCAGAACCAATACTTCAATAATACCTATCCAGGACAGCAGCAGCAAAGAGAGAACAATGTCAGTGACCTGGATAAGAAGCTCAACCTGATTATCACCAGACTCGATGATCACGACAGTCAGTTCAAGGCTCAAGCTCTTCTCAATCAAGAACAAATAGCATCTGGACAACGGATTGAGCAAGTCGTGAACAACATCTCGAGCATGCTAGCATCTGGTCGACCATTTGACCAGCTTCCAAGCCAGACAGAGCCAAACCCGAGAAAAGAACAGGCTAAAATGGTAACTGCTCGAAAACTTCCAAACTTAATTGCTGATGCTTTTTCTGTTTTACGCAGGATCGCTGAAACGCCGGAAGAAGAAGAAGAAGAGGAGCGGGAACCAGCGCCTAAGGATGATCCTCCTCTTGGACCATACGTCGTGAAGCCTCCTTTTCCTAGAGCACTGCTGCCAAATGCAAGGATCGAGACTGGCATGAAGGGGAACAAGGAAGGATACCCCGACATTCGTGCTAAGAAACCCGTTTCTCCATATCCAGCTAAGTTATCTGATCCTGGTTCTTTTACTTTACCCTTGGTCATCAATGATGTTGAAATTGAACGTTGCTTAGTTGACCTAGGAGCATCTGTTAATGTCATGCCTGTGAGCTTGTTTAAAAAGTTAAACCTAGGAGAACTTGAACCACCTAGTATGCAACTTGTCTTTGCTGATAGATCGCTTAAAACCCCTAAGGGAGAAATCAAAGATGTTGTTACAAAATGTGGTCCGTTCACATTTATAGCTGACTATGTGATTATGAATACCGGTACAGAAGATTCAACCATTCTTATAGGTCGACCGTTCATGGCTACTACTGGAATGAATATTAATGTTCCTAATGGTTCTTTGACTTTAAGAATTGGTAAAGAAACAAAAACGTTCCGTCTTAAAGATGACATGAAACATGACTTTAGGAATGAAGAATCTCACTGCCTTGCTGTTGAAACTGTGGAGTTGACTCCGGTCAACTCCGTTACTAATGCTTCTTCCAGTGTCTCTAGATCAGTTGTTGCTGCAGGTATTAAGCAGGTTATAAGGAAGAAGCCAGAAGCCTCGGTTCAGAAGCCACAAAAGAAGAAGGAACTGCAAGCCTCTTCAAAACCGCCACACAAGGAGTCGGGTAGATTAAGGAGGAAGAATCACAAGGAGAAGCAAGTTCAAATGGTCTGGAGACCAAAAATTCCGCCGTCTTCCACCAAGCCAGCTGCACCACCAATTCGTTCCGAGAAACCGGCGCCAGAACAAGTATGGAGGGAGAAGCCGAAAGCCTCTCCTAAGGAAGTACTAACGATCACCGATCCTGGTGATACCAAGCCGAAGACTGAAGTTAAGAAGAAGCCGACAGTCCTCATTCCTTCCATCGTCATACTCAAGAAGGATGATCTCTCTAGAGAGCTGTTCGGACCATTCAAGTTCGTTGATCATCTTCCCGACGGACGTACCAAGCTTTTGCATGCAAACGGGAAGAAATTCACGTTTACCGGAGAAGTCCCGAAGCTGTACTTCATGAACTCCGACGCGAGCGTGAAGGAGAATCTTAGTTGGGATGTCTCCTAATACCGTCCAGGTATCGTCCAGCTCAAGGACGTTAATAAAAGAGCGCTTCGTGGGAGGCAACCCACGGCTGAGTCAGTTTTGTTTTGTTTCAACCTTGGTCTTTTAGAGTCGGTTCGGGAGAGCCAAAAGTGTCATTTTGTTTGAGTTATTATTTTTCGTGTGTAGTCTGTGTGTCATAGAGTCAGTAGCAAGTTGATTGAGGTCGTTCCGATTTTTCTGGATTTAACGGTGATTTTCTGAAGTTGGCCTGATTTGCGAAAATATTTTAAACCCGAACAGTTCAAAATTTTCGGCGAAACTACCAGTGTTTTCGGCGAAACCGATTTTTAAACTTCGAACCTTTTTTCTCCTGTTTCTCTTTTTCTGTTCGAAAACTTTATGATTTCGGTGAAACCACTTCAACCAAGATTTTCGGCGAAACCAAGCTTAAATTTTCGGCGAAACCACCAGTTCAAATCAGCCAATTCTTGTTAACCTGTAGTTTCGGCGAAACCACTGCGTTATTCTCGCCGAAACCCATTTGAAAAAAAAATAACCCAACTCTCCCATTTAAATCCCGATTTCCGGACAACCTCTCTCATCCCTTCTCCCATTTTCGCTCACACAACACCCGAAACCCCCCCTCTTTAAAAATATCACCGCCGACCCTCCATTTTCAAACCGCCGCCGCCGCCACCGTTTCACTTGCCGCCACCATCGCCGACCGCCGCTCACTCCCCCTCCTCAATCCGATCCCACCAAGCCCTAGAACAACCAAATCGGAGCTTTGCAGCTCCAGTTCACCGAAAACCTAGTTTTCAACGTTTTTCACGATTCCTCCCAACCCGTTTAGTTTTTGCTTCCATGGCTTCAAGGAACACTTTTGAGCGCAGGACTAAGGCACGCCTTGATGGCACCTCGAGCTCAGGAGCTGCCACTCCCGTCACACCCGCCATTCTGGGTCCCCCACCTGCACTCCCTCGCCATGCTGGATACCATCCCACCATCGCCCGTCTTCCGGACTTCTACTTTGAGAACTTCCAGAAGATCGCGCACATTCGGGGAGCTGACGTGCATCCTTTATCCATGGAGTCGCTCCAGGAGTATGACGAGGATTCCTACCGGAACGTGCATGACGCCTTAGCACCGGCCGGTCTCCTAGAGCTGACCACCATAGCCGCCGAGTTCCCAGACATTGCTCTCCAGGAGTTCTGGGCGACATTTGGCTTGGACGAGCATAAGAAGAGACGGGGCCAGAAGGTGATCACTTTCTTTCTTGGTGGGGTGCACAGGCAGCTCACCTACGATGAGTTTGCCGCTCATCTGGGCATCCCCTACGAGCACTATCATGATCACCACCTCGGTTGGGGCGAGGATGATGACGACGAGGCATTGCACGCCCTCTGGAGCCACATGACAGGCGTGCCTGGCGATCGCCTCAGGAAGAACAACTCAGTTAAGTCCCTCTCTCACCCACTCTATAAGTTTATTCATATGGTTTGGCGGAGGTCACTTTTATATGTCAGAGACAAGGATCGCCACCATATCCTTAAAGAGGAGCTCGTGCTTCACCGAGCCATCCGAGAGAGCTACCCTCTCCACCCCGGCTGGGTGCTAGCTCACATCTTCAGTCAGAGGACCAAGAGGAAGAAGCAACCACGCAAACTCTTGGGAGGCAACTTCATAGGACAACTCATCCTCTCCTTCGACATCGGCCATGAATATGGCCCTCACATTCCACGACATCCAGTTCGGACCGTTGGAGGAGACTTGGCGGTCGAGTACGACTTAGATCTCGACCTCAGTCCCCATGTTGCAGCAGATCCTCCACTCCAACTTGCGGTCGAGTCGGAGGACGACGATGATGCTGAGGAGCAGCAGCCGCAGCCGCCGCCCGAGTTTGAAGATTACATACCCTCGCCACACCATGAGGCAGGGTACATCCCCAGTCGCCGCCATACATTCCAGATCCATACCAGGCACAGCAGCCTCAGCCTTGACCGCATCCCGCGGACATTGGTGAGCTGTACGAGCGACTGCAGGAGTGGCGCATCACCGACAACGCCACTCAAGAGGCTAGGTGGACTATTATGCAACAACACATGCGCCGCGCCGACCGACGATATGAGCAACAGCTGGAGTGGCAGCGACAGCTCGGCGATTACTTCCACTTCCCCCACCCCGACACCTCTGACCAGTGATGATCAGGTGGTGTCCTTTTCCTTATCCTTTCTTTTTATTTATTCTTTTCGGACTTCGGTCCAACTTTTTTCTGTGTGGATCCGGGGCACTTGTCCCGGTTTCCTTTTTATGTTTTATTTGTTTTTGTTTTGTAGGCAGTTGGGAGATTCCCTTTGCTTCACTTGGGTAGATTACCTCCGCTCCGAGGATCCGTGCTCATCCACTACGCCAATCACCTCGGTCCAGGTTCTTCCATTCCACTTTGAACTCTAGAATTAGTCCTGTGAGGACACAGTCCGATTTAAGTGTGGGGTAGGATGCTAGAGAACCTTGCATGAACTTGATTGCCCTTGATTGTGTTTTGTGTGCCTCGTGATTCCATTCCAGTCTCTCTAGCATTAGAATAGCTCAGTTCTTGATTTTTGATGTTAAGTTGTTGTTCAACCTTTCATAATGATGCTTAGACTGCTTAACCTAGAACTTGAGAACCAACTTGTATGCTTTGATGCTAAATTGCCTGGTCAGAACAGAATTTTAAAATCACACTTGTAGTTTGTAGCCTTGATTGCATGAAAATGACCGAATCCGACTAGCAAACCAACTGTGAGCTTTTGATCCATTGCACGTAACTTGCAATTTAAATTCTTTGTGAGTGGTTTTCTGTTTACTTGAATGAGTTAGAATTTGCATGAGACCTACTCGAGACCACACGATGACACGAGTTCTAGAAGGATAGGGGCACCTAGATTCAGCTACTAAGCCAGATAGCCTACCTTAACGATAAAATCCACTAGGTTTAGACCCTTGAGCTTGGCCTGTTCTTTCGGTTCGATAATACATTACAGCCATTTCCCATTTCTTTCATTCCCCGTTGATCCCCTGTGGTTGTAGTTCTAGATTGACCTACCGGAAGTCGGTTTGTGGTAACCTGCCTATAGCCATTAAACAGGCGGTCTTAGCTAATATGTCCAGACGTGTAAACCCCTCTAGCAACTAAAAGAAAAAAATCAGCACAAAAGAAAAGAAAGAAAAAAAGAAAATTTTTGAAAAAAGAGAAAAGAAGAAAAATCAGAAAAAGTTCAAAGTTTAGTTCAAATAAAACGTTCTTAAGTTGAGCCGAAGCTCTAGAGGATCAGGCATCCTCTGTCGCGCTCCCAGGTGCGCAATCAGTCCTCAAGTGCTTCCTGCTCCTAGACGACCTCTGACTCCTCTACCGCGGAGGTAATGTGACGCCAAAGTGAGCGAGAAGGGCATCCATCCTAAAGCGATGTCAGAAATATATGTGCGTAGTCCATCCATGTCCGTCTAAAGCTGCCACAATTGGTCTCATCCACTCCTCAACTGATGAAATTCTGGCCTCGATCCTGTCTCCCAGCTCTGGCCTGATCTACCTTGGGGTCCATCCTTGGTGCGGGGTCCTCTGAATCAAATGGAAGAAAAATCTTGGCCTTGTCAATCATCGCTAAGTCTATCGCCACCGGCTGGATGTGAGAAGCTAAGTCCCTTCCCCCGAACTCATCAAAGAGGCCAAGGACCTCAAGAAGCCTCCCCACGAAACCACCTCCCACCAAATATTTCTTAACGGGCATCTTTGAGCTAGTGAAGTTGAAGAGGGGATTTTCCACAACCCTTGAACTAGAAGCCGAAGCCTTAGCTTGTGCACTCCTTTTTGGTGTCATCCTATAAAACAAGCAAGGAACACAAAATGAGACTAATTCAAAACGGATCCAACAATCCAAGCACAAGAATGAATAACCCAATTTAGCATGGTGGAAATTTAAAAGAGTAGATCATGCAAAGGCATTCAAATAAGGTTTCAGTAGTCGACATAGATCCCCTACAACGAATATCCAAAACATTCATCATACCGCAATATGCACAACCAACAACATGCCTAATCCAACCTCATACCTGATGGGATTCGGGCCACCCGACCCGACCTGACTGACGCCGACCCGGCCCCAACCCTAATATCGTGCCGAGACCACACTAGGCCTAGGCCTACGCCAGTACCACCTCCGGAGCCTTGGAGAGACAAAGCCCCAGATCCAGACCCTGAGCCAAGTGTAGGGCCAATTCCAGCCCTAAGCCGAGGGCCGCCACTAGGCCCTACCCTGATTACCACGACCCCTGGAGGTGAAGAGGAGCATTGGGAGTCTCTAGGCGCATTCCTAGAGCATCAGCGGAGGAAGAGAGGAAAGGGCCCGACTGGAACTCACTGGAGCACGAAGACAGGCCCCAGAGCCAACCGAGAACTAGGCCTAGTACCTAAACTAGGCCCCATGACCAGTGCCACGAGCCTCGGACCAGCACCAGCCATTAAAGACCCTTTGAGAGCATCCCTGAAGACCTGGATGAAGAAGAAAGCAGAAGGCTTGGCCAGGATCGACAAAGGCCTAGCACTGAGCCAGCCCCGTGCGCTGGACCAAGCGCCGGGCACCATAAAAGCGTGCTTTTGGCCCAGCCAACGATTGGCCCGTGACTTTAGGGAAATATCAAGAGCCCTGGTTAGCTTGAAGTCTCATGAGCACCCTACAACAAACGGAGCTGAATTCGGAGGAGTATTGAGGGAGATAGGGCTAGAACAAGTCCTAGTGATGCTTGGCCTAAGCATCAAGGAGAGGAGCTCGGATGCTGACCCGAGGAAGCCAATGCTCAGAGATACGATCAGGCCACCACCTGAGCCTGATACAATGAAGGATGGTTGACCATTTATGATACGGGAAATGAAGAGGAAATGCCAAATATATCCAAGCAAGGAATCCTAATCAAGCTAGGATTCACCGGTTTTGGACAGATTTCTAGTCTGACGAAGATTGATGAATTTGGGCTACTTGGAGATAGAATTTGGGCCGAAGCCCAACATGAAAGTTGAAGCCCATGACGTCTACTAGTGATCTGCCAAAGGGCTTATTTTTCCTAATTTATTCAGTATTTATTTAGCAATTTCTCCCAGAACCCGTTTAGCTGTTTTTTAGGAATTTCCAGCTTTTTCCCTTTTAGTGTTTTAGTTTAGGAAGGACTCTTTTCCTTGGTGAACAAGGCTACGAATTTCAGTCCTTTTTTATGTATTTCTTTATTAGTTTATTAGCTATTTCATAGGAGGAAAAGGAGAGCTGTTCTCATTTCCTCACCTATAAATAAGAGGCTTCGGCCTCATTGTAACAACGAACCCTTTTCAGAATAAATCAATCAAAGACAGAACTTTGTTCTCTCAATTCTTTAGCTTTATGCTGCGTGCATAGCTTAGAATAGGTATTATCGTTAGAAGTATTCCCTTCTCTCGTGGAGCCATTCCTGGACACTACGAGTTCCCGGCTGTTATATAGCCGACGGGTCCTAGTACTAATCCGCCCCCGGTGCCAAAGGTGATTGAGCGACGGATCAAGACTTGCGGTGGTTAGGGTCGTCTGCCCACGATTGCGGCGGTTCACACCAGTTTTTGTATCAGAGCTTCGGTTCAACTCGAGGAACCACAATCTATCCCAGTCTTCAGGTTTGAAACCCTGGATTCATATCCTTTATTTTCAGTCTTAGAAAAATCCTTGAAAAAACCCTACCTATCTTTGTTTCCGTGTTATTAGAAAATTAGTCTAGAAAATCCAATCTATTGTTCTCTATTGTTCGAAGCTTTGTAAGAAAAAGAAAAGAAAAGAAAAAGAAAGGCAATCTGCCCTAGTTTTCGTTCATTATAGCTTGTTCTTAAGAACAAGGGATAGAGAAAATAGAAAATAGAAAATTCTATTCAGCTTTCGTTGCCTAGGGTTTTTGGTGAACCGAACCCTAACATCTATCGGTTGAAAGAGTCGGAGGCTTTTTGTGTGTCGATATTTTACTGCCCATATGAAAGCCACGGTCGAAAGATGGGAGAGAAGAGAAGAAGAGGGCTATGGCGCTAGAATTAGGCCAGCATCAAGCCTGCCCCGGACCAGCATCAGGCCTGCCCCGGACCAGCATCAGGCCTGCCCCGGACCAGCATCAGGTCTGCCCCGGACCGGCATCAGGGCAACATCAGGTCTGCCCCGGACCAGCATCAGGTCTGCCCCGGACCGGAATCTGGCCAGCATCAGGTCTGCCCCGGACCAGCATCAGGCCTGCCCCGGCCAGCATCAGGCCAGCAGAGGGCCAGCCCCGGGCCAGCATCAGGCCACCACAGGGCCAGCCCCAGGCTAGCACCAGCGCCAGCACCGGCCCAGCGCCCATCGCTAGCACCAGCATCGGACCAGCGCCCAGCGCTAGCACTAGCACCAGCGCCAGCACCGCCCAGCGCCCAGCGCTAGCACCAGCACCGGCCCAGCGCCCAGCGTTAGCACCAGCACCGGCCCAGCGCTCAGCACCAGCACCAGCCCCGCGCCCAGCATCGGCACCAGCCCCGGCCCCAGACCTAGGACCAGCATCGGCACCAGCCCTGGCCCCAAACCCGGGACCAGCCTCGGCACCAGCCCCGACCCCAGACCCGGGACCAGCCTCGGGACCAGCCCCGGCGCCCGACCAGCACCCGGAGCCCGACCAGTCCCCGGCGCCCGACCAGCACCCGGTGCCCAACCAGCCCCCGGCGCCCGACCAGCGCCCGGCGCCCTAAACAGTGCCCGGTACCCGACCAGCGCCCGGCGCCCGACCAGCCCCCGGCGCCCGAGCAGCGCAGCAGCGCCAGCGCCGCCGAGCCTGCGCCCGACCAGAGCCAAGCGCCCGATCGGTGCCCAACACCCGACCGGCGCCCAGCGCCCGACCGAAGCCCCCACGTGTCGGGTGAGCAACACCGCTTCGTCACAGTACTTACTTATGGGCTAACGGGTCACACTTTGGCCAAGTATCCTACAAAGAGACTCCCCAGAGCCGCTCGACTAGCGCCCAGCGCCCGACCATCGTCCGACGCCCGATCAGCATCCCGCGCCCGACCAGCGCCCGGCGCCCGACCATCACCCGGCTCCCGACTAGAGCCCGACGCCCGACCATCGCCCGACGCCCGCCCAGCGTCCGACGCCCACTCAGTCCGATCGCAAGGAGTGCCCCGATCAGCCCGATCACCCGGAGAGCCCTGATCAGCCCGATCACCCGGAGTACCCCGATCGCCCAGATCACCCCCGAGCACCCGTAGGAGCGTTCACGAACTACCAGGTCCAATCCTACACGTCCATGTTATTATTTTCAAAATTTCTAACGGATTACCAGGTGCGGATTCGGGGACGAATCCTTTTCAAGAAGAGGGGAATGATGGGATCCGGGCCACCCGACCCGACCCGACTGACGCCGACCCGGCCCCAACCCTAATACCGTGCCGAGACCACACTAGGCCTAGGCCTACGCCAGTACCACCTTCGGAGCCTTGGAGAGACAAAGCCCCAGATCCAGACCCTGAGCCAAGTGTAGGGCCAATTCCAGCCCTAAGCCGAGGGCCGCCACTAGGCCCTACCCTGATTACCACGACCCCTGAAGGTGAAGAGGAGCATTGGGAGTCTCTAGGCGCATTCCTAGACCATCAGCGGAGGAAGAGAGGAAAGGGCCCGACTCGAACTCACTGGAGCACGAAGACAGGCCCCAGAGCCAACCGAGAACTAGGCCTAGTACCTAAACTAGGCCCCATGACCAGTGCCACGAGCCTCGGACCAGCACCAGCCATTAAAGACCCCTTGAGAGCATCCCTGAAGACCTGGATGAAGAAGAAAGCAGAAGGCTTGGCCAGGATCGACAAAGGCCTAGCACTGAGCCAGCCCCGTGCGCTGGATTAAGCGTCGGGCACCACAGAAGCGTGCTTTTGGCCCAGCCAACGATTGGCCCGTGCCTTTAGGGAAATATCAAGAGACCTGGTTAGCTTGAAGTCTCATGAGCACGCTCCAACAAACGGAGCTGAATTCGGAGGAGTATTGAGGGAGATAGGTCTAGAACAAGTCCTAGTGATGTTTGGCCTAAGCATCAAGGAGAGGAGCTCGAATGCTGACCCGAGGAAGCCAATGCTCAGAGCTACGATCAGGCCACCACCTGAGCCTGATCCAATGAAGGATGGATGACCATTTATGATACGGGAAATGAAGAGGAGATGCCAAATACATCCAAGCAAGGAATCCTAATCAAGCTAGGATTCCCCGGTTTTGGACAGATTTCTAGTCTGACGAAGATTGATGAATTTGGGCTAGTTGGAGATAGAATTTGGGCCGAAGCCCAACATGAAAGTTGAAGCCCATGACGTCTACTAGTGATCTGCCAAAGGGCTTATTTTTCCTATTTTATTCGGTATTTATTTAGCAATTTCTCCCAGAACCCGGTTAGTTGTTTTTTAGGAATTTCCAGCTTTTTCCCTTTTAGTGTTTTAGTTTAGGAAGGACTCTTTTCCTTGGTGAACAAGGCTACGAATTTCAGTCCTTTTTTGTGTATTTCTTTATTAGTTTATTAGCTATTTCATAGGAGGAAAAGGAGAGCCTGTTCTCCCTTCCTCACCTATAAATAAGAGGCTTCGGCCTCATTGTAACAACGAACCCTTTTCAGAATAAATCAATCAAAGACAGAACTTTGTTCTCTCAATTCTTTAGCTTTATGCTGCGTGCATAGCTTAGAATAGGTATTATCGTTAGAAGTATTCCCCTTCTCTCGTGGAGCCATTCTTGGACACTACGGGTTCCTGGTTGTTATATAGCCGACGGGTCCTAGTACTAATCCGCCCCCGGTGCCAAAGGTGATCGAGCGACGGATCAAGACTTGCGGTGGTTAGGGTCGTCTGCCCACGGTTGCGGCGGTTCACACCAATACCACCCCACACTTAGCATGAAAACATCGCAAACTAATCCTAGCACAAGATGGCATCTTATAAACTAGAGATCATAAGCATAAAGTGTGTGGAATGGAAAAAAAACAACAATTCAATGGTATTAGGCAATTCAAGAGCAAAGATCATAAGCATCATTTACTTAATCTCATGCATCCTAACCAAACAACTCATCATGCCAAATTCAATATGAAGACAAGAAAACATGCTTCAAGTCATCATCAATTAAGAACATGGCAAAATCGAATCAAAGTGAGGCAAAAATCCAATTAGCATCAATTGAACAACAAACAAGCCAACACTAAGAACAAATCATCATCTTGAATCAAGGGAGTGAGAATGTGTACCTTAGATGCGCAATAGAACGTCAAACCTAAAATTTCGAAACATAAAGTAGGTACAAAACTGACATTCATGCTAACAATTCTAGAGTAATTCATCCAACTTGCAACAATCCAACATTAATCAATTCAAAGCACTAGAATCATGCAACTAAATCAATCCAACAAGACAATTGATAAAAAATCCAAGAATCAAATTCATGCATAAACAATCCTAGTTCGTCAACTGACAAAAAATCCAAAATTCAAGAGCAAAAGTCCTAGCATGTCCTAACCATCAATCAATCATCAACAATGGCACAACTTGCATCATACAAATCATCAATGACAATTTAAAGCTAAGGAGAGCTAAGAACAAGCAAACCAACCTAAAAAATCAAGCAATCTGGTTTTTCATTCACGATCCAAACACCTTCAGATTGATTTTCACTTTGTTCGATAAAAGGTGATGGATCGTCTCTCCACATGGCTTACATATCATCCAAAAACCAACTAGTTGATGCCTACATGCTTTGTTGACTTATGTACAAAGCTCAAAGTGCTTCCGCCCTTTGGCTTTCGGGAGGGTGATAAGGATACATGAAATATATTGTAAATATTTTTATTCCTTTTATGTCTCGTTGTATAATCTCGGATATTATTTAGAGATTGATGACACTCGATTTTACGTGATTATCAGCCTCATTTAAGTGACATTTCATTGCTTAAGACACGGTTTTTAGGGTAGAATAACGAATATTCAATCAATTGCCCTATCTCGTGCCATTTGTGTTACTTTGGCCCGTTTCGGGTTTATTTGATGGTTTTCTAGTGTTTTTATGTTAGCACAGGTTTTTACCGTCAAATAAAGTAGCCAAGGACGTGTCTAAGGCGTTGGAACATCGAGGAATCGCACCGGAATCGATCCAAGGAGCCAACCAAGTCAAACAAATTCCTGCCCCGGTTTACAAAGGAGTTTTCGCCGAAAATCCCTTAGTGTTTTCGGCGAAAATGCATGAACAAATCCACTAGAGCTCAACCAAAGAAGTTTTCGCCGAAAACATGAAGTTTTCGCCGAAAACCATCAGTCCAAAAAACACAGAAGAAATCAGGCCGCGGTCATCCCTTTTGCACTAAGATTTTCGGCGAAAATCCCTTATGATTTTCGGCAAAAATTCTAGAGAAAATCCGGCGGTATTAGGTTAAGTATAAATACTTAACCGGCGGCCCAAATTCGGATATACCTCATAATATCAATCATAATTTCTAGACCTAGAGGTTCGAGAGAGAGTGTAGAGAGTTCAAAGAATCGTGGAGAGATCGTGACGCCATCCCTTCACCTCGGAGCTTGGATTGAAGATTACCGGAGATTGAAGCTTCACGGATTCGTCAAATTAGGTTTTACAGTTCTTCTCTTTCTTCCTACCTGAGATGTATTCCTTGTTTGTTTTCGATTCTCTTGTTCCTAATATGAGTAGCTAAACTCGTAGAGCTTAGATTAGATGAACCCTAAGTGACCTAGGGCTTTAAAGCGGTCACGGATCGGCGGTGATTAGATTCAAAGTTCAATCAGTTTCTCTTTGCATGGTTGTTTTGTTCTTGATTGTTTATGTTTCTTTTCTGATTGATCGCTTAGATTAGGTTTGTGTTGAATCAGGGTTTGTCGCCAGACAGCTTCTCTGCTTTAAACATTAAAACTTGTCTTTCCTGATCACCTAGCTTAGATTCTTGTTAAGCTGAGGATAGAAGCGAACGCTCGCCTCACTTTAGAACGTCAATTCAACCAGTTAACCTTATAATTGGAATGTGCCTTTGGTAGGAACCGATTAGGGTTAATCCACTGCAAGAGTAACTCATAAATCATTAGTAATTGCACTAGTTAAGTTAAGTAGTTGCGAGAGGCGACCGTACTTGGGCGACTAATTAATCTTGGTAGTTAGAACGGATAGAGCGAACGTTTGCCGGTCTTAAACCTAAGGGTCAGGAGTTATGGTGGTGTATAGAAATTGATTGAACGAGAATTGAAATCCGCTGATCTGTTGATTGCTGTTGCCTTTGTGATCTAAGGGGGATTCGAAATCTAAGCTTGTCTGTCGTCTGTCTGAACCATCCAATCATTCTGTCTTTCAATTTCATTTTAATTTTCTTTCATCTAAGTCTAGAAGTCGTGGAACTCACACCACGCACAACGTGTTCAAACTTGGATAAATTGCCAGCTTCTTTGAGTAGTCAATTAGAAGAAACCCTGTGGAATACGATCTGCTTAGCTTTCTAGCTTGGTAGTATTTGATCACTGTTCTGCAGCTCATCAGAGATAGTTTCCTTTTATACAAAAACATTGTACCTTCTTTTACCTATTTGTACAATATCACTATGCCAAGGTTGGCAGGTGCGCTACCTACTCTATACACACGACCAGAACACTTATTAGGATTAGGGTTTCACGAAATGGAGTAAACTCAACACTTGGGATGATCCTTACCTTAAATTGAAGACCAAAATGAGCTTGAGAGATCGCCAATGACCGGTCTCCAAGCCTCCTCAAGCTTCTCTTTCAATTTTAGGGTGTTTGGTTCGTCAAAAAACTTCTCCAATCACCGCTGTAACCTTTGGAACAAAGAAAGAATGAATTAAAACGTTGTTGTGCATTTTTCTCTAATATCTGTTTTTTAAATTCAGGTCGCAACGGCCGTTGTGCTTTCGCAATGGCTGTTGCAACTTATCAAACAACGTTCATTCGTCTAGACAACGCCCATTGTCCTCAAGAGGAGTAATAGTTGTTTCCATGGAAGAACATCTATTACATAGGCAACAACAACGACTATGAATTAAAACGTTGTTGTGCATTTTTCTCTATAATATCTATTTTTAAATTGCAGAGCGCAACGGCCGTTGTGCTTTCGCAATGGCTGTTGCAACTCATCAAACAACGTTCATTCCATCTAGACAACGCCGATTGTCCTCAAGAGGAGTAATAGTTGTTTCCCATGGAAGAAACATCTATTACCTAGCCAACAGCAGCGACCGCGGCCGGATTAGGGTTTTTTTTTACCAAATTTAGGTCTTTTCTTCTGCTTTAAAGACTACAACTATTATTTTATGTTTTATTCCTTTTTAGTTCAAGTTGTTTAGGGGTTTTAGGATTCTTTTTAGGAGTAGGACTCTTTATTTTATTTTTATTTAGGAAGTAGTGTTTAGGGAGGAGAGCTTGTTCCCTCACCTATATAAGGAAGCCGCCGGCCACCTTTGTAATCACCAACTTTATGAAATAAACAACCCCTTTGATAGAACTTTGTTCTTGAAACCCTTATTGTATCCGCATGTTGCGATACTGAAGGATCGACTTATCATCAAGAGCATCCATCTCTTGGCGTGGCGTCATCGACTTGATACTTCTGGTTCCTAGCTCTTATATAGCTAGCAGGTCATAGTCCTCTCCATCCCGGTTCTCGACGGTTTCTACCTCGTTGCACGTCATCAACTTCCGGTGTTCAAGGGTCGTCTGCCCATGGTTGCAGCGGATCACATCAGTTGGTATTAGAGCACGGTTCAAGCTCAAGGACCACAATCTATCCCAGTCTCCAGGTTTACCTGGATTCATATCCTTTACTACTTTTTAGATAATAGCTTCAAAAATTCCCTTCTATTTAGTTCTTGTTTTCAGTTTCGAGTTGTAAGGCAAGAGAAAATTGGTGGCCATCATACCATCAACAAAAACCCTAGTCGAGGTTAAGAAAAAGAAAAGAAAAGAAGCAAGGCCACCCTTGCCAAGTTATTTTCCTTTCGTTGTAAGTTTATTTCTAAGAAGCGGGGATAGAAAATTTGCTTTCGTTTGCTAGTACTAACCATGGCAGACGAGAGATTAGCCAACATGGAAGGCCACCTCCAGAACCTTGGAGCTACCCTAGCCGCCGTCCAAGAAACCCTAGCCAGGCTTCAAGCCGGGAGAGGACGAGATGAGCGCCGAGAGGACAGCCTGAAGGCCTAAACCGAGAGTCCGAAGGCTAGCTCAGGAGATTGATGATGATGTGAGCAACCTCAAGCTCACTGTGCCTAAGCTTGCCGGCAAGTACAATGCCGACGAGTACTTGGATTGGGAGAGAAGTATGGAGGACTTCCTCGAGTGCCATCACTATTCTGAACGAAAGAAGGTAATCCTCGCCACTCTTGAATTCACTGACTATGCTGCTCTATGGTGGAGCCAATTCAAAGGTCAGGTTCAAAGTGATGAGGAAGACCCCATCGAGTCGTGGAGAGACCTCAAGAGAATAATGAGGAAGAAGTTCATTCCTGGAACCTATATCCGAGACCTACACACCTCCCTCCGGAACTTAAAGCAAGGCACCATGTCCGTGGAGCAATACACCAAGGAGATAGAGATGTTGGTAGCCAGACTCGACCTCTGAGAAGAACCTGAAGCAAAGATAGCCCGGTTTGTGGGTGGGCTACACCCCGAGATCATGCATCAAGTCAACATACTTAACTATGTTGACTACGAGGATCTCAAAGCCCTAGCTAACTGCATGGAGAGAGAAGTGAGGAAGGGCTACACAAGAAGATCAGCCAATGCCCCATGGAGAGGAGGCCCAAATGCAAGCCAAGCCCCATGGAAGCCCGAACAGCCCCGAGGCTCAAGCTCACGGCCAAACCCTAACCGTAGGGATTCAGCACCACCGGTAACACCTGCACCACCTACTTCTAAGGTTCAGAATTCTAACCCACGTCCTAGTGGAATTGTATGCTTTAAGTATCAAGGTAGAGGACATATCACAAGGGACTGCCCTAACCAACGGACGATGGTGGTAAGAGAAGGAGGAATCTAGACAGATGATGAAGAAGAGGAGAAGAAGGAAGAAGAAGAAGAATCAGATGAAGGAGAACAAGT
Source organism: Linum lewisii (assembly GCA_034768395.1). Taxonomy (NCBI): domain Eukaryota; kingdom Viridiplantae; phylum Streptophyta; class Magnoliopsida; order Malpighiales; family Linaceae; genus Linum; species Linum lewisii. Next base: position 40,489,050 of record CM068303.1, read on the forward strand.
TAAGCCAGAAGGGCTTGAAAAGTTTGTAGGGTTAATCTCTAAAACCCTAGCACCAGGCGCATCGGCGCCCAACCCCGGCGCTGCCCGACCGGGCCTGACCAGCCCCAGCGCCCAGCCTCGGTGCTGCCCAACCAGGCCGCAGTGCCCCAGCGCTCGGCCCCGACCCCGACTGGCGCTGCCCGACCAGCCTCGGCGCCCCAGCACCCAGCCCCGGTGCTGCCCGACCAGGCCCCGGCGCCCAAGTGCTCGGCCCCCGACCCCAAGTGGCGCTGCCCGACCAGCCTCGGCGTCCCAGCACCCAGCACCGGTGCTGCCCAACCAGGCCTCGGCGCCCCAGCGCTCGGCCCCAACCCCGACTGGCGCTGCCCGACCAGTCCGAGCGCCCCAACACCCGGTACCACCCTGCCCGACCCGGCCCCGGCCGCCCCAGCACCCGGCCCCAACCTGTCCCTGCCCAACGCCCCCCGGCGCATTACCACCCAACGTGGCCCCCGATGGATCAGTGCCCGACGAGTCCGGCACGTCCCTGTCCGCCGCTCCGTCCTGGTCCTACTCGACCCCGACGGCCCCGACGCGATGATACCCGACGCCATTAACTGGCCGACGCCTGATGCCCCCAGCCACCCCGACACATCACTGCCCAGCGCCGCCGCCTCCCCACTGCCCTGCGCTGCCGCCTCCCCACTGCCCGACGCGGCCGCCCTGCCCGACGTGCCCTTGCCTACCCCCGGCGCCTCTGGCACCCCAGTGCCCCGACCCAATGCTTCACCAACGGTCCTGTGTGCACCCAAGATTCAATGGGAGATCACCTCCCGGCGGATTTTGAGGGCTGCCCCGAGCGAAGAAGCTCCGGATGCGGACCCGGATGTGGAAATGAGTGAGGAACTCTCACTAGGCACTTCTCCAAGCATTAACATTATTGTTGATAGTTTTTCAGGAGAAGAAGCTATTGAGACCAATGGAGACCGATGGAGAAAGCATTGAAGGACCCGAGCCTTGGTCCATTACTGACTCAAGTGATACTCCCAAGTCTAAAGATGATGCTGAGTCTTCCCCGACCGTTGCCAACAAAATTGCTGAAGTTAGGAAGAGAGTGATGAGTGCTAGAAGAGAACCCGAGATGGATTTGGGGACAAATCCAAGGCAAGAAGAGGGGATGATATGATCCAACAGTGCTGCCCTGATGCCAACCGTACTCCTACACCCCACCGAGGTCACCTGGCGAGATAGGACCCTAGGACCTCACAAAAAGCATAGAGAGCCTAGGGCAGGCCATCTTCAAGCCCTAAAGCCAAGGTACGACATGAAATATCGACTAAGGCCTTCCCTTCCAGGTAGAAAGACTCCAAGAGATGGAATGCTATTCCAGGCCATGCTGCTGGCCAAGGATATAGGCCCTAGCACTGAAGAAAAACCTCATCCTGCTCATAGCCTGACCTCCAGGAGCCCTAAAGAAGAAGTTGGTCCCTTGAGTGACCCTCTGGAAGCATTTCTGGATTACAGAAGGAGAAGAGCCCAAGAATACTTGGCCTGGAGTGGAGAGCTTCCAAGGATTGACTCGGAGCCGAACCATGAGAAGAATTGGAGTCCTTGGCCCCGAGGGCTGATGCTTGGACCGACTCCACCCCCGGAGAGCTACATCAGGAGCTACTTTGACGTGATCCGGGCCACCCGACCAAGCCTAGGGCCAAGTCCAGCCCCGAGCCGAGGGCCACCACTAGGCCCTGACCTGATTCCCACGAACCCTGAAGGTACTGACCACTCCTGGGATCCTCCAGAGACATTCCTGGAGCACATGAAACAAAGGACCCAAGAGAGTGCCTGGCCAAAAAAGCGTGGTGCCCAAAGATTGACCCCGGAACGAGCCCCGGACGAGCCCAAGTGCTCAAATGGAGCTCAATACCAATTGTCACGAGCCCTGGACCATTCACCACCCCTGAAAGCCTCCTGTGGACGTTACTGAAGAACTGCATGAAGAAGAATGCACGAAGCCCGGACAGAATTGAAGAAGGCCGAGAGCTAAGCCCGACACCCGAGCCGAGCCCTTGCCCGGATGCCACAGAGAAGCACTTTTGGCCCGGCCAACAATTGGACCGTGCCTTTTGGGAAATTCTAGCAGCCCTAGATGGCTTGAAGTCTCAGGAGCACCCTCCAACAAACGGAGCTCGATTTGGAGGAGTATTGAAGGAGATAGGGCTAGAACAAGTCCTAGTGATGCTTGGCCTAAGCATCAAGGAGTGGACCTCGGATGCTGACCCGAGGAAGCCTATGCAAGGAGCTGTGATCAGGCCACCACCTGAGCCTGATCCAAGAGGAGAGGATTAAGGAGAATCCAACCTTGGAGGAGAGCCAAGAGTTCAGCCCACGACTAAGAAGCTACGGGCCAGAACTAAAGTGAACAAGGGCCAAACCCGGATTTCTGGACAGATTCCTAGTCCGACAAGGATTGACGAATATGGGCT